>JBAMJV010001316.1:0-353809 GCA_037951105.1 Echinarachnius parma | reverse complement strand
TAACGTTTTGGAACCAGCAGAGAGATACTGTTTCCTATGGATGTACTAATCTACATGTACTAAATAGAGTGTAGACCTGTGTGTTTGTCACTTTTGCTATACAACCATTTAAGGTGATGGCCAAAGGAAAACTACTATTGGTATTCATGTGTTAAGTACTTGTGTCACCTTGTATGTCATAATGGAATACCTAAATGGAGCTTTTGGAGGTGATCCTTATCTTGGTAAGATTTGTTCTGAGGAAATCATGATATGAGTACAAGGCAAAGGGGTTGGGAGGGGCTAGCGGTTTGGACAACCCCCCCCCCCCCCCCCCCTCTGATTTTTATGCCTCCGCCAACGAAGTGGCCGGAGGCATTATGTTTTCGGGTTGTCCGTCCGTCCGTCCGTCCGTCCGTCCGTCCGTACGTCCCGTTTTCGTTCTCGCGATATCTCAAGAACCGGTGGACGGATCGATTTCAAACTTGGTGTGAGTGTACATATTGGGGTGACAATGATCTGATTAGATTTTAGGGGTCATGAGGTCAAAGGTCAAGGTCACAGGACTCAATATATATGCAAAAATGCCTCGTTCTCGCGATATCTCAAGAACCGGTTGACGGATCAATTTCAAACTTGGTATGAGTGTACATATTGGGGTGACAATGATCTGATTAGATTTTAGGGGTCATGCGGTCAAAGGTCAAGGTCACAGGACTCATATGCAAAAATGCCTCGTTCTCGCGATATCTCAAGAACCGGTTGACGGATCAATTTCAAACTTGGTTTGAGTGTAAAATTGAGGTGGCAATGATCCGATTAGATTTTGGGGTTCATGAGTTCAAAGGTCAAGGTCACAGGACTCAGTATATGTGTAAAAATGCCTCGTTCTTGCGATATCTCAAGAACCGGTTAACGGATCAATTTCAAACTTGGTATGAGTGTACCTATCGGGGTAGCAATGATCTGATTAGATTTGGGTTCATGAGGTCAAAGGTCAAGGTCACAGGACTCCATATATATGCGAAAATGGCTTGTAATTGCAAAATTTCAAGAACCTGAATGTCAGATTTCAATCAAACTAGGTACCTGAATGTATCATAAAGAGTCAACGTAGCCTTAAAATGTTGGGGTCATGAGGTTGAGGTCAAGGTCACGGGACTCATTATACATGCAAAAAAGCTTGTAATGCCAAAATCTCAAGAACTAAATGTCAGATTTCAATCAAAGTTGGTACCTGAATGTTTTTTAGGGAGCCATCAAAGATTGGGGTCATATGGTCAAGGTCACAGGACTCAAAATATATGAAATTTTTTTTACAAATTAAATCAGTGCATGTTAATTTGGGCTTGATATTAAAATCGCGTGATAGCGGAGGCATAATTTTCGATTGCGCGCAATCGAAGATCCATCTAGTTTTTTAATATATGCAATTTTAAAACAAAGCCATGTTATTTGAGGGCAAAATCATGTCTTTTTCTGGCAAAATCATGCCATTTTGGGGGCAAAATCATGTCCTTTTCAAACAGCGAAGTTTTTGTTTGTCAGTTGATTGTTTCATAAACGTAATGACTGAAATAGAAAGCAATATGTACTAGAACAGTTTCAAAACTTATTATTCATACATGTGTTATGGTGCAATATTTCGATAATCACATGTATGTTGCTATAGGTGTTCATGAGGTATGAGCTGGAGGAAGAGGAAATGGGTTGCAGCCCCCTCCCCCCCCCCCCCCCCCCCCCCCCCTTCTCCATTCACCCCTGGCCAACCCCAAGAGTTTTGAAAACACACATTTTCACCACACAACCACTATTTAGGGGGCAAAAGTAACAAAAAACCAGCCTAATTTTGTAGGAGATGGGATGATTTTTACTAAGAGCTTATGACCTCAGACCCATGGAAACAAATTACTGTGTGAATTACCTTCTGTTTGTACTAAAATGTCAGATGAACATTAATTTAGGTTATATTTGACATTCAGTTTATCCTCTGACACCTGGCTGCGTTTTATGAACATATTTTGTATTATTTATTTCTTTGCCTCCAAAGAAGATTATGCCCTAGATAAAATTTTAAAAACATAGCCCCCATATTGACTCTTATTTTATTAAAATATCAAGTTATATTCTTAGTATATACTGTAAGCAGTTTGCATTGCAGTATTTTGCATCATATTTATTTTTAGACATACATTACATTTAAAGGGACTTAGTAACATTGTCCAAATCCTCAAAATAAAATTGTAGTTCTAGTGCTTCCTTATACCTTGTTGTATTCGTATTAACAATAAAATCATGGGACCAGTTTTCGGTTTTCAAATTTCCCTTTTGTTACAAAGATATGTATGATTGAAGTATTCAGATAAGAAAAACTCCGGGCGAATTTTTCTTCCGTGTACAAAGTGAGTGCAGTGAGTTACTGAATATCACTTTGCATTTTCACTCATTACTTGGCCATACAATGTCCATTTGACTTGAATTTTTCACACAATACCCTGTGGACATATAAGATAACAACAATATACATTGCATCAACCATTCATCACTTTTTGCACATGTCAACAAAGTTACTAGATCCCTTTAAGTTCTTTTGAACAATGTTTGCTATCTTAAGTATGCTGTCAACCTGGCTGCACTATATGAATACCTATTTGAAGATCATTGTACACATGCAGGGTGAACAGCAGAATTATTGTGTTTTTAGTTCTCCCCCTATGTTTGCAAGAGCCTGGACAGTGAATATTTGCTTTCAGAACAACCCTACAAAAACACAAACATAAAGTTATATTTTGGACTTTAGACTGTTACCAACAAGTGGGAGCACAGAACTCTGTCTAAAGATTAAAGATCAGTAAAATAGCTGAGGGGGGGGGGGGGGGGGGGGGGGGGGGAGGGAGCACAAAAATGTCACAAAAACAATACACAAACAAACATTTTGGAAACCTTTTATTAAAAATATAGAAGTACATAGAATGTGCCCCCCCATAATTTACATGCCCCCCCCCCCCCCCCCCCCAATCTGTCTGACCACACTATGCCACTGCCAAAGGTTCAGACTCTTAATCAAAGCCTACCAGGTTTGTGATTGCATTTAGACAAATGCACTGCGTATTCCCCTACCCAGGTGTATAATGGGGACCCAGAAGGTATCTGAACATTCCTAATATGAGGACAGCTTAGCTGAAACCAGGGTGATAACAAGTTGCCTCAGAATATAATTTATAGATTAAGAGTGCAGTAAAAATGATAACAAAATATTTGTATTAGCTTTATTATTCAGGTCATTCCAAAAAGTTTGTTGAACGTTGAACATGTATCAAAAGAGAACCTTTTGAACAAATGAAAATACTCAACACTAATACTTACTTGTGGGCTCAGGGCCTGCAAACCGTTATGGGAGTCATACTTTGCAGTCTGATAAGGCTAATTTTAACCTAACAATGTCAGAATGAGAATATTTTGTAGTTCATGTCAAAAGCATTATCCATATAACCACAGTTTGTTATCAATAAAGGGAATCAGAATTTGAATGGATAACAATTGAGAAGTAAATACTAGTCAGACTGGACTGCTGGCAAAAAAGTCATTGTGGTACTCGGTATAATTGCTTTCAATAATTTTAAAATTCAAATCAATGTTGTTATATGACAGTACATTTTTGTGAATGTTAAGATATTTGATATTCATTTTTCTTGTTGAGAAATTGCCTTTAGATATTGAATACATATTTAAAGTTTATGTCATAATATAAATAATAGTGAATTAAATTCCAATAACTGATTCATGACCGTATCTTTACATATTTTCCTTTGTTATTGCTGTTCCAGATGTGGCTGGATTTGTGCCATCCATGGAAGAGTGCTTCCCTTCCAAGCTGACAGGAAAGCGGTGTAGTTCTGCAGATCCTGCTTCCACCATGGCGTCCCAACTGACGTACGACATGTACCGCCGGAAGACCGCCTTTCTCCGGGACACCACCTCCTTACAGGGAAAAGAAGTCGCATTGGGAAGCCAACCACGGACATCAGCTGGTAGCCAGCGAAAGAGGACCAAGATGGCAAGAAACAATGAGCAGGAGAGCACAGATTCTGAGAAAGAGACGCCAAGGAGGTACAAGAACAGAAACATGTCGAGCAATGTTAGGAAGCACCAGCTGACGGCCAACTATCTGATGGCATTCAGGAACTCAATACCAAAGTACCAGTGGAACGGGGGAAACCTGATTATCCGGCACAGGATGAGCATCGACGATGGGATGTCAGGGATCGATCTATCCAGAAACACTCCGTTTGACTTGTGCGTTACACTCTTATCCTTGCTGGAGAAGCTATGCTCCAGTGAAGCGATGAATGCTGCCCACAGGAACACTCTCAGCCTCTTCCTGTCCCCCCAACTGACCAGTCTCCTTGTTCAGATTGACAAGAAGTGTGCTGGACAGGCTTCCAGTATGGACTACACCTGGGGTCCAGAGCTCCTAGGTGCACTGAAGAGAATCATCCTCAGGATTGTCCTCAAGATGTGCCTGTACAGTCTGACTCAGCATCATAAGATAGGGGAACTATCATCAAGTGGGTTGTTAATTTCACTCTTGGACGAAGCCAAGAGTTCCGTTGAGAAAATTCTACTAACTTCTTCAAATGAAAGAACCCACACGAAAGAAGACAAGGCCTTTGACCATGATATCGATGAGGGTCATGAACAGGATACATCTGATTCTGTCTTTGAAGGCTTGACTGAGGAGCAGAGGGGTCACAGTCAGCGTTCAAGATCTGCAAATGCCAGTGACATCAACAATGCCAACCTGGTGTACATTGGTGAGATCTTGCAAGGAATTCTGCTTCTGTTGTCGTACGTCATGTACAGTTGCCATGACAATCAAACAGTCCTGACTCAAGGATTAGCGATGCTGAATGAGTTCGTGGATAGTGAGGGCTTCCAGCTATTTTCATTGGTGATAGGAGCGATGGACCAGCAACTGTCAGGTGGTGAAGATGATGGAGAGAAGATTAAGAGCATCAAGGAGAGCATCATCGCCCTGATCTCGGGTGTCTGCAAGCTAACCACTGCCACGAAGAAAGCAAAGCTGGAATACTTGCATAAATTCCAGTGTCTCAAGAGAACTCACAGTAGCTGTGACTACAGTCACTACATGCATCACCATCATGGTATGTTTGGGATGACGCATACTGCCTATGAGGAAGACAAACATGGAGAGTTAGACTCTGGACATACAGGCAGCACCATCCCACTGGACAGGAGTCCGCTCCGAGCCAACAGAAGCAAATGCTGCATCGCAACTGTTGTGGATGTGATTTTAGATCTAGTTTCTCGTGTGCAATGTAGAGTAACCCTGGTCAGGTTGCTTGGACTGCTTGAACAAGGTGGAATATGCTGCTGTATGCCGCCACACTTCATCATTGGAAGACTGCTGAATGGGATTGAAGAGAGGTTGCCAGCATTGTCAAACTATCTCCTGAGTGTTGTCGCAAAGTTAATTCTGGAACAGCTACACGGTGGAGAAAAGGCAGAAGCATTGTCACTGGAGCTCTGCTCAGAATGCGCCCAACTTGAAAGCAAGCAAAAACTTGCCAGTAATCAAGACCTTACTTTGGCAGACAGTAGGACTAGTGATAGTGCAATAGGAAGCGATGGTAGTCTTCAGGATGGTGACATAACAAAATCACGCTGGCAAGTCCTTGGTCTGTACGCAAACCTCCTAACCAGCAGAGTCAATGAGATCCTGAGTGTCCAGGTAGCCAAGCATCTGTTGCACCTAGTGAAGCATGGTAATGGTTTCATCAAGCAGGAGCTGTACCTTCATGTTTACCTACCCTGTTTTGAAGCGTCCCGGCCAATCAGCCATGAGGAGGATGTTCTGATGTCATCTGCCAACAGGTTACCTTACATCATCACCTCACCCGCTGTCCTAGAGTACTGCTTCAGTGCCCTTCCCATCTTGCTCACCTCCACGTTTGCACAGGATCTGTTCCTCAGCCAGGGGGGCCTCAACCAGCTGCTGCACCTGCTCCAACTGCAGACAACCAGACCTCACATTCTACAGGTATTTGAGGTCATCATCCTCTCAGGAGATGAGGTGTGTCTGCAGAAGCGGGACAGAGAAAGGAGCAACACAGAGGACAGTGGGCTCAGTGCAGCTTCATCGCAAACCAACCTCAGCTCCTCCACATCACAACTCAGACAGTACAAGCGAGATCATGGTAGCACAGTAACAAGTGTCCTGGATGCCTTCACAGGAATCGTCCAAGAGGTTATACCGGATGACCTTCTGTCTGTTAGTGGAAGCTCTGATGGTGGCTCTACACAGCACTCTCATGGAAGGCCACATGATCACTCATTTGACAGACTGCTATCTTCGTATGACATTGTGGACGAACCTTATGAAAGTCTCCACAGTGGCGAGTCCATCCTGGGAACGCTTCAGGAAGGTGTGCCTGCACTACATACATTTGTGTCTGAATCCCACAGCACGGACTCCTCTCAAACAGATGCAGTCACTCCTACAAGGTTACTCATGCCGAAGGACTGCATCAGTGTCCTAGCGGACGTTCGCCTGGCGATGGCAAGCGATGTCTGGAGGACTTGTGCCAACCTGGTCATCTACAGCCCAGGTTTCCTGGAGCACTTTATCCAGAGCTGCGTTGCCAGTCAGATCCACAAGATCCTCAATGAATCCCTGGTAGCGTTGGCACAGATCACCAAGGAGTGTGAGGTTCTTGAGATTGGTCTGGACTCCCAGATGGAAACCAGTAGGATCTACACCGACGAGGAGCTAAGTAAGAGGGACAGGTTTCACATCACTCTCAGCATCGTTGGCTCTCTGATGAGGATACAACTCAAGCTGTGCAAGGAAGCAGTTGCAGGAAGATTCGAGGTAGGTTATCCTATAGGTAACCCTATGAACCCTTATTTTTAACTCTTTGATTAATATAGAGATTAATAATCTGGGTAATCTGACTACATTTATTTGATATAAATGAATATGTACCTTAACTGATTGATTTTGTGTTATATAATTTCATAAAAGGTTTTGTTTTGTTTTACTTCAGGCTCCTATACATCTTTAAGAATTCATACATTGAAACCATGAATTAAATCTGGTATGTGAATTACATGATAATTTTGTGTGCACATATGGTTACCACCAATATTCATGAGCATGTGCACCAAAATATTTTACTTTTTTTATTATAGAATGTTTATTAAAATAATTTGTTAAAAAATGGGCCAGAGTTATGCATACATGTAGGCGGGAAATAGATAAATAAATAATATAAATTAAAATGTTTCTGAATTAATGTACTGTTGATACTAAAGTTGAGTGTGCTTGCAATGTATAATCGGGCACAATTTCTGCTCTGCTAGCTTCCGTTTTACTCATCTCCATTAAGTGTTTGCCCCTGTCCGGGTTCTCAGGAAACTTTATCAAGGTAGTGTGTCAAGTATTGTTCAAGTGTTTGTTCAAGATTTGTATACATGTGTTTTGTCCAAAGTCTACCAGAGTCTACCAATGCATCAGCACTTCCCAAGTTGACAAAACAAACAGATATATTTACTTTGGAGTCTTTTTCTTCCTCTGCCATGCTTATACAGCACGATATACAATTTTACCACCCTGTCTTCCATTTAGTGATTTCCTACTGAAATATTATAGTGTCATGTTCTAGTAATATTTTGAAGCCACTGTTCCTGGAAACCAGCCAAGGCACTAAAATTAAAAATTACTTGATCAAATGAGTACCACTTTAATTTGATGGTAAAATATGTGGATTTTGTTTCCTTAGTGATAATAACATGATAAAGAAAGTTGCCAAAAAAAACATCCTCTTCATTTAAAATTGATAAGTCACTTGTTTGCATATCTGTGGGGAATGGGAATTGCAAAATCTAGTAGGGAACAGGTTACTGGGATAATTGGGCTATGCAAGATACAACATATATAATATAGGATGAATAGATAAGATATAAATATTTCTTTGTAAATATTATGTTTCTGATTAACATTTACCATTTGCTCCCCTTATCTTATTACATTATAACTAGTAATATTTGTATTTTTGTTGGGGGTGGGTATTTTTTTATACATTTTACATGATGTGTTCAGATCTTTGGATACTTATTTCCCATATTAAACCGTTTGTCTTTTCCATACCAGGGTGAGAGCCTCCAGCGAGTACTGGGTAACGTGAAGCGCCACCTGACAGAGGCGGATCTACTGGGGTCGGGACTAGGGAGGGGGATAGCAGACACCCTCCTCAAATTGGCAATGCTAGAACCCCTGGACTGCTCACATTATGAACTGTGCAGGCTGTCAAGAAACAATGTAAGTTTACTTTTGTTTTTGTTTTCTTATTGTAGTTTTTATTAAAGGAGTGTGAATTAAAAGAGGTTTTATAAAAATGAACAAAGACAATTTGGAGACAGGGACAGACTATGTAAGTGATCAAATAGTTGTCTTTTCTTTAACTTTGTTTATTGTTTTGCTTTGTTCATTCATCTTGTAACAAAGAGATGATATTGATGACTACAGGAAGCATCAGATGATAAAAGTAGTGAACAAAATTGTTTTGGGAATACAGACAGGGAGTTGAAAGGGAAAGACTCTGTCAGTGATCAAATAGTTAATTTGTCCTTAACTTTGTTTATTGTTTTAACTTTATTTATTCATCTCGTAGCCCAGTGATGAGATGTCAGGGATAAGATGGCTGATTTGTCCTTGACTATTGTTGATTGTTTTTGCTTTGTTTATTCATCTTGCAGTCCAGAGAAGATGGTGTTGATGACGTCAACTGGAATTTAGAGGAGCTTCAAGAGGCCTCGGATGAACAGAGTAGCGAACAGAGTGATTTTGGGAACACGGACGGGGGCTATGAAGCGGATAGCGAGAGGGATAATAACGATGATACAACAGCAAGTGAGTTTCCCTCTTATCTCAGCATCATATCTCCCATCATGTGGATCATATGATCTGTCCCTAATTCACACTTCATTTACTTCTTTGGAGGTCAATATTTTTTATTGAATTTCTTTAATTTTTTAGTAGCATTTAGTTAATATTTAAATGCTATTGACATATTTTACACCTGTAGAGCTATTTATGAAAAGGATTAGTGAGTGTCGTTTGTTAATGCTTCATCCCTTCGCTGGTAATTATATCAACTAGATCAATATCAATGCAAGCATGGAGTACCATATATTTCATGAAAATCACATTTGTGTGAATTGTTCTTCTGTTGCAGGTAACAAGCCTGACAGAGAGGATATGATATTTGCACAGTCCCAGCAAACTCTAGTGTACCCGCAGGTAAGTTGTTTGTAATTTCGTTTTTCATGAACCAATTCAGATCAAGACCAGGATATACTTGAGGTATATAAATATCCACTGTTGTATACATACATGTAGATAGCTAATAGTCTATCAAAGGAATTTTCTCATTGTTCTACATGTTCCCAGAACTATAGATCGGAATGATACAAGAATTCTTCACCTGTCAATTATTTTCTAGACATTCTTCTTCCTCTTCATGATCATCCCACTATTGATGAAATATGTACATAAATCATCTGATTTCCCATGCTTTTAATTTATTGACTGTAAGTGCCAAATAGTGCTCGATTGTTATTCATCCAGCAAAGGATTGTCTATAAAAATGCAATCTGTGATTGAATTATAAAAGTGTTCTGATTCTGAATCTTGCAAAGTCGTTTTCTTGTATAATTTGTTCAGTATATATAATGTTTTCCTGTATTTGTTTTACATGGATTTATTTGTAGGTGTGCCAAATGATGCTAGAAGTTCTCTCATCCAGCAAAGGATCCTCGAGAAAGAATGTGTTGTACTTCCTGCTCAATCAACTCATCTCCATGGCTAAGGGTAGCGATGCGTGCAAGGCATGTCTCAACCAGTGCGGTGTGCCGACAATAATACTGGAAGGGTACAGACAGACTCTACAAGACAGTGGGACTGAGACTGCTGGTAAGTTGATAGTATTTGTTCGTTAGTAGTTTGTTTGTTTGCATGTTTGGTGAAAGGAAGCCATGCTTGCAAGGCATGTTTCAACCAGTGCGGTGTGCCAACAATAATACTGAAAGGCACTCCAAGACAGTGGGACCGAGACTGCTGGTAAATTGATTTTTATAAAAAAATGTTTTAGTTGTTTGTAAATTTTATATTTTGTCCACATTTGATTGAAACTGCCCTATACTTGTATGTTATCCTAGATGTTCTTGTATACGTGTATCTTTCACATTGTCTTTTCAGTCGAGAGAAACTTGCTGCTGAAGCTATTCTGTGAGCTGGTAAAGAACATCATCACATCACAGCTCAGATGATGATGTACTAGAATTTGTTATTTTTATCATATTACTTCAAAGATATGTCATGCTTTTCCGCACTGTTAGTTCGTTTTCATAAATCTTTCATATTGTCTTTGCAGTTGAGAGGGATCAACTCTTGGAGCTTTGTGGGTTGTGATGATCAATCACATTAGGTGCTGTACAAATCAATTTTCTCTTGCTACCGATTGATTGTTTTTCAGTTGAGAGAAAGCTGCTTTCATCATCACAGCTCAGAGGATTATGTACTGAAAGTTGTGTTTGATATCTTTCTTTTATTATTCCAAAACCAAAGATATGTCATGCTTTTTTCACACTTGTTTATACTTAGTATTGATTTTATATATTATCTTTACAGTCGAGAGAAATCTGCTTTTGGAGTTGTTCTGTGAGCTGGTAGAGAACAGCATCACGTCATCACAGCTCAGAGGATTCCTAACCCTCTTCCAGTCACCTACTCCTCCCCTGGTGAGTTGAATTAGCAATATTGATCTGTATGTGGTAAATTGTATAACTTGTTTATATATTACCCATTTTAGAACATAAGAAAGTTTACATTGTGTATTCATAAGAACTAGACACTGAATACAATGTGTTTGTATTTTGTATTATGTGAATTTTCATGTATTTTGAACAACTGTACTATATTAAAATATCAGCAATTAATACTGGAAGCAAAAATTAATCATATTTCAATTCCTCAAGGATTTGGAAATGTGATATATTTATATACATCATTTTGGCTTTCATGATATCAACCCTTTAATTGCTTGTAAAAAAAAATAGATGTACATGTTTTTATTTGCTATAGAGGAGAAAATTAATGTTTGTTTGTTTTTGTCTTGTTTTCAGGGTGGGCTCCTTTCCATGCTTCTCATCATCATCAACAGCACCACCTTCCAGCCGACCAAGTACGTCAGTTACCCCAGCATCCCTGATCCCTCCACCTACCAGAACACTCCTGCAGCATCAAGAATGGAACAGTCTGGAGCTCCAGAGACCAATCCCTGGACAGCGTCTGCCTCTCAGCTGCATTTGAAGGGCAACATGTCCTGGCACGCTCCACTCAGTAGGGGGTTCGGTGTGGCACTCTGGCTGAGGACCGAGGAGAGGAGGAAAGGAGAAGTGCCAAGAGGGGAAAAGACCTTGAAGAGAAACAAGTCGAGAACAAGATTTTTGGCTCATTCGTCGAGTGTCTCTTCTATCTCAAGCCGTAAGTAATGTTACAATAACAAACAGAAGATGTGAAAATTGTCGGCATATAAATGGACAATATTTTTTGCTAGCAGTGCAAAAATGATTTAATTTTAAGTTATTTGTGTTAGTACAACTATAAATAAGAATCACATATGTGTTTATATTACTGTCACATAATACAAATATTCATATCTTTTGAAGTAGCAGTGAGTTTGTGTTCTGTTGTAGCAAGTCCAAGGAATCAATAGGCACCATGTTAATCAATCTAAGATGTTACCCCATTATGTCAAAATTATTACCAATCCTTTTGTATTAATTTTCAAACATTCAATAATAATTGCGTCATTTATTATCCTTCATAAATTAGTTTACTCTGTTTCTTTGCTGTCTTGCAGTAGTCTTGCCAAGGAACCAACAATCCGCATCAGCTCCAACTAGGCCAGGGGTGAAAGGTCGTCAGCCTGACCTGCATCTGCTGACCCTGGGCAGTCCAGAAATGACCTTTGAGATATGGCTGGACTCCAAAACTGCCAAACTTGTGTTTAGGTAAGTTATCCCTCACCTCCCAACAAACATATCAACCACCCTGCCCCCCCCCCCCCCTACCACTATATTTTACCAACACAAATATAATTGTCATATTTGATTTCATCATGGTTGATCTTATCATTTTCATCATCATTACTAATCTATCATCATCATCACCACCACCATAATCCCTTTCATCAATATCACTTTGCTGTCCACTGGCAAATGGGGACGCCTAGCAGTCACTTATGAGAATAGACTTTTTATATATTTATCTATCTTTTGGTTGTTTTCTTTTAGGATTGGTCAGTATACCAGCCCCAGCAAGTCCAGTATCGTAGCTGAGACCGTTTGTATGAACATGCTAACCACTGGCAAGTGGGAACATCTAGCAGTCACTTATGAGGAAAGACTTTATAATATTCCATTTTAATTGTAGTATATCTATCTTTTTGTTGTGTTCTTTTAGGATTGGTCAGTATACCAACTCCAGCAAGTCCAGTATCGTAGCTGAGACCGTTTGTATGAACATGCTGACCACCGGCAAGTGGGAACATCTAGCGGTCACCTATCAGGAGAAGAAAGACGATGCTCAGATGCTTGGAATGGTGAGTTTTCTAATCACCAGTTTGTGACAATTTGCATGTAACCTGAACATTGTGATTTTAATATTCACTTTAAAAGTAACTTAGATCACTTTTTTGTCTGTGAGTAAGCATGTTGCCTGAATTGTAAGTAAAAGTTATCATCATCTTCAACTTCAGATGGCCCTTAGTGCCCTGATGTGATATTCACATGGGTATGCCATAAATCTTTTACTTCTGCTTCGTGTGTTGGAGACACTTTATTCCTTCTCAATTATCTTCATATCGTCAGTCAGTGGACAACCTCTACCATATTTCTTTCAGTTGCTCCATGCATAATTTGTTTCTCAACTCCTCCGTTTTTGTGTGTTCTGTTCTGAGAGGATTTATGTTATGTTTTGTTTTATTCATAATTCCCATTCTGATCGTTGAGTCTGTACTGATTTAGTTTAGAATCATCCAGTGTTGTATGAATATAACAAACTTAGGGCATGATTACATATGAAATTTAGTTGTTGGTTAGACTCTATTTCACTTTTCTTTAAATTGTATTTTTCATCATCTGTCAAAGGATATATCATCTTATACATTACACCCAATCTTTATTATCAACCACAGTTCATTCAGGCAATACTCTACATGTTTGAATGAATTTCATTTTTAATTAACCTGCCTATAATACAGCAATTTTTTCTGAAATAACATTTATTTTCTAGATCACAGTGGTTGTCAACGGTCATCGCAGGAAAGATCTGATGGTGGACTATGGCCAGTCTTCACTATCGGCCAAAGTGCATCCAGTCAATTGCCTGGTCGGTCACTGCTTGACCACCAATGGACAAGACACAAGACTGACCGGTGCATGGCATCTTGGACATATGCAAATATTCAATGGTATGTTGCATAATATTCCATGATATGGTACATTTATGTTGGTGTCTTATAGTAGCATGAATGTGGATCCATATTGGTGTGCCTTATTCAAAACTTTTATTACATACATAAATTAACCTCTGAAGATTTTGGCTGCCTTTTACAGCCTTTGGCAGCATTGTGACCTGACTTGACCTATTGGGGCTCTGTAACATAAGATTTACGATTTATTGTAGGTTCTATTAATCGATTAATTAATTTATTGTACAATTAATCAATATGCCATTTGATTAATCATAATCAAAACCTTTACATTAGACTGGAATATTTTAGTTGACCTAGGGGGTGTTGCATAAAGAGTTGCGATTAATCGCAAAGTTGCGTTTAATCGCAAAGTTGTGTTAAATCGCAAGTCAGGAATTATGCGCACTTGAGCCAATCAGATTTGCGGATTTAGGCACATTTTCTGACTAGTGATTAAACCCAACTTTGCGATTAATTGCAACTCTATATGCAACACCCCCCTGAATATCCTATGTGACGGTAGTGTGTTCCATCAGGTCACAGTGCTAGGCAGCCAAAAAGGCCTGTTTCTTTGCCTTGAAATATCATATCAAACAGTATCATTAAACCTATTTTTTCTTCACGCAGATGCAAGTGCTCTAAGTCAGGAAGGAGTCTTCCATTTGTTCTCGATGGGGCCGGACCTGTACACCCTCAGCCCATGTGAGGGCAGCAGACATGGCCACCTCTACAGCCGACTGATCAACAAGGACATCCTCATCGCCGGCGTCAAGCACGATCTCCTCATTGGGGACAGGGAGGTGGATGAGAAATTAATGAGGGTAAGGCACTTGTATGGGGAGTAATTTAATTTGTTAAACTTCCTAGCAGCTACAAATATTAAAATTTAGAACGTGTCTTATGAATGATCTACAGGCATGGGTTTTTAAGAAAAATTGTCATTAGAGACAGAATTTTGCTAAATCTGTAGTTGCATTCTAGAGAAAGGGTGACTTAGGGTTCGTTTGGTTTCTTGACATGTGTACAATTTGATGTTCAATAAATATCTGTTTTCTTTTTACTCCATTATCTTTCATGTTGTTGCTTAAGCTGTACAAGTTATGATTCAAAGGATGAGTTTTTTCTGGTGTCTTTGTGTATGATTGGTGTTCATTAAATGTGTCTATCATGTTACGCTATCTTTATCTAACAGGAAAGTTTAGTAGCAACCTACTCAGCCTCATCACCCACGACCTTCAGTCTGTACCAGACGACATCATCGACGGGAACCCTCAGTAAAGTTCTCCCGGGAAAATCCGTGCCCCCTGCCCTGCTTCACTGCCCCACCCCAGTGCAGATTGGGTCACTTGCAGACCCCATCCTAAACCAGCACCTGGGACTACACAAGGCTGTGTATGAGCTGGGAGGCATCGGAGTGTTTGTCTACCTCTTTGGAAAGGTAATTGTTTCGCTCAGTTTGCCTTTCACTCTGTTAATTAGGTCTATCCTTGGTTGTTTTCCCTACTTGTTTCATGAAATTTGACCTCAAGAAAGATTTTTCCACAAAATATGTTTCACCCTTAATTTTTATGTTGTGCTAAATTTTGTCCTAGATTTTTCAGTTTTTCTATGTGTATCTTTCCGCTTGAATTTCATATTGCTTATTTTATGAAAGTAATTGTAAGTTAATAAAGTTCAATGTCTAACGCAGTTTTAAACTTTGTAACAGTATTATATTTGTCTTTGATCTAACCTTCTACATAAAGTTCATTATAAGTGATTTGGACAAAATAAGTAATAATGGCACACAATTGATTAGCAAATATGTTGTTATTTCTGTTGCGTACCATGATAGATTTCTTTCTCAAATGTAATTATAAACAAAGAAATTTAATTAATTGATTAATTTCTAAAAATTAAAAAGATGTAAGTTAATATGCCAACTTTTGTGTATCTATAATTAGATCGTTGAGATGACCACCAATGGTCACCTACAGGCCAAAGCCCTCCAGCTCCTCCTCAGACTACAGGACACCAGCTATGAGACTGCCCAGGAGTTCCGGTCAATGTCAGGGCCACTCATGGTATCCAAAGTCCTGGCCACTGACCGATGCCATGTGGGTCCGGAGATGCTAAAAGTGAGTCATTTGATTGCTTCTTTAAAACAATTTTCTCGAATGAAATTAAATTATCTAAAATTGGGGAAGATGAAAATTGCATTGTATAGCCTTCACCAAAAATTATCTACAGGCATAACATCTATTCAAGATTATTTTTATTTATTTATATTTTAAAACAAATCTTTGAGATATATACTAATCCATTATCTTTGTTAGGTGTTGTTTGATGCCTGCTGCAGCGAGTCCGTCGTCTTCCAGTGCTCCCTCCTCCACCATTACAAGGTCGACGAGGAGTCGACCGCCATCCTGCGCGACACCGAATTCTTCTCTCACGTACTGCTCAACTGGCGGGTATGGGAGAGGGCCAGCGGGGGTGCCTGGAAGATCCTCCTGGGGGGCATACTGGCCCTCATCCGGCAGGGCCACCCCTTCCAGGTCTTCAATATCAACCAGATGCAGCGAGTGGGTCTGGTGCAGAGACTACTCACCATCTGCAGGGTCAGTACAGGCTCACTGAAGGCACATTTTGCATTCCCAATATTGAGCGTTTAGACCTTAACCCGTTCTCTTTGAGATTCTGAAATCTCCATAGACTTTGTACACACCCCACCTGGTTCCCGTAGTCTTAGGGTTAAAAGACCTAAACCCTTGCATGTCCTTTACATGGATGGGTTTGTGACCTAATGAACAAATTTTCCAAAACATTTTGACTCATCTTTTGATAATTGCAGCAACATCATATAAGTCCTGATGGGTGCTCCTCGCTATTCCACGTTGGTATTTTTAAGATCACTGACTCCTTGTCATATGTTTTAGATATTTTTTTCCTGTAGAAGAGACACATTGCTATCAATAGATCAGTGACTAAATGTGATGTTTTGCTTGTTTTGTTTGTCTCGTTTATCTAGGAGAGACACAGCGAGGACTTGCCTGCCCTACCGGCAGACTCCTACTCGTCTCTGATTGACATCCTACAGACCATGGTGGGCATTCCACCTGACCCACACCTCATGGCCGAGATCAGCGACTTCCTCCTTGGGGTCCATCCGGCGGTCAACACCTTTGTTTGCCATGCTCCATCCAGCTTCTACTTCATTCTTCACAAAGGTGAGACATTTACTGCAAACTCTTTCATTACTTAAACTGCCCAGACTAGTTAAGAATTTATTTGGATTGGATATACAAAATGGATTTTTAAAATGTTCTCCATGTCTCAAGACCTAATGAGCTTTCGTCATATTGTCAATGGATATTTCAATGGATCACGGTTGTTTTTTATTAATCCTAGTCCTTATATTTTGTATTAGTGGAATACATTTTTATAGACAAAGTACAACTTTGTAGGATGTTCTGTTTTTCTTTACTTCCCTTAAAACTTGTTAGATAATGTTAACTGTACATTGTGTATATTATTAGTTTGAGAAAATGACACAAACTGAAAGCAAAATACAAATCAATCGCTCAATACTTTCTTTCAAAACATTCCATCAGGCAAATGGTACAAGTCTCGTTCCAGCACACCTTCGGAGGTCTCCTCACTTGATCTGGATGATTCTCGGAGGTTGGACTTCAAGCTTGGAATGCCACCTTCATCTAGACATGACATGAGAAAGAAAGGTAACTTGAAACAACTATTTCCCTCTTTATATCAACAGGTCTTTCTTGGATTTTTGTTTAATCAGACATGAAATCAACAACTTTTATAAAAAAAAAGAAATTCCTTGTCCTTGACATCTCTTGGAGTTGAGAACAGGACTGGACTACATCAATGATCATTTTCATGCAATAATACTGATTGATTGAATTGTGTGAATGTAACTGGTCTGTGAGATTTCTAACAAGTTGCATATGAAGATTAAGTTATACTCTTGTAAAGCTTGCCAGTACATACTTATATTAAAAATAAAGCGTAAAATCAAATATTTGCAAGGTTCGGATTTCCCTTTCAAGAGGGAGTTTTTAGCTGCTAATAAATGAAGCAGTAAGAAAAAACAAATAGTTGCTTCCGTTGATTTATATAGTGCCTCGATGATGCGGTATATAGATTGGTCCATAACTCTTAGACTAAGTTTCTACATTTCTTCCTTACAAATCTACAGGAAGCATGCCCAAGTCTGAATCACCTATCAGTGAAGACAATTCTGAGAAGGATGGAGCAAGTGTTCTTTCATCACATGTTAATCGCACCACTTCAGAGAAAGATGCAACATCCTCAATGTCGGAAAATGCTGAAGAAAGTGAAAGACGGGTCCAATCGGAGAAGGAACTTGGGTCTAGTGAGTGTGGAACTGATGAGCCTGCCATAGCAACAGGGGAAACCATAGCAACAGGGCATGAGGAGGAATCGGGAGAGCAAAGTTTTGTGGAGGAGAGTGCTTCTGCAACAGTTAAGGATGAAGCAGATGGAGGCCATGATCCACAAGAATTCTTGAGGCTGTCTGATAATTCTCTGGATGAATCCTCTGAGATCATGGACTCTAGCGACGAGATTTCTTCTAAGGCATCTTTGTCAGAAGAGAGCATCATCTCAAGCGGGGATGAGCAGAAGAAGGAATCAGATGATGAAGAAGTGGAGGATGCTGATGGAGAGGGTGTAGATGATGACCACAAAGAATTAGCCCTAGAAGATGAAGAGCAGGAGGAGGAGAAGAGAGAAAGAACTGATGATAATGATAATCATACATCAGCGAAACAAGATGAGATGGACACTGTTGAGAAATCATCAAGAAAGGAAAGAACTTCAAAGGGAGTAATGCCAGGGGTGGAAGAAGATGATTTACACAAGCGAGATGAAATGGAATCTGCTGGGACATCATCGAGGAGCAAAGGATCAGGAACTGTGAGGGAACATAGGACACTAAGTGGCATCTTCAGTGCTAAGCAGCTGGATGCAATACCTGAGGATGAAGCCATCACAAAACCAGTAGAAGATAAGCCTAGCCAACCAGTGTCCAGGGAGGATAAATCAAACCTACCTACCTCTGATGATAGCAAAGCCAAAGCAGTTGCAGAAGAAAGTGATGGTAGCCCTGTGACGTCCAGCTTTGACAGCCTGGATGCAAGCAAGCGGGACACCACCATGAACCAGCTGTGCGCAGGTCTGCTGGACCTCCTTGCAGAGTGCCTGGTCTTCATTCCAGAGTCCCGGCTGGACAAGGTTCTAGGGATTGTCCTCAAGCCAGAGACACTTGTTGTCATGGCGCACCATCACTCGGAGGAGATCCGCACCAGTGTTGTCAAGGCGAGATTTTGTTACTGAATTTTCATTGGTCTACTTTGTTAAGGTCATACTTTGTTCTGTTATCCTTATTTACTGTAGGTGATATAGAGGAATCAGCCCTGATTTTAATTTTGGGTCAAATTAAAATTTCAGGTCATTCTGTAAAATTGATGTTTAAAAATAAAATAACATCTACTAGGTCTTGGTCCTGCAACCTATTTGTTACCATTGTCACTCTTTTACATACATTTTTAATTTGTTGTACTTCAGGGTTGCCCCCCAAAAACGGAATGGGGCACTCAAAATGATTATGTCCATCGGGTAGGGTGTCTTTGCCAATGAAAAACGATACCTAGCACAGTCATTTTGGTCATGTAGTTTTTGTTTTAGGGAGCTGTGAGTGACACCATGTCAGGTTCCCATTTTTGACAATTTGTAACAAGTCAGTGTCTGATAAATCGCACCTACTGCCCGTCATAGCATCGAACAACGAGCAATATGCGCGCATTGTTAGTGTGCATTCAGCTGTGTGTCGAGAGAATGAGCATAGCTTTTCGATACTATGACTGGCACTGACTTGGTAAAATTTTTTTTTAATGGGAACCTGACATGGTGTCACTCACAGCGCCCTAAATCAAAAACTACACAACCAAAATTACTGTTCTTGGTATCGTTTTTCATTGGATATGACACCCTATCCGATGGGCATAATCATTTTGTTACTATATTTTGGGAAGTGTCCCGTTCCGTCTTTTGGAGGCCACTCTGTATAGGATGATTGAAAGAACGACTTTAGTTTGTATGGCATTTTACGATCATTAATTTAATACTGATTCAAGCATTTCTAAATTTAGGCTCAATTTGATAGACTTGTTGACCTTCTCTTTCAGTCTTCCTTCAGCTTCTGGCTGTGTACTTCCATTGAACCAATGAGGCACAACTAGGTAGCTTCCTTTGCATGCAAGGCTTCCACCCTGTTAGCTAACCAGCTGCATCAGTACCCAGCGACAGCAGTGGCCTATCTATCAATCATAATTCTGTTTTAGCTTCTAAAGATTTCTTGTACATCTTGTCTTACGCAGCTTCTGGATGTGTACTTCCATCGAGCCAATGAAGTGCAGCTAGGTAGCTTCCTTCGTATGCAAGGCTTCCACCTGTTAGCTAACCAGCTGCATCAGTACCCAGCGACAGCAGTGGCCTATCTATCAATCATAATTCTGTTGTAGCTCCTAAAGATTTTGTATACATCTTGTCTTTTCGCAGCTTCTGGATGTGTACTTTCATCGAGCCAATGAAGTGCAGCTAGGTAGCTTCCTTCGCATGCAAGGCTTTCACCTGTTGGCTAACCAGCTGCATCAGTACCCAGCGACAGCTGAACTAGCTGAGGCATGTCTAACCATCACTTTCAGCAAACCAGTGGACCTCCACGAAGAGTAAGTCAAGTACAGATATCTTTTGAAAGGTTTAGGTTTAGGTTATATTCATATGTATTACAATAGTTCTATAGCATCTACCAGAAGACTCCTGTGACATACCAATATGTGATATTAGTTTTATCATTATTGCCTCTTGCCATTTGTGCAGAGTTCAAATCCAAAAGTTAGAAGGGGAAAGATATATCCTAGCTCATTGTTAGTTTGTATATGATCTGAGATCTGTTTATTGTTAGAGCATTGACATTCTGTCATTGATTGTAAGATTAATATAATTTCTTTATTGACATAATATGATTTAAAATCAAGATACTTGCTTATTTACAATTAATAATCAGGTTTATACTCCATATCTTAATAATGATTTCATTGAAGAATTTGAAGTAGTAATTTATGCAAGTATACAATTAAACTTATGATTTTCCTTTACATTCATTCTTCCTTCTCCAGTCTGGACTTGGCCTTGGTTCAAGACCTACCGAGGTTTAGGCAACTATCTGTGGTCTTGATCTGTTCACTCCTAGAGAACTCCATACACGATTCACAGTTGTGCCACAACATACTCTGTGCAATCCTACATGTAAGTCTTTGTGTTATGTCTTGATTGTGTCCAATGAAAAATGCATTTACCGTATTTGTCGGTGTATTAACCACACCTTTTTTCTCCAAAAAAAAGCTCCAAAATGGGGGGAGCGGTCAATACACGGAGATAGGAAAATTGTACACGCAAATTGCCTAGCCAGCGCCGGGCCTTAATTACGATGCGGTTAATACACGGAGATAAGATTCACAAGTGACCAAAGTCCACCTCAGCAAGGCATTCATACTCATACGATGCACGGAAAATACAAGCATATTCCCCCCAAAACAAGTCATGCAGTGTCTTTTGTTTCTCTTTTACCTCTTCCTAAATATTGCTCGTTGTTGCTGCGAAAGCGGCTTGGAAGATTCACGATCTTAGTACGAATCCTAACATGCACCCGCGCGACTGGCCGAGCAGCTAGCTCAGGCGGGAATTCTCTTTCCCGACGGTACGCGACCCCAAGCCGCCGCCCGGCCCCGCGCCGGTGCGCGCTGGCGGTGTGCATGCTAGCGCTGCGGGTAGCACAGACCCTCGTTGTTCAGGTGCACACACGTGTGCGATTTCCGCATGTGCTAAATAAGAAATTGGTACGTTGTACACTGTAGCACTCGATATGTCATCAAAATTATGCTAAACTATTGAGTGCTAATACTCAAATAATAATCCACCCTTCAAAACATGTGAGCTGACATGACAACATCGTGATCGTATAATATCAGTACAATGCACTCGCAAGTAACGATCGTAATTTCTTATCCCCTGAAACAGTTTTCAAGAGTAGATTCAACATAATTTGAACTAGAAAGAAGGAATAACATTAAGGTACAGTTTTTTTTAAATCTCCGTTCTGATTGTTTTATTGGTGAAATCTTTGTTTTGTTGTCTAACGTTTTATGTAGTCCCATGTGTAGTGATCCGTGTGGCAAATTCAACAGAAGTTATAGATTCTTCTGCTGTGAAGAAGGCCTGATAATTTTCTTTATTTACTTCGGAGGCTTCAGTAAATAAAACAAAATTCATAGGCAAAACTTCTCTGATAGATAAGCTATTTTTGGTACCTTTCCTAAGAAAATGCTGACCATCTAAAGACTAAAAATCAAGAATTATACTATCAATTTTTTTTTTTTTTCATGGAAAAATGGCCAAAGTTGGGGGTGCGGTTAATACATCGGAGCGGGTAATACAACGACAAATACGGTAATTGATGCAAGCATAATGCTAGTACCTAAGATCTTATTCTTAAAATTGCTACCATCCTCATATTAATTATGAAAACATATCTTGTTTTATGAGGCAATATTACGTATTTATGCTTCTTCAAACACCTAATGAAACAGAGCAAAATATTATTTCAGGCACATCTTGTGGTTGAGCTCAATAATGTATGTGTATCTTTGATAGTTGCTTTAAGCCAAGATATCTCCACTGGTTTTGGCTTACTAAAGGTCTTAGCACTTAGAACTTTAATTGTCATAACTTGTTTAACTATTATTAATAATTCTACAGTTGTTTGAGGCAGGGCCGCAGCTTGTACCTACTCTGCTAGAGAACGGTCTGCTGCAAACAGTCACCAACACTCTTGCCAAACTGTGCACCACGTCCATGGAAGATCTGGACCTGCAATCTCTGAGGATACTCCTTGAAGACGTCCAACATCTACTGGCTTGCATCGGCAACAGAATATTTAGGTATGAATTCTATTCTACAATGATGACAATTTGGAAAATGTGAATGTGTTTTCGCCCTCATTTCACCTATATTTGCATATATTTTGTAGGTTTTTATTTTCTATAATGAATATAAAAATTTTTAAAATTTTGCAAGAGACACAAGTCACAATT
The DNA here is from genome assembly GCA_037951105.1 of Echinarachnius parma. Taxonomy (NCBI): domain Eukaryota; kingdom Metazoa; phylum Echinodermata; class Echinoidea; order Clypeasteroida; family Echinarachniidae; genus Echinarachnius; species Echinarachnius parma. The sequence goes on along the minus strand of JBAMJV010001316.1, from coordinate 331,095 downwards.
TTCCTACATGAAATGTGTGAGATGATGTGTACGAACCCGAATATGTGTGTTTTATTCACTTGAATAAAGGAGATGTTTTAAAATGGTCCCTTGTCATCTGCTTGAATCCTAGATCACAACAACTATCATTGCTTCTTTTGTATTACCATTATTCTTTATTGTTTTCTTCTCTGCAGCCTATCCGGTGACCAGCATTTCCAGCACTTCGAGGACATGCTGGCGATCCTTGGTGGTCTGGAGGAAATGTTCCGCAAGAACTATGGTCCTCAGTCCTCAGCCTGCATCCTGGTGCGGGACGTCCAGTGCCATGTCATGAAGGAGATCCTGGAGCACTTCCAGTCCACGTCCAAGGCCATTCAGTCCAATCTCCTAGCCAGGCCTAAGGCAGCGCACATGCACAGGAGCGTTAGCTACTCGGGTGAGTTGTCTGAGTAGATCATTAACTTAACTGCAGTATTTTACTTTTACACTCCCAGACCCTGAAATCATGCCACCATACCATCTCAACCTAACCTCAGGCCAGACACATTCATAGGAGTGTTGCAACATAGTTATATATTACCTAACGTGTACCCCTACATGTATATCAAGCATAATCACCACATTACTTGCTTTTATCCTATGCCAGACACAATGCATCTCCATCCCAGCCAAACAATTATTTGTCATTCCAAGGCCATATCCTTTGCCCTGGATATCTACTTAAACAACCACCATTCTTCCTTTATTAAATTGTATTTATTCCAATTTTATCTTTACCGTTTTGTCACATCTACCAAAAACATCACCCAACCCACTACTCTGATTTTACTGTTTCATTACTCCATCTACAAACAAAATACCATATGTTCCTATCCCCAACACAACAAGAGTGCCACACCCCCTTGCCCATCACCTACCCAAAGTTGCCTCATCCCCATATGACTACTACCTATGGCACACCCCACTCCAAGGGGGTCAACTCCGCTTCATAATTTTTCAACACATGGAGAAATTGATATATTTTATCCTTTACGAGCTTGCATGGCGTATGCCGCATGAATATTTAAAACATAATTATCTGAAGTTACCTATAGCCTTTCTTTCTCAGTTTATGGTTGGTCAGGAAATTCTCTTTTTTTAAAGATATTTTTGTTTCAATTTGCTTCAACACTTGCTGTTTTATCACAATAAAGCTTTTGACATGCTCTTGTTCTTTGAAAGGAAAATCACTGACAGTATGTTTATCTATTCAAGCAATATATCTATTTTTCTGAGTGCTGTTTTACCATTAACTTAAAAATTGCACTGTTTTATGTACGCTTTTTAAAGCGTACATAAAACAGTGCAATTTTCTGCAATAATCTCATCAACATATTCTATTCCAGTGCGTATTTTTTGTTTGGGGATATGAAGTTGACAATTGTTCCTTTTTGTATGCATTCCCAATCTATACATGATATTATATTGTATTGTATAATGTTTTTCTTCTCAGAGCGACAGTTTGAGGCATACAGATGGAAGGAACGCATGAGAAACAAAGAGAATAACTCACAAGGTTCTTACATGTTTTGTTTTTGGTGTTTCTGTGGTTTAGTGGTTTGTATTGTTTGTCATGGTCTTGTTGTCTTGTTATTTGCTACATTGTGGGAACTTTTAATAGCAGTGATGTTTGTATTAGGCTCTTGTTGTGTTTGTTATTGTTACTGTACCGATCCTACAAACAGTTTGTATGTGTTTCAAAGCAATACATCGTTGGCTGAGAGTGAGAAGGGCCTTGATTTTTGACTAAATTGGGTTCTGCATACCATCTTTTAGGTTGGAGCCTTCTGTATTTGATGCCAAATTTTCAGATGATACTTATTTCTAATTCAGGGAATATTTATCACAAATAAAAAAAGAGCTATGTTGGGTTTCTACAAGGGTCCAGGGGGTGTATTCTGAAAACGATTTTTGGCTAAATTCAATTTTGATCTACGTCACTAAAATATATTTTAACAAATCGCTATTCCTTAAGTACAGTTTCAGAATACCGATTTGTCTAAAATATTGTTGACGTCATTGGTAGATATGACGTAGATACATTAAATTTTAACTTAAAATCGGTTTCAGAATAAACCCCCAGAACTTGAACATGATTACCTCAGAAGTACAAAAAGTGGCTTAGCACTCTTCTTTTTCTCAACCGACAACATGAGAACCAAAATTATTGATTCATTAAAAATAGAATCAGCTTACATTTTCAGTAGTAACAAATATTTCTGACTGTTGTCACATGTTAATATAATTGCTATTATGGTGAAGGGGGCATTATATTCATATTATACGTATATAATATATATATAATATATATTGCAATCATGGTGCTGTTCATTTTACTTCATTTCATTTTTCTTTCATACTGAATTGATTTTATGCCTGCTTATTATATATTTACTTTTGAACAAGATGTAATGAGCTTTACTTGATTGTGCTTTAACATAAACTTGTGTTATTTCATGCCAATATATCAACCCTAATATTAATCTTATGCGTATCTTTAGTAAGTTCAGTGTGCCCAAAAGATGATTTCATATTCATTGTGTTGTTCCATTGTTGTTTGATACATAAAGAAAGACAACTTTAAAGTGTTTTTTTAAATTTTTTTAATATAGTGTTTTCACCTCTGCGTACAATTTATTTTTTCTGATACATGACTGTACAATTTAATGCAAATTGTGTATTAAGTTTCCTTTTAACTCATTGAATACAGTGCTACAATTAATTGGGCTATATGAGGCATAATATTTAATACACAAGTGAAATTGTCTTTCAGTTGAATACATGTATGATGGAGTATGCTGAAGTATTAACCCTAGGCTCTCATTATCATTAACACAATAATGTTTTAAAATAAACAAAGCATATATGGCTCTTTCTCTTAACCATTTCACTACTTTGTAGTCATATTGTATGTGAAATAACAATATACCTTTTCACGATGTAGTACTGTTAGAGTCTTTGAGATGTAATCGGTATCTTGTCAAGTGTCTTCCACTAACAGCAGACTCCTGCATGCATGCTAACCATCATGCTGATAAAGATATTGGGGGAAAACATATTTACATTGTGGTTTTCTCTTAACCATGGTGCTACATATTATTGCTGTATTGCCTTAGGGAAGTGAAAGTCAAATTCAAATCAGTTTTGGGGGAAAACAAAAGTAGTTTGCCAAATCAATCAAACAATGCCTGCACTATATTTTAAAATATATTTAAATTGAGCACCATCTACAATTGGGTATGCGAAATGTTCTAATGGGTGCCAGTTTTCAGGCAAAAGTCTCTAATCAGGCCCTGTTCACCTAGAATTATTGCTCTTTTTAGTAAATTATCTTGCAAAATAGGTACCATGACAAAATTGTCTCTCAGCTTGTAGCTTGCTGACATCCCTGATTTTCCTTTAGGTATAGCAAGTGTTTTTCTACCGACTAAAAAATGACTTAATTAGATTAATGTAGCGCCTAGTCTTTACTAATATTCTTCACGGCATGATATCAAGAATAATACTGAGACTGTTAACTTAATGCTTTGCATTGTGGGATTTCTCTCTATACTAACAACAGACTTCCTGCACCTTTCATCCTTCCGCAAGCGTCACGTGGACCCTTTCTCGGACTCCCCCAGGACTCCCCTGGTCCTTTCGACCACCCCACCTTCTGCCCGGACCAGCAGTCCAATAGACAAGCCGCACTTATTTCCCCAGCTATCCAAGTGGACTGCAGAAGGTACTAATGCTAATAACTAATGCTATATTCAAACACTTGCACTTTATCATGCATGGTCGCTTGCCAATTATTTTTTTCTTCTTCATACTAGTTTTTTTGTTGTTTGTATGATTCTAGTTTCTATGCACACGTCTTGAATTTTCACTGTAGTTGGATTGAGGAATCTAGTTATTCCTTTAACAAAAATTGGGGATTCTTATAAAAATTCATCCCCCTTTTGTTATGAACAATTGAATAGAGTCTCTGGCATTATGTTGGTAGATGGGAGGTAAAAACAATTGTTGGTATTTCACTTGCTGGTGTATGGGCCATACCTGCATATTAAATGCACTCATGAGATTTGTTGTTAGTTGATACAAAGTTGCAGTATATTATCTGGTTACTAATAGGGGATAACAGTACGCTGAGGATCAATGTAACGAAATACAATTATAAAAGTTCCCTGCTTTCTTGAAAACTTGCAGTACACAAAACATAAAAACACAAAGCATATAAACTCTGATCTCTTTCTACTTCTATTAACCGCTCCCTATTTCTCGCTGATTCTTTGGTCAGGAAAAGCCTGTGGTTGATGCACTTGCAAATACGGTAATAAAATGTATATTCTGGGACCTACATAATGGGTGTGAATGGCAATTTTTCCCTTTATCATCACCTTTAGCATGCAAATTGCTGACGGGGCTTTTCAACCTAACTTTTATAATCAATTGGATAGATAGGTTAGGGTTAGGGTTAGTTGTAATATTCACTCATTTTTCTTGACAGGCCGTCGCTACTCTGCCAATTTAGAGGGCCTTCTTCGGTCACGGAGAAGCGAGAACCCCGGCAAGGTGGGGAACAAAGAGGGCGGGCTTGCGTCGGAACAGGAACTGGCATGGCGGTTTCAGAGACTGTGTCTGCTGGCGGTCAACCTTGTCGTGAACACTGGTAAGAAAACTGAAGATGTGGTACAGTCAAACCTGTGTATAATGACCACCTAAACAAACAAGAAAAGTGGCCACTGTAGACAGGTAACCTATATGGACAGTTTCCTTAACATCATTTTTCTATGCTGAGGATCACCTTAGGTGAACACAATAGGCAGGTTGACTGCTAATTTAGATAGATATAGTTCTAGTAGTTCTTCCCAAAAGCCTTTTTGAATACTTCAGCTAGTCTGGTTGCAAGAAGATAGGATAGAAGTTGCGACATATTACTCAACAATTTGTTCTCAAATTGATCTAATTACCTAGTAGAGTACTGTCCCCTTGATAGGCTAACATTTAAAGGGGCACACCTGTTAAAAGGGTAAAAGCAGACACAATTAAAGTAGAGACTACTATGCAACTAAAGACAGCTGGTTTGCTGGTTAATCACAACCAACACCTTATGTATGAAGTGGAGAAACCAATGTATGTTATTGTATTTCTGCCTTCAGACCCCATCCAAGCTCGACCAATCCTCACCCTCAGTCCCTGCGAAGACCTCTGCACCGTTCTTGCCAAGGATCTCTTCCATCTACTCACCAGTGCCATGGGCGCCACCATGGTAAGCATAATGCATTGGCATGTTTGCCCCGATGGAAGGTTCTGCTAGGATCGAAAGCTAATGATGATGATGATGATGATGATGATGATTAATATGATATTGAGGATGACACTGATGATTAAGTTGATGATGATAATCGTGCACTACATGTATGTGTGCAGGAATGATTGAAGTGTGTATCCATTGACCGGAGTAATAATAATAGCGCTTAGAGGCTTATTGCAATTTCTCCTATATTGCAACAATGATGATGATGATTATGTTGTTTGGATATTGTACAGTGATGATGACCATGATTACCACACCCATCTATCAGAATGATGTAAATTGTTGCTCAACAGGAGAAGAAGCTAAGCGTAAAGCGGCGTCAGTTTGACAGCATTGTCTGGTCCTCCCGCCAGACCCTGCAGCTGCAGCTAGCCCGTCTCCTGGTCCACATGATGTCCCCAGCCCAGGACCTGGAACTAAGGATCTTCACCCTGCAGGTGGCCCACATTGACAGGTCCAGGCAGATCCTCAAGTGTGTACTCCAGACCAGCATGCAGGTGAGACCAGAACACAAGTCCTTACTTTTCTCCATAATTGCACTTGTATCTAGTCCAGACCTAAAGTTCTAATACCTGAATGCCCCATGAAGAGACTTGCATGTATATGAATTGTGAACAGAGCCATACAAATTGATTGAACTCAATCTGCTAATATTTGAATAAAGACCTACCGTATTTGTCGGTGTATTAACCGCTCCGGTGTATTAACCGCACCCCCTAAAAAAAAAATTAAAAAAAAAAAAAAAAAGTGCATTTAATATGGTCGTGTATTAACCGCACCCCCTTTTTTTTTTTTTTTTTTTTTAAAAAAGGTGCGGGTAATACACCGACAAATACGGTAGTCCATGTAAGAATATGACAAATGTTAAAATGTATCAATTTTTTTTTTTTTTTCAGCAATATGCCAGCAAGCTGGAGCTGTTTCTGTATGAGCTGTTACACAACCACCCAGCAGATATGTCGGAGACTGATCGACTGTTTGGGGGCATCCTGGCAGACGTTCTTAAAGAGTGTGGCTTCCAGTCTTACAGGCTGCAAGAAGATGACCCGATGGCTCTGAAGAGCTTTCAGGAGGTAAGAGGAGAGAAATCTTGTTTTATCCAAGTCTTTCAGCCCCTTTTTTCCAGTATTTTCACTTTGTTGGTAAAAGATTTCAGCCTCTCTGTTGTAATTTTGTGTTTATTATGAACCAGTGTGGTTTCCGATCATACAAACTCTAGTAGGATGGCCCAATGGTTTTCAAGTTTAAGTTTTATTTCAGCTACTCATAATTATGTATTGGTTCTTAAAAAGTGTGGCTTTCAGTCGAACAAACTGCATGAGTTTGAAATGCTATCATGTAATCTTTTTTGTAGGTTTATTTTCATTGTTTTGTTTCATAATCTTAAGGACTTAATTACCGTATGGTTAGACATTGATGAAGCCAGGGCTGTATAAACATAGCATCTAGAGTAGAACAACTTTCTCAATACTCAATACTCGCTCTCAGCTGGGTACCGTAAGGACACCCTGTATTTTTTTAAAGACCCTGAAGTGCTGTTGGAATGCTTATACCACTGGTCTAGGGCATGACAATAGCTTAATGTTGAATGTAGCATTCATCAACATCATTTTCTCACATAAAAATAGTGGTTAGTACACAAATTGCACATTTATTGAGCAGTATACTGGTGCTCATAAATATTCATATTCATGAATATTCATGAGCACCAAGAATATTCACTAAATATGCAATTTTCTAAATTTACTAACAACTATTTTTAATTATGAGCAAAATTTATAACCACTGGTTAGAAAATTGCATATTTAATTAGTACTGCTGCTCACGGCTTATATGGCTTTGTTTATATGGTTATTTTTATGTTCACTTTTCTGTGTCATTTTGATGCCCCTGTCTGTCCACCAACAAAGTGGCCGGAGGTATTTTCTGTGATATTCTGAAGGACCTGTCGACATCATTGTCTGACCAGGATGTAGGCAGGGTGGTGTGGCCTTTACTCCAGAATGAAATGCGGCTCAGTCAAATATTAATAAATACAAGTCATGTATTTAGCTTATTTGTAAAGGTTTTATCAATGTTCACCTGTGATATTTTGCAGGACCTGTCTACATCGTGGACAGACCTAGACATAACCAGGGTGGCATGGCACAGGCAGCGCTTGGAGAAAGCTAGTCGCCTCAACTCCAGAATGGAAGAAATGGCCAAGGAGATCAGCAATTCGGCTATGGAGGTCACTCAGGTAAGAAATTATTTTGAAATCAATGTTAACCCATTGCATACAGGAACCTGGTGAGCATTGTAGTGACTAAATAGGGATTGAAATATCTAGCAGGGGACAGATTAAAACAATTCATCAGTCATCAGAACTTGTACTTACAGGTGTAAAAGAATTGTGCAACTCATGTGGATCCCATCTTCAGTTGACACAAGTCACACCGAATTGACGACAGGTTGAGACTAGGATACCAAGAGTGAAACCTTATCAATCTGGTCAAAGGAATGGACAAAGATCAGTATTCATTAATCCTTTGAGGACAATTCAACTTTTGGTTTATTAATAACTATGCATCCACATCCTTCATAGACCCCGAACCTGAGATATCTGAGACGCAGTCCTCAGTCTGTTAACATTTGGGGCATTTCGATTTGAATGTTCACTACTGTACTGGTACTTCATGACATCACGATTAGGCCACTTCCATGTTCCCTTTCCTGCCATCTCAGGTGAGTCAACATAGATTTAAAAGATTTGGAGTAGTACTCAACTGAGAAGGCAGGAAGCGATATGAATGTGGGGGGCAGGAACTTTTTAGCATTCAGTTCTTGTAACAATGGTTTGAATGATATGGGGAAATTCCCAGAATAAGCTTCTTCATTGTTTTTGTTTTTGTTTCATCCCAGGTTGTGAGCACACACCAGAACAGACAACGTCTGACATTCTTGGAGCACATCAAACAGAGCATGTCTTCAGCTCTCGATGTCAGGACGGCCTGGCAGAATCTCATCGAACAACTCACTCATGAAAGGTGAGAAACATTTAATCTAAACATTCTACAAAATGATAAGAGCAATTTCAGAACAATATTAGACAAGTTAGACAAACATAACAGTGCTGCTATGCACACATTTCTCCCCAATTCATTTAATTAATATTAATTACAATGAACTTAATTATCATTCTTTCATGTTCCGTTACTAGGGCTGTGTGGCTAGACCCCAAGACCTACCCGCACTGCTGGCAACTTGATCCCACAGAGGGCCCAGGGCGAGTCAGAAGGAGGTTGCAGCGCTGCCACCTCCACATTCCACCCAAGTTCTTCATGCCGGAGGAGCAGGCGCGTCACAGCCCCGAGTCCTGTTCCAGGACGCTGGCCTACCTGTTTGACAGCAGCTCCCAATCACAGAGCTCTCTGGAACTCAAGCGGAGACTGCAGATGAATGAAAAGATCAGGTGAGATTTGGTTGTCATTTCCCCCTCCTTTTTAAACTCCTCACATGGATGAGATGTGGCAAGATGTCCAGAGTTTGAAACCATTGTATGCCCAGAGTTTGAAACCATTGTATGCCCACTACCTTTTTCCTGTAGCAAGACAGTAAATCCACGTGTACGTTTTTTATTAGGAACGACGGCACGGTCTTCTTTTGGGAGCAGAAAAGGTCTTACAGATCTCCTCCATTTACCTGTTTATTGTTCAATCTTTTTTTCCAGTCACACCGCCGGTTGCACCCATGTGACACCAGCCACGGAAACCAGAGGCGAGCTGTTGCTAGGGAAGAATGGAATGTACTTTGTTGGGGAGGAGCCTCTACGGAATATCATGTATGCTAGTCTTACACAGGTATGTTGACTGACCTGTGTAGTCCTATACATGTACAATGGATGTCCATCCAAACTTCATATCCCTCATATTACATTTTTTCCCTGTATGCATGCTATGTATACATTTTTCAGTTATTTATGCTTTTAGATGTTTATTGTTTATAAGTTTGTATCCAGACCAGACAGTGCAGCATGTGGTAAATGACTGCCCTCTCCGATGTTTCCCTGTTAGATTTGAGGGCATTCATCAGACAACAGATGCTGCTCTGACCTGGCTAAGAAGCGTAGACTTGACTTTATAGAATGTGCATATATGTCATATGAAACAAACAAACAATTTTTTGTTTTTATAACAATAAAAATAAGTCTCAATCTAAATCTGAAGTGTATTTTTTTATTGTAGGCTTTTTATAGGAGTGTCAGACATAGTACAGTAACTGTGTGTTGTACAAGCAACATCAAGCATTACTTGATTATTCAGGGGCTAAGAATTTCAGAAAGTATTCAGATCATTTATTAATGATCCACACTTGAACATAACTCCTTGTCTTTGCAGGCCTCGGTGGGAGAGGCAGACATCATCACCGTCTGGTGGACGTATGATGAGATCAAAGAGCTACACTTCCGGTGGTATCAGCTGAGAGACAACGCTCTGGAGATATTCTTGACCAATGGCAACACACTTCTGCTCAGCTTCATCACATCTGGAGTACGTATGATCTATATATAAAGGCTGTGTGTATATATGCATAATGTGCGATATTTAAGTGGCCATCCTTATAAGTATCATTATTATAACCAACAAATTGCGTATGAATGGAAAATATTCATCTTTACTCATTGTTAATACTTTTATTACCTGTTCATGTTCTTGAGGGGTCTGCATCCTACAAGCCAAACTTTAAGCAGTCCCCTCCAGCTCTAATGTCAATAACATTTATAACAACAAATGTTTGAAGGGTTTTAATTTCAATTCATTATTTATGTGATTGATTATGATTAACTTATGTATTATTCTGACTAAAAATGTATTCCATTACAATTTTGTTGTTATATACTGTTGGAGATGAAATGCAAAGAAATGAAATGGAAATATGTAAGTTGATGTATGTTTTAAATTAAAATTGATCAGGAGCGACAGGATGTGTACAGCCGCGTCCGATCCCACGACCTTCCAAACCTGATCGAGATGGACAGTGTCCTGGTGGTCACTCAGGCCTGGCGCCTTGGACAGATGACCAACTTCGAATACCTGACCCAACTCAACAAGCTGGCTGGACGCTCCTTCAATGACCTAATGCAGTATCCCATATTCCCATTCATCCTGAGCGAATACGTGGAATCGCAGCTCGATCTGACGAAGCGGTCAACGTACCGCGACCTGTCCAAGCCTGTGGCCGTGCAGAGTAAGAAGAGGGAGGAACGCTACGTGGAAAACTTCAAGGTAGGTTTTTAATAAAGAGAGTATGGTACATGTAGGCAACCATTTAAAAATGAACATAAGGAGATACTATGCATTGTTCCACTGTAAAAGGTGATAAATCTTAATATGTGTGTAAATATTCGGAAGGAAAAATCAAAAGAGGAATACTTCTAGTGGTATCATAGTTATTTTGTTAGTGCTGGTCCTTTTATTTGTATTTGTCATTTTTATCTAGGATTTAAAAGAAGAGTGTGACTGGCAACGTTATTGAGCTAGGATATAACTACCCCAGTCTATTGAGGCCTGGGTCTGAAATACTTCATACTGGGGTATAAAATGGAGCATAAATGTGAAAGCAAACCAATGACAGGTCAGTTTTTGTTCCACTGGAAAAGTAAGATAATGTATAAATCTCAGTTTTAAGTTTGTATCCTTTGCTTTTCTATGATCCAGGCTCTGAAAGAAGAATATGACAAGACCAATCAGTTGGGTGAGGAGCACAGCACCCTTGTGATGGCACCGTATCACTACGGTTCTCACTACTCCAACAGTGGCACAGTGCTGCAGTACCTTGTCAGACTGCCTCCATTCACTCAGATGTTCCTACACTATCAAGGTGAGCTATTCTTTATATGTGTTTATTATAGCGGTAGTTGTAGTACAGTTGTTATTGGAAGTAGTGGTAGGAGAGTGGTGATGATGATGATGATGATGATGATGATGATGATGATGATGATGATGATGATGATGATGATGATGATGATGATGATGACGATGATGATGACGATGAAGACGATGATGATGGCAGCGGGGATGATAATGATGATGGTAGGGATGATGGTGGCAATGGCACAGGCTAATTGTAATGATGATTTGTTAGTGATCAGACTACTTTGATTTTTCTCTACCTAGCATTTCACCCTAACCATCCTCCTACAAATGAGGGTTTTATTTTTTATCTTTGAAATAAATTTTGAATAACTGATTTACAAATTTACCATTATCAACTACATTTCAATCAAATACTTGTTTGAGTTAACTTCTTTTGTTTTCTTTGTACCTAAATACAACCTTTTTGAGTGTGACCTTCCACTCTATCTAGACCCGTCCTCCTGCCAGTAATTACATCATATACATCATGTCTGTTCTTTCTCTATTTCTTGTACCCGACAAACAACCACTATGACCACCGATATCATTTATGTTCTTTCTGTATTTCTTCACCATGTAGACAACCACTTTGACCTACCAGACAGGACGTTCCACTCCATCCATACCTCCTGGTACCTCTCCTCCTTCCAGTCTACCACTGATGTCAAGGAACTCATCCCAGAGTTCTTCTTCCTGCCTGAGTTCCTCACCAACCTACAGGGTACGCAACAATTAACCCTTTCCTACTATATTTTCTACTAAATTTTGTTTTCCTACTGAATGTTGTTATTTACATAGAGTTGATACAGGTTCTTGTTGGTTGATTTCTTTTAAGTAAATTATTTTATGTCAGGTTGTATTTGTGTGTGTGTGTTTGCCCTTCACCAAGAAAGGTTAAAAAACGGATGCTTAGTGCATTTTTAGTCGCCGTGCATAAATTTACAAACACACTGCTGTTCGTTCATTAATATATACATTCTCATTAGTTTATTCATTGCACAATAGTAATACACAGTTAAAGCCGGTATGTGAACAAAAATAGTGGCGGTATCATAATCTGTGCATTTTAAACAGAAATTAGGGCTCAATCAGCCAAACTTATTTGTGATGAAACAGCTTAGCACACATCAAGTTAAAACAACATCTAGTTTTTCTTTCATTCAAACAACAAGTCAAGCAATAACTGACTAATTAAATGTATAATACCTCACAAATATCAATAACACTCAAATCAATGTCTTCATGAATTTACCTTCCTTTATTAAGTTTTATACATCCCATACTTTTCCATATCATATTTTGTATACATGTATTCAAGTATTCTCCTTCCTTACATGTATTCATTCTATACTCTTCCATATTAGGCTTTGCGTTTGGTGATCGTCAGTCTGGGGAGCAAGTCCACCATGTCACGTTGCCTCCCTGGGCCAGGAACAATGCCAGACTCTTCATCCAGGTCCAGAAGCAGGCCCTGGAGTCGGACTACGTCTCTCAGAACCTGCACAACTGGGTGGACCTGGTCTTTGGCTTCAAGCAGAGGGGCCAGCCAGCCATTGATGCCATCAACGTGTTCCACCCAGCGGTAAGAAAAACAGAGAAATTTGTAACAATTTGTGAAGTATTTAAGTCATTTATATCAAACAACTTTAATTTTCCTTTTCAAACAAGTAAAGACATCATGTTGCATAAACACTAAAGAACAAGTGCTTTAAGTTGTATTTAAAATGTCAATAAATCAACCATTGCATTTTGTTAAATTAAAATCCCAAGATGAAGAAGAATGTTTACCTTCTTACAATAAGTACACCATATAGATCATCCTATTACCTATGAAGGATTCAAACTTTATCAATCTTCCTCCATTCACACATGCAGATGTACTTTGAGACATTCGAAGCATCAAAGACCACACTAGGAGACAACATAGGGAGTCTTTGATCAACACCAACAGGTCTATGCCAAGAAATCCAAATAACTCTTTGCTGGTGCTTATCCCAAATAAAATCTCATCTTCAATTAAGTGTATTTTTCTTTGTGTTTGTATTAATTTTGTCTTAAATTGCATGATGCAGACCTACTTTGGCCTAGACACTCGAGGCATCAAAGACCCAACAAGAAGACGTGCCATCGAGACTATGATCAAGACGTACGGCCAGACACCCAAGCAGCTCTTTGCCAGTCCTCACCAGCAGCGCTCTGAGATTGAAACATCGATCGTCCTAGACTCTCCTGCGATGGGCGGTAGTGTGCCCTTCTTAGCCCAGCTGACGAATCGCAGCATTCGCAGAGGCAGTGTGTCGTCTGACACTACCGCATTCAGGGTAAGTCATGAATATTGTAGATTGTAAGCTCTTTAGCGTGAGTGAATCAATTGTGAAATGGTAACAGCCATTTATGACCTACCTTACTTCAGTTTGAATTGTGTTTCTAATCTTCTTGATCTTGGAACTGTATTTTTTTGTTCTTCTTTTTTCTTCCTAGGAGCCACTGTCACACGTGAAGGGCATGCGATGGGGTGACTACGTAGGGTCTCCAGCGGTCAGTGAGCCCATGATGAGGTGGCAGCAGGCATTCGTGACCTCCCCCACCCAGCTGATCCCCTTGCCAACGGGGAATGTGTGTGGGGTTGCCAAGAACCAGTGTCTGCTAGTCATGTACAGCAAGGAGAGAGGTTAGTTGATTGATTTTGGTATAAAACACATTCTACATTGACCACAACCACCACAACCGGAGTATATTGAGGACCAGCCCTGAATGGGGTACAGAGTTTGTAAATGCTCTTTATTATCTATTTCTTCTCATCGGTGGTGGTGGTATCTTAGAACAGAACATGTAACATATTTGACAATTAGAACATTATGATATCTTAGAACGTTGAACATACAGTATTTCACAATTGGGACATTATAATTTCTTAGAACATTGTACATAATTTACGCTTGGAACATTATTTATCAGTGAACTATGTTTGGTTCATTAACTGAGGTTTGAATTTTAAACGTGTACTTTGTTTATGATGAATTTGTTTCAGGAGTGAGTAGCATGCACGCAGTGGACATCAAGTGGTCAGGCCTGCTGACCTGGGGTCACTCTGATGGCATCCTGAGGCTCATGTACAAGACCAAAACTCCTCCGGTCAACTTCCTGCAGTCCAACACCAATGATGAGGTGCGTACCAATCTGTAACATTTCAACCAATTTCTTACTTATTCTTATTCCTTTTGATGGAATACATAGTCTGCCAAGTTCCCTTAAATAATGGGTTTCGCCACTTTCAAATTGACATTAGATCCACATGGCAGTTGAAGGCTATTTCTTTTGTTAATGTTTTTGTCGAGCCCACCGAAGGTGGAGGGAGACTAAGGGATTCAAATTGCGTCTGTCCGTCCTCCATCCGTCGTCCGTGACCCTTACAAAAATTTGAATAACTTTCCAACCCTGCATCTGTTTTTGACCAAACTTGATCAGTAGATGCCCTATATTAGCCTCCATGATATTCTGGGGTCAAAGGTCACATAAGTAGGTCAATGGTCAAATGTGAAAGTTTTGGGGTAAGAGTCTATTAGGTTTAATAACTTTCCAACCCTGCATCGTTTGTAACCAAATTTGATTGGTAGATGCCCTATATTGGCCTCCATGATATTCTGGGGTCAATGGTCACATAAGTAGGTCAAATGTGAAAGTTTACCTGCACGACTCTATAATGGTTCATAACTTTCCAACCCTGCAACTCTTTGTAACCAAACTTTGTTGGCATGAATGCGCGCAATTGGGTGAGACGCATTACGGCTATCGCCTTGTTTGGTAATCAGAAACCCGAATAGGCGTGTTCTGATATACATTTGTATATTTTCTGGATGTGAATGTATTCCCTGATGGTTCATTACTCCAATGTAATTTAACCCATTTAGGTTTGATCAAAAAAATACTATTGGCTGGAGTCTATGGAAAATGCATGCTAAATTGCGAAAGGTTTACAGTCCTGTATTCTGCCATGTTATGACTGCATTTATTTTTTCATGTCATACTCAATGCGCTCTGCTTTATAAATGCCCAATTCATGTTAAACCATTGTAATGAAAAAGAATTTGAATGCTGTATTTGAATTTAGTGCTGTATGTTCACTGGAAGGTATCAGACACTATCATAGCTCAGCCCAATCAGTTGGAATCTCTTTTCCATTAATATACGTGTATTTTAATTTTGTATTGATATTAAATACCATTATATCTTTATCTTCATCAGATTACAACATGTAGCTCTGTGTCTGACTGCAGACTGATGTTTACTGGAATGGCATCTGGCATCATCATCGCCTACCCTATCAAGTTCAACCAAAACAAGGTATGTAAGGAGGTAGGGGGCTAAGGGGTACGGTATGATTGTTTATGTAATACCACCTTGACATGATTAGCATACATTGTTCTCATCAATTTACAGCAAAGCCGCATTGAAGAGAAATATCAGTCAACACGATCATGATGACTTCTTTTTATGTTATCATGGTAGTAAATTCTGAAAAACTACTTTAAGAATGCAAACATTACAAACAACCCAACAAAACATGTTAGTATATTTATGGAACAGGCAGGTTCTGAGATGAGTTAACTTGTACAGCCTCTCTCTCCCACTTTAATAGAGACCTTAGCTTTTCACTGCATGAAACACAATAGAATTTCTGAACTTTAGCTCTGCAGCAAAAAGTTGCTTAAACTGTTTCAAGGGCCAAGACTGCAGTTCCACAGATTCAAAATTTGGGAGACCAGTTGTAGCTAGTCTGGTGTAGCATCTATTGCACATTGTTGCAAGCTTTAAGTCATAGAAACAAAAACAAACTTTCATATGATAAAAACATACTTATTATTTGCTCTACTATCCACAGCAAAGCAACATTGAGGTGACAAGGTCCGTGGTCCGACTGATGGGCCACTCTGGACCAGTAACAAGACTAGTGGTGTGCCGGCCGTACAGCATACTCGTCAGTGCATCCATGGATGGAACATGTATCATCTGGGACCTCAACAGGTGAGAACTGATACAGGAATGTAGCCCAGACTGTGTTAGGAAATGTAGTGTTGTGGGGTCTTAGTCTCCCAGTATAGGGCATTAGTTAGTTTAGTAAGCCACACTGGACTAGTCACATTTTGTTTGTCAACGCAAAATGCACGTTAAGATATCTATTAAATAATTCAGAAAATGGCCCCTGATTATTTGTGAAATATAAGCTGTCATAGATTGTACTGTTATAAATGTTACTGTTGTTTCACTTACTATGAATTAAATCATATTTATTTTGCTGTCATAGATTGTGCTATGTGAGATCATTAACTGATGAGACCAAGCGAGGGGGTAGTATCACAGCTGTTGCCGTTAGCGACGTGTCTGGGGAGATCGCATCATCTGCTGATATTGGTAAGTTCTCCAGCAATTTTCATATTTGCCCCATTTCAAAGACAGATAAGACCTTTTGCATCCTCAAAGATTCAATGAATTGGAATAGCTGATATTATAGAAATAAATGTATAGATATTGATATTTATATACATCTCACATGAACATTTGACTTTAGAAACCCCAGTCCTTAATAAATAATGAATTATTTTGTCATATTGATCTATGTATACAATTATGAGATAGTATTCAAGTTATTCAGCTGCGAATGTTATTGATCTAAAGCTAACTCACTTCTGACTCCGGTGACAATAAAAGTCTAAATCATACTTACTTCTTGTTATGCCTCATAGCATGTAGGCAGGGCAGCAATAAAAACATAATATGATAATCAATCATGGTAGTATTTGGGATAATAAATAATTATTTTCTATTTTGTACAGCTGCTGGAGTGAGTGAGCTGACACTATGGAGTATCAATGCTGAGCTGATCGGCCGAGTGCCTTGCCACAGCAGGATGATGAGCCTAGCCTTCTCCAACGCCACTGAGGGTATATCAGTCAATGTGGTGGCAGCAGGCTGCAGTGATGGAGTCATACGGTCAGTCTTAACCTCTATTAACCTCTATTAACCTATATTAACCAGTCATAACCATAACCATAACCAGTCAATGCCCCTGAAGGAATATCAGTCAACGTGGTGGCAGCAGGCTGCAGTGATGGAGTCATACGGTCAGTCTTGCCCTCTATTAACCTATATTAACCAGTCATAACCATAACCATAACCAGTCAATGCCCCTGAAGGGATATCAGTCAACGTGGTGGCAGCACGCTGCAGTGATGGAGTCATAAGGTCAGTCTTAACTGTATTAACCTATATTAACCTGTGGGAGTGTCATGGTATATTGGTTTGAGCCTTTGTCTTATAATAAGACGGTTCTGGGTTCAATTCGAGCCGTGGCACAGTGTATTCTTCAGCGAGGCACTGGATCCACATTTTATGCTCTCAACCCTTATGTAATTAATGGGTATTGTGCAGGAATTTATTCCTTGAAATGCTTGAGTGCCCCATCATGGCAGTTCGGCTAAAGGAACTTATGCTCTGAGCACTTTGAGACTTCCTTGGTAAAGCGCAATATAAATGTAGAATTAGATTTTTCATTCATATCTCTTTTAAGCAAACATGTTTTTCCCCAATTGTGTAAAATATTTAACACTATTCCTAATTTTAGCTTGTAGATTTGATTTCATTTTACTTTTGTCTTCACCTTTTCCTCGGCAGAATGTGGAGCACACTCGATCTGACCCCTGTCAGGAACATTGCACTGGAAATGCATCGGCCAATCACAAGGTGCGTTACAAACTTGTATTCCGTTTGAATACCTCTTGCATAGAAGAAGTATTACAGTGGTCTCCAGATAATGGGAAAACATTTGTAGGGTTACTTCTGTTGTATTTGAACAAATTAAAAAAAATATTTCGTAAGGACATTTTCTCTGAATAGTCGGGTCCACCTGTTCAATGCTTAAAAATGCTCTGCAACGCTCTGTGTTTCATTTCAATATATTCTGATTCATATAGGTTATGCAAATTAGTATAAAATAATGGCATATGCAAATTAGAGTATGATTTTAACAAAGCACTTGCAACAAGTTAAATTACTAACAATCTGTTCAATTAAGTGAACAAATATTTCCACCTGAATGTCCATCCAGGATCGATAGGGAAAATTATAAGCTAAAAGCACCCTGGTTAACCATCCAAATTGACTGGCAGGAAACAAAATAAAAGTTATATATCCGAATGAAATAAAAGTGTTATTCTATAACTCTTATTTCTCTTCCCAAATCTAGCCTTACATTCAGCCATGACTCCCAGTTCCTGTTCGCCTGTGACGACGATGGTCTTGTCATTGCTTGGGGGAAGAAGGATTCTAACAAGCGTGTACCGAGGTTTGAGGCCTTCCTCAACTCCCCAAGGAGCATTGTAGCTGGTGCAAGCTTAGAATACAGTGTAGCATCTGTAAAGATGTAGGATATCTGTAGGATCACTTACTTGTGAAGATGGTCTTGTCAACGCTTGGGGGAAGAGAGATTTCAGCAAGAGTGCACTGAGGTTTGAGGCCTTCCTCAACTCCCCGCAGAGCATTGCAGCCGGTGCAAGCTTAGAATACAGTGGAGCATCTATGAAGATGTATGATCGCTCTCTTGTGAAGATGGTCTTGTCATCGCATGGGGAAAGAGGGATTCCAACAAGCCTGTATCCAGGTTTGAGGCCTTCCTCAACTCCCCGCAGAGCATTGCAGCCGGTGCGACCTTAGAGTACAGTGGACATCTTTACAAAATAAGAATTGCATTCTTGTGAAGATGGTCTTAACAATGTGTGCCATTTGCACTTGATGACTTGATAGTCGTACAAATAAAGACCAAATGTACATTAGCTTTCATGCATAAAAGTGTATCTGAAGGAAGGTTGAAGGGAGGAGAGTGTCTGTTTTCATAAGGTTTATGCATGAGCAAAACAATTGAAAACGCCTGTAAAATCTTCAGGAAGGACACAGGAATAACTGAAAGTAGTTGCTTATCTAGGAAGGAGTAAACTATTCAAATAGAGGCATCTTTACTTCTATGACAATATTGGTATAACATGCCTTCTCCATAGACCAAAGAATTAGTCATTTTAGTTCCAGTCCTGAATGGGTTAATGCATTTGTTAACTTTAAAAGATGTTATACTTAAAATGGACTGGCGATGAAGACTATAATATAGACGTTATGTATCAGTACTGAAATAGCAGAAAATTGAATACCAAATAATGCGGCATATGCAAGCTTCACTATCAATATATACATTTTTAGGAAGAAAGTGTGAAGTTAAAGTGTTAGTGGTGGATTTATAAAGCTTATATCAAATTTCAAATAAAGTACATGTTTTTGCCATTTCAAAAAAGAAATACTCAAGTTTTAAAAACACTATTTAATTTTATGTTATGTAATGAATGCTGGCGTCATTTTTTTTTCATGTAACAGAAAATTGCATTCTGAAATAAGTATCACTTCCATATCGGTATGAAATAAACTTGAGGTACATAGAAAAATATTTCATTTTGTATTTTAAAAAGGCAGTCTTAAGCAGTTTTTATGGTCCATATATATTTAATATTCGTTTTAATGTTACATATGATCAAATACATGACTATTTAGAAGTGGATTTGTGTACTTAAGTATGTGTACATGTATTTGTGTGCGTGTGTGTGTGTGTGTTTCTGTGTATCTGTTACAGAAAGAAGCTATATACAATGTGGGCACTGGGCATTCATTACAGTAAGAATATCTAAATTTGTATTTCATTTGTTTGTTTTGCAAGTATTTTAGCTATAACATTGAGGGCTGCATTTAACTTTTTTCTTGAATATATCATGAGTAGTACATTATGTAACAACCATATTTGCAGAAACCGTTTGATATATTGTATTATATTCCATATACTAAGAATCTTGCTCTACGATTGGTCAAAAGTTAATCACGTGATGAAACATAGTTTCGCCCATCATTGATGGGAGAAGAAAAGTTTGTTACACTGTGTACTATCTTGGGTGCACTGTGTACTATCTTCATTGAAAGTGCGTTGCACTGTGTACTATCTTCAACGCAGCAGGCGACCACGGCCACAGCGGTGATGTGGCGCGAATTACTAATTTAATTTCATACGTTGCGTATACGTACGTGCCTAAGTACTGCATGCACTGTACGTATCGTAACACTAAAAACAGTGAGATTGTCTTTCTCGTAGACCCTACAGTGCACATCCAGATCGCCTCGGAAGTGATAGTTTGTCCCATCACCTTCACCAACGGTAATTATTTACTTACTATTATGTACTTTTAAATATTCAATATTGTGGTATATTAAAATGTACTTAGCTTACAGGATGCCTATCAAATATATTAGTTTTGTTGGTACTAGTGCCTTTCTGCAGATCAAATTTACCTGTTATAGCTTTTAAAAATTCAATTTAAATAAACAAATAGTGAGAAAACAAAATACTGCAGTCTTTCTCTGAAGAGCATAATGTTATTCAGGCAAATTTGTTTGAAAAATCACTGGATAATCATTGACTTCATAGTTGTAATATTTGTATTATAAATTCATGGGATGTTTTACTTGCTAATGATAAGTTTTCTGAAGTAAATATACTGTATGTATCTAATTTGCCTCAAATCATGAATATTTTGCAGTTTAGAGTGCAATATCTAAATTTCTAAAGGCAGACAGTTAATCAAGCCAAACAAGAAATTACATGAATTGTAAAAATGTCTTTATATCAAGTATTTTCATCTTCAGCTTGCATGTGCTATTTGTTATTAGAACACACATTGTAAGTGTATTGACAAGTTATCATTATGCACATACATAACTATGTTATGAAAACAGTACCTACATGTAGCTATGCACTTTGTCACTGCCAAATATGTTTGTGAAAGTATTGTAAAATGCTGGCATTAGACAAATATTTCATTACACCTCAACTTGATACATATCCGACAAGACCGACATCAATATTGTTATATTATGTGTTTACTAGTAACAAGAATTTCATCTCGTGAGAATCTCATTTAGAACTAGAAGGCCGACAAAGTCAGCATACCCACGCCTCCCATTAGCCCTGTTCTACCCCTTCGTCGGCCTCAACCCTGTTTTGCTTACCGATGCATCCTAAAAACATAGTGATCAACCGTTGAACAGAACGAGTGTATGAACTGTATGTTTATCTTAAGCGTATAAGTTTAAATTGCATGTAAATTGTCCACTTGAGAGGATCATCACCATTGTTCTGGTCATTGGGCCAGGATGTGTGCATTAATGCCATTAATAAAAATGAACATCTGTTCATCTTCACATTAGTGTCGGGTCAATAATAATTATTAAATAAATAAATGTATTTTTCGGAAACTTACCAATTTCTTGGCGCTTCAAAGTTCAGATCAGCGTGTTGCAATTCAATTCCGTTCCGTATTAATTAACCCGGAATCGAAAGTACCGTACCATAACATATGGTACCGTGCGCGCGATCGCGATGCACACCTGGACTAAACTTGTTAGTTGCTGCTCTGTTACCGTACCGCGCCTATAACGTGCAGATATTATTTAGGCACACACGTGCATTAAATACATACTCAAACTTCAAGGTTCCACAGAATTTGCAGGGGTCAACCAATCATCACCAAAATCTAATCGATTCTTCCATGTCACTATCCAAACATTCCCTGAAAATTTGGTGCAAATCCGTTCACCCGTTCTCTAGTTATCTTGTACACAAACAAACAAAAAAAAAAAAAAAAAAACAGACAAACAAACAAACAAACAAACAAACATACGGAACCCTTTACATAACCCCCTGCCGATTTCATCGGCGTGGGTAATCATATCATGTTCATCATTCACTCTGATGTAACTTGAAGTATTGTAAACTTGGGCCAGTACATGTACATTTTTAAATGGTATATTTTGGTTTAATTGCAATGCATTCTATATAGTTGTCCATATCACAGTATTGTCATAGACGACTTTAATAAGGAACTAGAAGGCCGACAAAGTCAGCATACCCACGCCTCCCATTAGCCCTGTTCTACCCCTTCGTCGGCCTCAACCCTGTTTTGCTTACCGCAGGCTAACCAGCGCGTTTTAGGCACGATTTGGTGAAAATGCCTAGGCCAGGGTGTAGGCCGCTTGCTTGCGGCGCGGCAGCCCCATGGCGAGGCAGTGTACAAAATTATTGACAATAAAAACACCTGAATCATCCAAAAATGTAAGTTTCCAAAGTGCACCCTACTTCCGATTGCTCGAAAATTTGAGATTTCAACAAAGTTCACTGCGAAAATGCGGCAAAAAATGACTTACGGAGGTTGAAATTGGTCGAGTTTCTCGATTCAAAACACGAACCGGATCTATAATCATCGCAAGCATCTCTTGTGTATACTTCACATGCATATTACGTGGTTCAATCAGCTGTTTGACCGCATTACATTTGGAAAAATAGTATATCCCTCCACCCTTGCAATAGCGAAGTTGCATTGCCCACAGCCAAACATCGCGCAAACTACGTGTACAAAAATATGGCCCATGCGCGCACGCCATGTAACGCCGAATGACGATGCCTAATTAAATACATACTCAAACTTCAAGGTTCCACAGAATTTGCAGGGGTCAACCAATCATCACCAAAATCTAATCGATTCTTCCATGTCACTATCCAAACATTCCCTGAAAATTTGGTGCAAATCCGTTCACCCGTTCTCTAGTTATCTTGTACACAAACAAACAAAAAAAAAAAAAAACAAACAAACAAACAAACAAACATACGGAACCCTTTACATAACCCCCTGCCGATTTCATCGGCGTGGGTAATAAGTACTTAATACCTTAATTTTTATCTGATTTGATTTGATTAGATTTTGACAGATTTGTATCTGTTTCAAATGAGCCAAATGACTCATGAGAGACATTTCCACACTCATCATATTTGAAATGGGTACATAAGTTGTTGATGTTAATGAAATACAGGGATGCCATGCCATGTTCCGGGCAAAGTCTGAATTAAGGCCCTGGGGGTGTTGCACAAAGAGTTGTGATCAATTGCAAAGTTGCGATTAAACAGAAAAAAGGTCAGAAAATATGTGCATTAATGAGCCAATCGGATTTGCGCATTTTCTGACTTGATCACTTAATCACAACTCTTTATGCAACATCCCCCTTACTGGCCATCTAGAAATTCAGACTTGTTCTAAAACACTTAACTCACAAATCGGCTATAAGGGCTCATGTTTGAGGCCCTCGACTTATAGCTCACTGGCAGTCATGGAACTAGAGAGCTAGTGAGGTTTGACTATTAAAGCAGGATGTCTCAATTGTTATTGATCTCTAAAAATGTTGTATACTAAATGTAATTACGATTAAAAGAAGGCAAAGAAAATGGGATTCCAATGGGATCCCATTGGAATCCTATTTTCTTTGCCCTCTTTTTAATCACAATGTATTTCTGGTACTACATGTATATGTTTGAATTAAATGTAATTACATCACATGAATATATATATGTAGAAGCCAGTTATTGCAAATTATATGAATGTATATGTGGTTGTACATGGATGTGAATTGTGAAAGTATAAATATGCCTGTCTATATTTTTATATGGATAAAATAAACCAAGCAATGAGTACTATGTAAAACTGAATGAAAATTGTTTCATCTTCTTTATAGTGCAGACATCTGGTGCTTGGTATGTGATGTTCTTTTCTCCCAATATACAGTGGAACCCCCTTACAATGAGCTTCTTTGAGACTTTGAGTTCACCTAGTTATAAGTACATAGAACTTGGACCTGTAATATCCCCTCTTGATATCAGGTACCTTGTTATATCACAGCTCATTATAAAGAGGTTTCATTGTATTTGAAATGTATCTGCAGGCCTTGCCTTGCCATCTAGAAAAAAAAAGGTGAAGTTGAACGTTACATACTTTTTCATCACAGGAATAGGCCGTGACCCCTTTGCAGAAAGAGATACCATCTAAATGCGCAAATCTGATTGGTTGAAATGCGTAAATTTTCTGACTTACAATTGATTGTATCTCTTTCTGCAACAAGGCCCAGGTTTGCTAACATTCAAATTGTTGATATGCATATCCTATGAACAAAGATTACTCCAGACAACCTGCAAGCTTGCCTAAGGTTTACACAACATAGAAACAACCAATACACAAGGTGGATTTCAAGTATTAATTATCAACCAGTTAATTGAATGGGTCCTCTCCAGTAGGGTGTTACTGTTTCACTAAACACCCCCCCCCCCCCCCCCCCCCCAGGTCATCAGGCAAGAAATGTGAATAAATTGGAACATGTCAGAAAATCTATATATTGCCCATTTTACAGGCATCTTCTGGTTCATTTCGCTTTGCAAAAGGAATACAGTATCTTGAATACACTTACAACTTGCTTTTGCTACTATTACTCACACCACTCACACAAAGAAAAGATAAGTCGCTCTAGCACAGGGATTCAAAAAGATCTATGGATTGTAATTTATTCAGTCTTCATATTACAAGCATAAGGACAAATCAAATAATTACATTGTCCAGGAAAAATGGAATATGACTAAAATGTCATTGTTTGAAACACCACATGTTGACAAGCAATTACATTTTTTACAGACTATTACAACATCCTGCCTTGCAAGAATTTAACATCCAATATTCCAATGTACATCTAATGAAAACTATTTCTAACAGGTGTCATGAAAGTTACTTTTGTTTAACTGCAATTCAAAGCCAGTTCTGTGTTCAAAGGTTAAATATTGATGATTTTTACAATAAAATAACATCTCGAACAAATCACTATCAGATGTTGTGTGATGTTCATTTCAGAAGGAATGGACAATAAAGTTAACAATTTTAATCTACCTATAGATAACAAATCATTGTTATTTTACTTATTTTATTCAGTGATAAGGTAGAATTTTACAGAAACTGCCATTATCTTTAAAATTTTTCCTAACATACCAACCAGAAAACTAAGCATCTATAATTGCTGCTTGCTTGATATTAATGTTCAAGTATGCTAACAAGATATATTAGATAAAGGATAAGCATTACAGCAAACCATTGGCTGATATATCATTTGTATCAGCTTTTGTCAAACAAATATACATGTACATAATACACTACACAACATTAACAACACACATACATGTCAACATTATCCTAAATAATGTCCCACAAGTACACAGGAGGATACCATATGTCGTTTGCATAATATCAACTCTAAATCATCCTAACATTGAAAAGGAGTTCCATATTTCCTTCAGAGCTTTCATTCGTCATACAAAAAGGGTTATTCTGGTTAATAAATGGTTTCAGAATGTTCTCGCAGTGTGATTGGTTGAATTCATGTCACAAGACATTCGTGGAAATGCTCTATTGCACGATTTTGACGTCATAATCGTGCAATAGAACTTTTAGTTAGTTCTGTTGCACGATTTTGACGTCATAAACGTGCAATGGAACTTTCATGTAGTTGTTTTGTGCAAGGGCCAGCGCACGTTAAAAATAACTGCGCGCATTGCGCAGATTTTCCATTTAAGAACAAGCGCATTAACAAACATTAAGAAACTAGCGCGCAGAGCTTGCCAGAGCTGGGCCAGGGGCGGTAAAGTGTAAATTCCCCCAAAATATCAAATGAAAAGGATCTATTTAAGTTTTTACACCTAGGTGTCATATAAAACAAATTCATGTTTTTTCCATTCGTGCAATGGTACGAATATTTTCATTCGGTGAAAGATGGAATGTTCCATTGCACTCATAAACATTCATTATTTGTATAATAATAACATTGCATTACAAACATAATATAACATAATATTGCAATGATTATCTGTTCTGGACTGGTTCTGATATCACTCAGGTTGGTAACTATGGAGAATGCATGTTATACATGAATCAAATCGTCAAGTCAATATAAGACTGACAAAAACAATAATTCTGTGTGTCAGTAATGAATCTATTTTACCAATTTGGAATAATGCAGCTATCGACTCTATTTTTGGTTATCTTTTTTCTTCTTTTTTTTTATTTACGAAAAACCCTGTTCTGCAAAGCTTTTGGAGAAATTTAATGTTAAAAATGTGCTTCCAAAGGCCATTATAAAACATGGTTATCTTTACATCATCAATTCTCAAATTTCTATCTTATAACATGCTGAAGTATATTTAATATACACATATACATACAATTGTTCCATTATTGTAGCACAATTTACATTGTAGTGCCTAAGTGTCGAGCCCTGATGTATTGTCCATAAACAATGATATGATGAATGTTGCTGAAGCTTAAAATGGACGAGATTGTAACTGAATTAGGCCGGCGTCTACCAGTGTTTGGATGTTGGCTGCTACCATAGGGTTCTTTAGATGTCTGTAGTAAGATCAAACAAACAGCAAGAGAGAGATTAATTAATAACATATTAGAGAAACAAAGAATACGGAAGACAATTACTATTTATCAGCTACAAGGCAGAAAGATATTATAACTTGACCTACACTCGTTCCAAAGCAGTTTGGATGATGACAATTATGAGCTGATTATCAGAAAGCAACATTTATTGTATATATGAGAGAAATTCCTGCCTTAATAAATAGTATAGAGAACAGAAAATATCAATGTTCGACTTGATCTTGATCTAGAACTATTGAGTGTGATGATTCCTCACATTTTAACATGATTGCTAGGAGCACGGGGGGGGGGGGGGGGGGGGTGGGGTGGGGGGGGGGGGGGTGTTTTATAAAGGAAAGTCAGAAATGCACCCAAATACACATATCTGATTGGTTCAAATGTGCATATTTGGTGACTTACAATTAAGCGCAACTTTGCGATTAACCGCAACTCTTTATGCAACTGTTAACTGAATCTGGAAAGCAAAGACTGACCACTGATTAACTTGTGCACATCAACTGGGTTTGTCTGCATTTGTTCCAGTATGTGTTTGAGTGTTCATATGGGGCATCCTAAATAATCTTCTTCTTTTTTTAATCTCTTTGAAGTTAAAGGAACTACAGCGTCTAGATGGCCTAATTTCCACAAGTAGGCTCTCTATAAGTAATCTTTCCTCAAGAAAAAGAATTTGGCAGTTATTTCCCATGAAATCAATCAATTTTGGGGTAATTAGTAAATTTCTAATTGTTCTGCGAACGCCCCTTTTAAATCGCCAAAATGTAACGTCATCTAAAGAACAGAGCAAAGAATTAAATTCTGTAGATGACGTAAGCCAGTGACTTGTCAATCACATGTCAATCACGCTGCCGATTCTGGACCCTAGATGTGGGTCTGAGTAAACTGGCTGCTAAGTGAGATTTGGCATCAGAAAATTAGCATAATATCACTACTGTATTTATTGTCATGGATTTTTTTTTCGGCAGACCTATTTTACAAGTCATCAACTATAGAATAAGTGCCAAAGTACGTTGTATTCTTCAGTTCCTTTAAGTTTATAAACAAATCTTTATAAGAAAATCTTAAATGATAAAATAACTCACTCTTGCATTTGTTCCAGTATGTCTCATGGCTTAATCCTGAATGATCTGCACCCAGGGGTCCAACACTGTCCCCCAATTAATCTCCTTACAGCCCAGATAATAATAAATCATAATAAACTCTTTATAAATGGCACTAAACGATAGAATAACTCACTCTTGCACGGCACCAGGGTTAGACTGCATCTGCTCCAGTATCATCCTCATGGCTGGATCCTGCATAATCTTCTGCACTCGGGGATCAGCCAATGCCCTCTTTTTGATTTCCTCATCCGTCATGCCATCATTTGACCGCGCTCGTGAGCTGTAGCATTTGGCAATACCGTCTTTTGCTTCCTGAAGGTTGTACACAAATTATGAACAAAACATCACATGAATAAAATATTTATTTATCAAGAATGAATATAGGAACTATTTAAATTGGAGAGATTCAGTATTGAATTTGAGATTATGTTTTGAAATAGTATGCAAAAGATTGCTTTTCATTTAACCTAACCCTAGGCCTTTTCCAAGGTGGCAACAACTTATGCATAACAATTTGAAAGAACCGTAACAAGTACTATTTGTCCAGAAATGACCGGTCACTAGATATGGCTTTCGTATCTAACAGTTTTCTTTTCTTTTTTTTATCACATATATCATATTTACAGATTAGATTTGCAACAAATGATAAGTCTCACCTTGTTATTAGAGTCAAGTTCTAATGCCCTTTCAAATGCAGCCATGGCTCTCGTGAAGTCATTCATTCCAAGGAGAATTGTTCCTTTCCTGAGATAGCCTTTGACTGAAACAAAAATGAGGGGGAGAAAAAAGTTTATAGGGATCTAGCAACATAGTAAAAATATACAAAACTTACTCAGAACTCAGTTCTAGCGGTTCTCACGTACCTCATTGTAATCGTATTACCAATAGAAACAGGGAACCTAATTTCTATTTCATTATTAGAATATATTTAAGTGGTCGGATTTGGAAGTCTCTAGTGGAGACGTTCAACTGTGTACAAAGTAAGTGCAGTGAGTCAGCAAATACCACTTTCAATTTCCACACATCACTAAGTTAACATATCAGGGGGGTGTTGCGATTAGTGGCAAGTCAGAAAATGTGCCTAAATGCGCAAATCTGATTGGCTCAAGTGCACGTTTTCTGACATGCGATTAATCGCAACTCTTTATACAACACCCCCAGATCACAAAAAATACATATTATATTAACCCTTCATGCACATGGAGCAAAGTAACTTGATCCTTTTAAATCATTGTGTATATCATCTACTATATGCCACACACTACAACAGTTTGAAGCTGAATATTAAATATGTTCGTGATACTGTATAAAGAAGGTGTGTAATTGTGGAACCTAATTTAGTCTGTTGGCAGCACAGTGTCAGCTGGAACAGGTGGAGAAAGTTCCTAGGTTTTTTATGTTCCTCTGTTTGTTACACGGCTGTCATCTTGTACAAGGGCACAATCACAGGTATGTCTTTGAACAGAGGTCTTAACATGCACATTGTATTAACTAATTACAATCATCATTATATATTAGGAGAATTCCGGACAAGTTAAAACAAAATACAGTATATTGGAAATAAATCTAGGGATGTGCGTGAATATTTTCAGGATTTTACTCTCTTTGGTTGATTTCTAAGAGATTTTTTCAAATGTCATGAACTCTGAGGAAATAATTAAATTTACTGCACACAATCATGAGACCCTTACGTAGCACCCTCACTTTGCTCAATGTCCTGAGTAGGCTTGAATCCGGTGCCACTGCATTGTGATCACTACATGTGTCATTCATAATAGCCGGTCATGCAGAGCCAGCAAATTCCAATGAAAGCCAAACGTGTTACAATTTCGGGCAGGCAAGTATTTTCAAACGGTTCAACAATGCAGTAATGCTCAAAGGCACGGTTGAGTGGCGCATCGCGGACTAAACTATTCATGATTGAGCATTGTATTGGTCCGATCAAAAGAACACATTCGCTGCAGTGTAAAAACATAGATAGGCGCATAGTGAGGGTCGCACGTCACAAATTGGTGCATTGTGGGATAGAACAAGCTCGCTCGCGAATTTGTGTCATTAGAATTTCAAAGCCAATTATAAGAACCCACAATCATACTTTTTTTTATACAAAATTGTGTTTGTTGACCTAGAATATCTGTCTTTCAATCATTAGAAGCTTGAAATCATGTGGAAGTCCACTTTAACAATACTCCCTACTTGCTCTTTGTTTGTCCTTCCTCCTGCCCATTCATTACTAATCCCCCAGCTACCCAGCTTCACACTTGATTCTTACATATTGTAGTGCCCTAGCCTCAATTAGCCCACTCTTCTGTTCTCATCACTCTAACCTACTGTATTCCTATTCCATCTTCACCTTGCATGTTTCATGTTTATAGCTCCATGACTTGTACTGTTTGTCAATTGCATTTAAGTCAGAAAACAATTTTCTATGTAATGATCATGGACATAATAAACTTAAATTCAATTAAATTCAATTCATTTAAGAAAGATTCTGCTGGGATTGACAGATCAGTCCCCATTAGACTCCCAATAATAAACATATTTATAATAGTAATACAGTAGTCTCCGCTTAATGGGGTAACCTGTCAAATGCTACACATGTTAAAAGGATGTGACTAGGATGTGACCAAACATCTCTCATTGTTTCTTTAGAAAAATTTCACCACTTAATCGGGTACACCTTTTAACATGTTCACTTCGAGATTCTGCAATCCCCCTAGACTTTGTACATAGCCCACCCGGTTCCCGCAAGCAACGGGTTAAAGGGGTAAAATATGCCTTGCAAAAGCCTCCCCAATTGAGCGGAGAGTATTTTAGCAGGTACACCAGCAATGATTATAATTTGTAGAATGTTTCATACTTACTAAAGTCTGGATCTAGCTTGATGCACTGGTCGCAATCTTCAAGACCCAATTTGAATTCCGCCAGCTTGGTGTAGCACGCCGCTCTATTACTGTACAGCTTGCTATCATCCGGATTCCTTCGGATGGCTTCTGAGTAGAACTTCCTAGCAGCAGGAAAGTCGCCTGTTTATGAAAACATGAGCAGACATCACATAAATAGTCATTTCATGAAATGAAATAGTGGGACTGTTCATTTATTAAAGATAAAAATTGAGTACTGGTCAAGGTTTGTAAGCTTGCACAAATATGCTGCACAGCCTAAAAGATTATGAAATATTGTTAAAATATAAAATAAAATGGTTAAACTTGCATGATTCAATCTAACAGTTTATCTGTCGAAATAAAAAATAAAATAATTTGTCAATGAACATATCATTCTTTAAATCAATGTTTCACAAGTATGCGAGCAAGTGGAGGGGAATGATTCTCATTTAGAAGTCCTTTATAAGTGTACTCATACATGGATTCAAAAAGAAGCAAAGATTCTCAAAAATTTTCAGAAAAAACAGCACTCAAGTACTCTGCCATTTTTGTATAGACAGCTTACATGTAATTGCTGCACAGCTTCCAAATCACCTCGATTCCTTTGAATTGCTCCCAAAAAGAACTTCCTTGCAGTAGGGTAGTTTCCTTTGTGTAGAAACAATCTACATTTACAGGCTGATTTCTATCCATCCAAATGTCATAAATATCATAAAATATTACACTGATTTTTCAAATGTCTCCCTTATTATGGTGATTTATGAATGAGTATGGAGATTTATGAATAAGTATGGAGATTTATGAATGAGTATGGAGATTTATGAATGAGTATGGAGATTTATGAATGAGTATGGAGATTTATGAATGAGTATGGAGATGTATGAATGAGTATGGTGATTTATGAATGGGTATGGAGATTTATGAATGAGTATGGAGATTTATGAAGGAGTATGGAGATTTATGAATGAGTATGGAGATGTATGAAT
Source organism: Echinarachnius parma (assembly GCA_037951105.1). Classification (NCBI taxonomy): domain Eukaryota; kingdom Metazoa; phylum Echinodermata; class Echinoidea; order Clypeasteroida; family Echinarachniidae; genus Echinarachnius; species Echinarachnius parma. Next base: position 299,518 of record JBAMJV010001316.1, on the reverse strand, counting down.
GAGTATGGAGATTTATGAATGAGTATGGAGATTTATGGATAGATAGATAGATAGATAATTGGTTTTATTCAATTTAAAAATACATAAAAACGCGTCAATAGTCACATGACTAAACATGAGGCGCTAACAAAAGAAATACGTAGGCTACATAATTAGAAACATAATGATATAATAATATATTCAGTTTAAATAATAAATTCAACAACGTATCAAACAGAAGATAATATGTATACTAATAATACTTAATAATAATACTATACACGCAGGGGTACCCTAACAAGCACATGCACATCCGATCACACACACACTCACGCCAATAGCATGCACAAGTACACTCATCTCGAAGCAATCTTCCGATCAGCGAAACAAACCCAAGTACACTCATCTCGAAGCAATCATCCGATCAGCGAAACAAACACAGACAAATCCCACTCATCGCTCATGCAACTCCACACGCACACACACACACATGATACAAAATTCACGCCAACGCACATGCACAAACACCTCAAAACAACCATCCGATCAGTGAAACAACCCAAGACAAATCCCACCCATCGCTCATGCAACTACAAAACAAACCATGGTACACATGCATATTGCGAATTAGCACACCGATCAGAATCACCCATGCATACACACATCTATAACCATCGATCATACACACGTACCGCATTACACAAAAAACACATCAATGTACAAACACAAAAAGTACACAGTTAAAAACAGGCGCAATGCACATCATTTAAAAAGCAACCAAAACACGCGCATGCAAAAACACGACATACAAGTACATCCCAATAGTGAATAAGACGCACAATAGCTCTTGCGGGAACATTACAACACCACACACACATACATTCCCGGATACACACATTCAAAATCACTCATTAATGTTCCCCACGCAATGTAAAAGTACAAACTATCGGGAGTATGACTGTGTTAAACTATTGCATAAACCCAGTCAAATTGCACATTAAACATATAACGTAAAATACATAAAATACAGTGCTGATGTTTATAAAAACAAATTATAATAGTTGCAATAACAGTAGCAATTACAACTGTGAACAAACAAATGTTATAGTCATCATTGTCAATTTGAAGAAATACTATGGGGAAAAATATTTAAAAAATTGATATTTCAAAAGTGAGTGGGTCAATATTGCACATGTATCAATCCAATGTGGATACATTGATTGGCGGAATAATCTATCAAGTTCATTTGTAATACTAAAATACAAGAAAATATATAAATTATCTGAGAGTCCGAATTAAAACAAAATTAAAAAAGTGTAAATACCACTTTAACGGTTCGTTGCATCCGAATCAGTTGTTCCTAATTCAATTAAATTTAAAATCCTAACGGGTGAGGGGGGGGGGGGGTGGGGGTGGGGGGGGGGGAAGGTCACGAGGAAATACCTATTCAGAATTTAATAACTGGACTATACTGGGAATGGAAGAGAGTTTGTATCTTTGAGTTCTGGTTCTTGGGATGTGAAGGTTGTTGGGGTTACGTAAATCAGTTCGTTGGTGTATTTGAATCCTAGTAGGGGGAAGCAGGTCACGGTGGCGATCAGAATGAAGAAGTGATTTCCCAAATGTAATAAGGAGATCTGTTCTTCTGTTGGCAAGAGACTGGACATTAAAAGTTTGAAGAAGTTGATCGTAGTCCATGCGCTGAGGGAAGGCGATCATCCGAAGAGCCCTGCGTTGAACCCGTTCAATGTTGTCTTTCTGGCTGAATGTGATGCTTGAACTCCAGACCGGGGCTGCAAATTCGAGCAGTGGACGAATGTACATTTTGTAGATCATAATCAAATCATCCGTGCAAATTCCATTGCGTTTCAGGTTGCAAAGAATATATAGCCGGCGAGCCGCTCGGGAAACCATATTCTTCACCTGGATGTCCCATTTGAGATCAGGCTGAAGAGTGACACCCAATAGACGTAGAGATGTAACAGACTCAAGTGGGGTATCTCGTAGCACTAGAACTGGTGGAGGAGGACCGTTGCGAAGAAAACTTATTTGCATAAGTTTGCACTTCTCTGGTTTCGGTGTCATGGAGTTATCATCGCACCATTGGGATAATGAGTCCACATGCTCCTGCATGGAACTCTGCTGTGACTTGGGCACGATCTCAACGAAACTCAAATCGTCCACATATTTCCATCTCAGCTCAGTCACCAATGCAGCGTCATTCACCATGGCAAGAAAGATGATGGGGCCAAGTTTAGTCCCTTGTGGAACTCCACAGGTGAGATGCAGCGGCGTTGACTCCACTCCATTGTAGCGTACAGTTTGAGATCGAGCTGAGAGAAAACTGCAAATCGTTGGTATGATAGCTGAATTGACACCGAGTCCAATCAATTTCTTGATAGCAAGTGTGTGGTCGATCAAATCAAAGGCTTTTGTAAAGTCAAACGTGCATAGGTTGACATGGTTACCTGGTTTGTCGAGACCGCGATGGATGACATCCAGTAAACTGACGAGGTAGTGGTTGACAGAACTACCGCGCATATTTCCGAACTGCTGAGGGTCAATCAGGGATCTGATGTCAGCCATCACCCAGTCTGCCAAGAAGCTTTCGAAGATGCGGGCGAAAATCGGTGTAATTGATATCGGTCGCAAATGGGTAAAGTCTGTAGCAGGAGTAGTTTTTGGAATGGGACTCACAGACGCAGACTTCCAGTCGGTAGGAAAGTGACCACGGCGCAGACAATCGTTAAAGATTTCCGTGAGAGGACCTGAGATCTCGTACGCGAATTCTTTGACAAGTCTTAACGGTGGGTCATTCGGATGACTTGCTTTAGATACGTCTATCTGTCGGAGGCGATTGTACACATCTACACGATCAATTAGCGGTGGCGAGTCAGCTGGGAGATATGACGGGAGTGCCGACAAGTCAAGAGGTGGCAGTTGTGTGCAAATACTTGAGAAATATGAATTCAGTTCGTGGGCAAGTTCAGGCGGTGATTTATCTGAGTCTGGCAGAAAAGCTGACTTTTTGCGCATCCCGGTTAGGCTGCGAATCTGCTTATGCCATTTAGCTGGATCAGTAACTTTGAGATGTTCTACTTTGCGTTTGTAGAAGAGTTGTTTGGCGCTTTCTATCTCTCTCTGGATCAGATTCCGCAACCGATTGTATACCTGTATTTCCCCGCGTGAATGACTCTCATCACGCCTGTGAATGAGTCTGCGAAGATAATCATTCATCCAAGATTTGTCCTTTGTTTTGCGTTGTAGTGATACAGATGCAAAGTGTTGTCTGTATTGATCGAGTAAGAGATGTTGAAACCACGAGACCCAGTTTTCACTTTCCATAGATTGAAGTTCAACCCAGTCCATTTGAGTGATCCACTGTCCAAACGATCTAATGGCTGATTCACGAAAAGGGCGGTAGGAGATGGTGTGAGAGGTGGCTTGAGGAAGTCCTTCTTTAGGCAGGAGATGAACAACTCGATGATCACTTCTCGCGATCGGTGCCGAGGTGCGCGGTACTGAGAACAGTTCAGGAACATCAGTAAAAATTTTATCCAAAATCGCATTGCCTCTGGTGGGTAGAGTGACAATCTGTTTTAATGATGTATTCTGCTCGAAGTTGGTAGAGTCAAAGTCATTGAAATCGCCCATGATAACGACCGAAGTATTGATCGATCGTAATCGGATACTATCGATCATGTCAATCAAATGGTCGTTTAACTGTTCCTGGAAATTAGACCTAGGTGGAGAGTAAACTACACCTATGATGATGCTCTTGGCGAGAGGGAAGCGTTTCGAAGAAGTCAATCGAATCCACATGACTTCTAAACAAGCTGGAACTTGATCTGCAAAAACCTCGGTCACATTCAGATCGTCGCGAACATACAGACAAACACCTCCTCCAAGCCGGCTGCCGCGATCGCGATGAAACTGTTTATAACCGGTTAGTTGACAAGCTGTTGCTGGTTTCTCCAAGGAAAACCATGTTTCAGTTACTGCAACCAAATGCGTGTTCTTATATAACGAGTGCAGGGTTAATTCCAAATCATCAATCTTGTTGTTGAGTGATCGCGCATTCACGAGAATTGCGGAAGGTGTACAAGTCTTGCGATCAACAGGCTGCGGATACACAAGGGTTTTGGGTCGAAGTTCATCATGAAGCCTCGAAATGTCATTTCGAGGCATCGAAATCACGCGAATCTGCTTTTTGATGTTGACACCTGCACGACAACCTCGAGTTCTTTTGATTCCAAGACTTGTAATAGTTTCAAAAACTTCATTGTGTAGACGCGTATTGGTGTTGCGTAATCGATAGAGTTCACTACGGTCATATTGAGTTTTCTGTGTTCCGTGATGGACGACACTTGCCATTGTCACAATGGTGAGCGTGATAGTACATAACAAGAGAAACAGCACGGGCGTCGGCGTACGTGTACAGCGGCTATGTAGCATTTTCACAATTGCAAGTGTAACAAAAACGAGTTCAAATATCAGCAAATTCAGCAACAAACATGACTCAAATTTCACTTACAGATGATGACAAGTTCACGAAGTCACAAATATTCACAAAGCTGTTTCAAAAATGTATGTCTAAAAGAGTAAAGATCAGCACCAAAACGAAGAGTAAACGGAACGAAATCAAAACGTGGCTGCAGCTAAAAAGCGCCCTCTAATGAATGAGTATATGGAGTTTTATGAATGAGTATGGAGATTTATGAATGAGTATGGAGATTTATGAATGAGTATGGTGATTTATGAATGAGTAGGGAGATTTATGAATGAGTAGAGAGATTTATGAATGAGTATGGAGATTTATGAATGAGTATGGAGATTTATGAATGAGTATGGAGATTTATGAATGAGTAAAAGTGTACCTGGAACAGTTTTAAATTGTTATCAAAATCAATGGGCACTAGGTGATAAAATCAGACATCAATTTTCACCTAATAAACAAAAACACTAAATTCACTGAATAATAAATTGGTACAAAATGTAACATTCATCTTAATTTTATAATCTATGACAAATTGTCCAAAAAAATGTCATCCATTTGGTGGCTGATCAATAAATACCAAAGACTATTTGTAATTCTGAAGTTTGAAGCTGAATATTAAATATGTTCTTGATACTGTAAGAATGTGTGTAATTGTGGAACCTAATTTAGTCTGTTGGCAGCACAGTGTCAGCTGGAACAGGTGGAGAAAGTTTCTAGGTTTTTTATGTTCCTCTGTTTGTTACACGGCTGTCATCTTGTACAAGGGCACAATCACAGGTATGTCTTTGAACAGAGGTCCTAACATGCACATTGTATTAACTAACTACAATCATCATTATATATTAACAATACTTCCTACTTGCTCTTTGTTTGACCAAATTCAGACCAAATTATGTCAAGCTTTCACATTTCTCTTGATGAAATGGGTTTTAAATTGTTATCAAAATCAATGGGCACTAGGTGATAAAATCAGACATAAATTTTCATTTTTTTCACTACGTAAACAGTTTTTTTTTTAAATCTATTAAACACATCATTTAGAGGAATCTCCATTATATTGGTATATTAAAGGGAGTGTCCGCCTTTTACGAAACGTCTGAAAAGGAGACTTCAAGCTCTAATTTTTTCAGGTAATCTGTTAAATGACATTTTTTTCTTCATATAAGACAATAACCTCGCAACTTTTGAAATTTGGCTTGCAAAAAGCGGACACTCCCTTTAATGAAGTCTTAGATATAATTTTTGGAAAAACCTTATGACGTTCAATTTAAACTTAATTATCTAAAGGGGTAAAACACAGTGCATTGTTGGAGTCATGAACCTGATACTTTAAAAGACAGTCAAACAATCTTGTACCTTTCTGAAAGCAATCATTTCCCTTCTTCTTCTCCTCCGCAGCCTTCTCAGGATCAATGTAGGCCAGCCTCTCCTGTTCCTTATACTTCTTGTCAGTCTGCCAAAGATATAGAATGAGCAAACAATTACAAACGGAATGCCAAATTCATTTGACAGAAATATTATTAGCAAATGAGGACCAAAATGTTTAAAGTGGACCCTCATTATAATGAGGAGTTTAAGTCCATGAAAAAGGTATGGGTAAAAACAAATAAATATAAAGCGCTTGCACCAGGGCCTTTTCCACAGTTCCCTCTAGACTACTAAAGTAATGAAGACACATTCTTTGATTATAACATCAGTGGTTCTAAACAACTTGTTCTTTGATTTGGCTTTTGACAGTGGGTTGGAGCTGGATTATTGCCTTCTGATCAACTGCTATGTGACAAATTTGTTGGCTTGCCCAACATTGTAATGAACCAGTAGCCCATGGGGTCATTCCATGTCAAATCACCCAATGGATTTCATCGTACCCCCTTCAAATTTGTTCATATTTGGTATGTATGATTATTCAACCTTTCAAAGCGCAAATATTTAAGTTTTATCCCAATCCGCCCAACGGTTTTGGCGCTATGGGCGATTCTTTGGGGGTAGTTTTGTCAAAAATGGGCGTGGGCACCGTTTTTCAAATCGCCATTGTCCGTTAACCGTTGGGTCAATTTATGTTTTAATGGTGTCATTGGACTGGAGATGTTATATGCAATCCATTTATGCCATTTGTTTTCATGCATGAGCGAGTTTGGATACGATAACCTTTGACCTTAGGCTTCAACCTTTCGTTTTACCTCGTGGATCAAATAATTTTGAGAATTTTTTTGGCTTAAATCTTGTCTTGATATAATATCTACAACATATGAAAGAATTGGAGATGTATTATTTCTTGTTTTTTCTACAGCCTTGTTTTAAGTTTGCAAATTTCATGTAAAATTGAATTATTTTAGACCTACACCCATGTCCAAGAATTCTATAGGGGTGTATTGTATGAAAAAGACCTTTTCAAAGTCAGGATTAGAGCCTATTCACACTCTGGCTCACCACTGTTAAATAGACCTGCTAATCCCCATACAATAGCAATCCAGACAAATGACATTCTAATGATACCACATGTTTCCAACCTGACAATGGCCCTGTTGCAGAAAGAGATAAATCAATTGTGAGTCAGATCAAATGTTCTAAATGGACAAATCTGATTGGTTGAAACGCAGAAAATGTCTATCTCTGCAACAGGGCCTAGGTGGAGATGTTTTCTTGAATAAAATCTTTCAAGTTCAAATTATTGCAAACTTGTACATCAATTATGAAAGCAAATATCTACAGGTATCCCTTTTCAATTAATTTAATGTTTCTATGCAACAGAAATTCATGCAATAGTAACATGATTTGCAATTGTAAACATTCAACCCTGATTATTTCCAACTAAAACAAACACAAAAACAATGCTGTTTGATATTCCACTCATTTTGATTTTTAATGGCACTTGTTTTTTAATGCATTAATTGCAATAAAAAAACAATGCAATTTGAAATTTCACAAACCATAAATAATGCTTTAAGCAAATGTGATGATTCACAGAAATGGACAGGCATGCGCAAGTTCTTGTGACTTTTGAAATTAGGTCATTTGTCTTTAATCTAAGCTCTTTCATAGCATGAAGAGATAAGTATCTCTGATTTTCACACATAGTGTACGAAACAACTGTAGAAATATTGTGGTAATATCAAATCTTAAACAATCATTGGTTATAAAATTATGAGCAGTTGTCTAGAGGGTAGTTACTGTTTGTGTTTGGTATAGTTGGAAAGAATCAGGTTTGAATTTGTACAGATTGCAAATCATGTTAATATTGCATGAATTTATGATGCATAGAAACATTAAATTCATTGAAAAGGGATACCTGTAGATATTTGCTTTCATAATTGATGTACAAGTTTGCAATTTGAACTTGAACTTGAAAGATTTTATTCAAGAAAAGATCTCCACCTAGGCCCTGTTGCAGAGAGACATTTTCTGCATTTCAACCAATCAGATGTGTGCATTTAGAACATTTGATCTGACTCACAATTGATTTATCTCTTTCTGCAACAGGGCCATTGTCAGGTTGGAAACATGTGGTATCATTAGAATGTCATTTGTCTGGATTGCTATTGTATGGGGATTAGCAGGTCTATTTAACAGTGGTGAGCCAGAGTGTGAATAGGCTCTAATCCTGACTTTGAAAAGGTCTTTTTCATACAATACACCCCTATAGAATTCTTGGACATGGGTGTAGGTCTAAAATAATTCAATTTTACATGAAATTTGCAAACTTAAAACAAGGCTGTAGAAAAAACAAGAAATAATACATCTCCAATTCTTTCATATGTTGTAGATATTATATCAAGCCAAGATTTAAGCCAAACAAAATCTCAAGATTATTTGATCCACGAGGTGAAACGGAAGGTCGAAGCCTACGGTCAAAGGTTATCGTATCCAAACTCGCTCATGCATGAAAACAAATGGCATAAATGGATTGCATATAACATCCCCAGTCCAATGACACCATTAAAAAATAAATTGACCCAACGGTTAACGGACAATGGCGATTTGAAAAACGGTGCCCACGCCCATTTTTGACAAAACTACCCCCGAAGAATCGACCATAGCGCCAAAACCGTTGGGCGGATTGGGCTAAAACTTAAATCTTTGCGCTTTAAAAGGTTGAAATATCATACATACCAAATATTAGCAAATTTGAAGGGGGTACGATGAAAATTTTCACTTTTTTTGGGTGATTTGACATGGAATGACCCCATGGCAATGAATAGCTGTGTCATCACACTTCACTCTATGCTGACTCCTTATTAGTAGTAGTAATAATGCTAATAATAATAATAATAATGATAATAATAATAATAATAATGATAATAATAATAATAATAATAATAATAATAATAATAATAATAATAATAAATAGTGCAAATAATAATAATAACACTGGTTAATACCTCTTGCCGCTTCTTGAGTGTCTCTGGTGTTCTGTGTTCGGTCAGAGCCTTGTCGTAGTATTCAACAGCACTTTTAAGATCACCTTCTTTGGTGTATGATGTTGCTATTCTCGATAAGGCTCTGAAAACAAAACATGTAACATTCAATATAACCTCATTGATCAAAAATACTATGTTTCCCATTCTTTTTAATTAGTATAGTGTGTATTTTTTTCTTATTTTTATTTTTATTTTTATGTATTTTTGGGATATTGAGTAGTAGAAAAGATTTTCCAACATTTCCAATATTTAGGTACTACCTGCAGAAGAGAATGTGTATTAAATACATGATGATAGATAGAACTATTCACTGCCAAACTACTGCAAATCTATACCACATTTTGATGGGCTGGGGTCTAAATAAGCAATAAAGGCACAAATAGGTCTTGTAGTTGCCAAGTCGGGCAAGTCAAATTTGCAATTTTAAACGTCAATGCATGAAGCTCAAATGCAGTGGCTCTTAGGCCAGTGGGCCCAGTGCTGATTTAGTTTTGAACCCTGATGAACTTACTTTGCAATCATCTTGAAGTCTGCTCTGTTTTCTCTGCCAACTTCCACAGCTTTCAAGCAATCCTCCCTGCAGGCAGCATAGTCTCCCTTCTCAAAGTGAGCAGCTATTTGGCAAGATAAACAGCACACGTAGCAAATTAATTAGGAAATTAACTTGTTCAAGACTGGTCCCACAAAATTTGGGGATGGGGTCCACGGAAAAAGGATTTTTAGTGAAATCAAATTGTTGTGACGGGAATCAAACTTAGGTATTCTTATCCGACCAATTGAACAAAAATGAAAAAAATTTACATCCCTAAATGCAATAAATCAAAATTAATTTGAATTTAAATAACAGATAATTGCCATTTTGTAAGGGATTTGTAGATCTACTTTTTCCCCAATTTAACTCTTTGCCAGATCAATTATAATTAGTGCAAGGTCATGCTTTTAGTAATGTAAATTAAGGTTGATTTTTTACTACCTGGTAATTTTTAATTCAGTTTTATGTTGTCTTTTACAACTATAAGTCTGAAATTATATCTGATACTCAAAACTCTGTTACCATTCTATTCTGAAAGCATACTGACATTCTCCACTTAAAAAAGAAGGAAAAAACAAGTAACGGTGGTTGGTGCAATGCAGATCATGTAATTCTTGCTATAAAATCATAAAAAAAGAAATACATACTACACTTTCTTGATTTTCTATTCATTAGGTTTTAAAAACAGAATTTTGTGTTTGAACTTTGCTTTATTGTTTCTCTCAAAAGGGTATAAATCAAGCATGTTTACAAAGATTTCATTCATAATCCAAATCAAGTAAATCCAGGAGAAAACATTTCCTTCATCACAATATTGGCCAAAGATAATAATATATGCTGTAATTACCTGTAGCCGTCTTATGAACCATATAGATCCTACAAGTTTACCTGCTCTGTTTGTGAGAAAGGACATGTTGGTTCCATCTTTCTCAAATGCTTGGCTGTACAGCTCAATGGCCTTGTCAAAGTTCTTGTTCTTGTACTCTGCATTCCCAGCATCCTTCAGTTTAGTTGCCTGGGTAAGATGAGGAAAAGTATACAAAGCTTAAACACAGGTTTGTTTGTTTGTTTTTGTTGTTTTTTGTGTAGGTTACTTTTTTTGGTTGTATCAAAGTTGCAATTTTATTGTACAAATCAAGTAGACTATTAGTTCAAATATTCATCATTATAAATCACCTGGGCCCAGTAAAATAAAGAATGAAAGAATCAGGATCACAATTAATGTCATAATGAATTGTACGGTCACTCAATTTATTGCAATTGAACGGCTGGGTAAAAATACAAATTTATGATCATAGCCAAAGCCCAAAAGCATACATGTTTAACTGTCACTCATTCCATTTAAAGGGATCTAGTAACATAAGGGATCTAGTATAAACATTGTCCAAATCCACAAATCTTACCTAGAATTCTAGTGATTCTCTAATTGTGGTATTCGTAGTTAATAGAAGCATGAAAAGGTTATGGTTTTTCAAATATCCCTTTTAATTATCCCCTGTCTGTAATGTTGAGTTTGCAAAATGTCTTTGGCTTTGCATTTTTGCTCATTACTTGGCCATAGGAGATCCATTTACACTAATTACAGATCTAGCATAAAATGTTCACACATTACTCAGTCACAGGGTCAGTGGCAATGCAGGAATTAATTTTTAATTTTAGGGGGCTACTTTTCCAGTCTGATGGATATCCATACATTTTTCACATAAATACCCCATGGTAACTTTAGGGGCTACCTACTGATTTCAGGAGGCTATTTTGAAAATTGGGGGCAAAATCGCCCTCAGCCCCCGTATATTTCCTACCCTGGTCAGTGGACATATCAATTATCTACTTCTTCTTCTTCCGTTTAGTGACCACAATCAGCTTACCGATTATTCTGTAACTTTAAATAATTTGATTGTGATGTGCAGGATGCACTAGTCAACCGCAGCCGGGTTTACACCCTACTCTTTTTGAGAAGTAGACTAGATTCTTAGTGTGCATGATGTGTGACTGTCTCATACACGGGATCTCCATTTATCATCCTACCCGAGGGACGGAGTGTTTTCCGTGAATCCTTTTCTTGCATAGACCGGGAGCACGGGGGAGGGCGGTAACACAACGGGAGTTAGCTCGATCAAATTTATTGCCTGATAAGAGTGATAGGCTGATAAAAGACTCATCCGATAGATGGGTTTGAACCGGGGTCACGTGCGTCCGAGCCGAACGCGCTACCAACTGAGCGAACTCACCTCACCGACTCAGTCAGACTCAGAGAGACAGTCAGAATCAGATCACGATACACATTTTATTAACTAATATATATCCATCGTTCATCACTTTTGTATGTGAACAATGCAAAGTCAAAGCAAAGTTATCATTCATGGTTATACATGTACAGTAATATTTACTAGCAAGCTTGCTAATAATAATAATATAGTACTAATTATTTATAGTTACTACTTTTTACTAGATCAGGCTTAATTTTACATTTGGAGTCTACCTTAATGACACTACTTTTGGTGCCACAATCACAATCGCTACTGCACTGCACAATACTCAATAGGCTAGCATTGTTTGATGCAGGCACAGCACAATTCACAAAATATTACATTCACACATGTTTAATTTTTGAAAATTAAAGCCGATCCATTTTAGTGTGCAATACATAGACAAATGCGCTTCATTAGTCGCGCACATAGCACTTGTTCACATTGATTTCAATTTAAAATTGTACGATATAGCAAGAATTCTCCGAGAGTTGATATTTTCGATTAATTGTAAAAGCTATATTTCACTAAAAACAATAACATGAGTATAATACAATACTGTGAACTAACCTCCTCTGCCATTATGTAATGGACGATATGAAGAAAGCTTTGGAAACTTCTGTGATTTCGAGATTTTCGACACGGTTCAGCTCATGCACACTTCCGTAGTCGTTGCTCTGTCAGCTTGGTTATAGCGGTACGTACACATGGGGTAATCAAGGAACCTTCTCGAAGCTCGATTCTCGATTCTACTCGATCCTCAACCTCTTTTTCAGAAACTTAGCCACTTTACTCTAAGTTAGTTCTTGTTGCCAGAATGCAATTTTATTCATAAATATTAAAACTGCTATATTAAGACAAATAAGTATATTTTAAATTTATTTGTAAAAATGTATTTAAAATATAAAATTCATTTACTTAAACAGTTGACAAAAATGATTTTAAAAATCGACATAATACTTTACATTTGACCCAAACGACTCGTTATAGACTATTCAAAATGAGCCGCTTAACAAAGCCATAATTTCGTCTGCGTGCTGTCGATTTCGTAATAAGTAGTACGGGGTCATAATTTTATCGGGGAAGTATATTTATGATTTTATCAAGGGTTGAATTAGGATATTTGTATCCGTACATCATTTAGAAACGTAGTTATTATATTTTATGCATGTCGTGATCATGTACGTTGCTATTATTTTCACTGTTTTACGGAATTTAGATAGATAGATAGTTGGATAGATAGATTCGATATATATACTCCGCAAAAAAAGAAACTGGACACTTGTATGAGACCAAATATTTCGTATTCATTAACGATAAAATATATGATATTGTATATCAAATTAAAGATAAAATTACCCTCTTCAATATTCGCATGAAATCCAGACGAAATCATTCATGCATGACTTGTCACGGTCAATTAACCACACCAAGGTCTGTTTTCAAAAATAGCAAAAATGGAACATCCACTCAACCATATAAATGTTGATAAGCATAATGTAAAACGCTATATTCATGAGATGGCATAATTTTTCATTACAAATGTGATCTTTTCTATCTTCATCTCAATACAAACTATAAATGAAGACAAATTGTGAACGTTATAGGTGTTATTTTCATCCAAAAGAAACAAAATGGGGAATTCCATGGCAAAACTTTATTAGTCAAAACCACAGTTTGTGCCCTTATTTCAGCATGAAAATGGTATAAATTCTTCTCAAGAATTATACCATAGTCCAAAGATCTTCAAAAGCTGAAGTCACCCTTGGTCAAACAGTTGGGCAGTCTTTAACATTACATTTCTCTAGGTAAATATGGTTAAAATTGCAGGGGACACATGAAATAGACAAGCTTCATGCCTGTAATACAGACCAGTATGGTAATATTCTCATAACCTGGCCCTGTTTTATTGACAAATTTGTATTTCCAGAGTTTGTTCATTACAATAAAGTTGAATAATGTCATAATTTACTTGCCCCGCTCATCTTGTTTTAAGTGAAACGCTCACTATCACTTCAGTCGAATGGTGTGGTCCTCCAATGTTTTGCTATTTTTGAAAACAGACCTTGCTAGTGTTAATTGACCATGGCATTTCATGCATGAACGATTACACCTTTAAGTTATACCCTGCATGTAGATGACTAAATTCCCTTTAATTTGATATATGATCATGTACACTTTATCGTACATTAATATGAAATATTTCAACTTATACAAGTGTCCAGTTTCTTTTTTTGCGGAGTATAGAACGATAGAAAGATAGTACTATAGATAGATAGGCTACAGTAGATAGATAGATAGATATATAGATAGATAGATAGATAGATAGATAGATATATAGATAGATAGATAGATAGATCTTCTTCTTCTTCTTGGTACTGCAAACAAACTCCGCATGATGCGGATATACAGTTGCAGACACTTGGTGGGTTTAGGTGTGCGCGCCTAATGGGGAGCCCGTGGTGGGCCCTCCTAGTGAAATCTAGCATATTCATCTTACTCAAATGTCCTTGAAATGAATGCAACGATGTGGCTTGTCGTGCGTTATTTGGTAAGAGATTCCACTCCGCCAGAGTTCTTGGTATAAATGAATATTTATAGCAGTCCTTCTTGGTTGTGAGTCGTTTGAACGAAAGAGCAGATGACTTTCTTGTTTGGATTCCCCCTGATGAGTCTTGCCGGTATTTGTCTGAGTCAATTTCAGCAGTGTGCTGTATTGATTTGTATAATAGATTGAGTCTGGAGGTAGCCCGGCGATCTTCCAGGGGTTTCCAACCCAGTGTTGATAGCATATTGGAGACGCTACTGGTTCTTCTCCAGTCCTTGTATACGAATCTGGCAGCTCTTCGTTGAACAGCTTCACTTTGCTTTTGTGTTCCTCTTTGTATGGGTCCCATACTGATGCAGCGTATTCTAGCGGGATTCTAGCTTTGGTCGGACCAACGTCTTGTAAGCTGTCTCTTTCACTTTGCGCGAGCAACTATAGAGGTTTCTCCGAAGCAGGCCCAGTACCTTATTTGCCTTGGATGCAGTTGTGTTTATATGGTCTGCCCAGTTCAGTTTGGAGTTAAGCTCTACCCCAAGGTACGAGTGTTTCGCTATTGAGTGAAGGGGTGTTCCATTCATGGTGTATTGTGTTACTTTAACTCTCCGTTTGTGAGTAATGTGCATCACATGGCACTTGTCAATGTTAAATTTCATCTGCCATTTTGCCTCCCAGGCGCACAAACGGTTAATATCCTGCTGTAGTGCCGTATTGTCAGCATCGGATTGGATCTCTCGGTATATAATGCAGTCGTCCGCGAACAGTCGCACTTGGGAGTCGACTCCCTTTGGTAAATCGTTAATGTATAATATAAATAGTAGTGGACCCAGAACAGTACCCTGTGGAACTCCTGATTGTACGTCCACGTGTTCGGATGAAGCCCCTTCCAGTACGACAGATTGCGTCCTCCTTGTCAGAAAGTTATTTATCCAGGTGTGTAGTTCAGCTTCAGAAGAAGCCTCTGATGGGGGACTGTATCAAACGCCTTGCTGAAGTCTGTGATGACGACGTCTGCTTGTCCTTGCCGATCTAAGATTTCGGCGATGTCATGCACGGTCAGGGCAAGTTGAGTTTCGCATGATCTCCCTTTCCTGAATCCATGCTGTTCTCCATTGAGGACGTTGTATGTCTCGAGATGTGTCATGATGTTTGTGTGGATTATATGTTCCAATAGTTTACAGGGTATAGATGTCAATGAGACTGGTCGGTAATTCTTGGGTTCGGAGCGGTTTCCTTTCTTAAATATCGGCGTAATTATGTTGGCTTTCAACCAGTCCTCTGGCAATTCTCCCGTGTCGATGGATTTTTGAAAGATGTTCTTTAGCAATGGGGCCACCTCTTCCGCACATTCCTTTAGCACTGCTGGTAACATCCCATCTGGGCCAGGAGCCTTGTGTGAATTCAACTCTTTTAACAGTTTAACAACGCCATTTGTTGTTATAACTATTCGGTCCATCGCCGCAGACTGGAACTGTCGATTAAGTGTGTTTGCCTTTTCAAGAGGGGTATCTGCAATGCCGTTGGTTGTGTTTAGCGAAGCGACACCGGTGGAACTCTGCCTCAGACTTTTTTCACAAATCTCCAAAATGGCTTGGTGTTGTTCGTTGTGAGGTTCTCACCCATCTCTCGTAAGTAGTTGCTGCGTGATTTTCTGAGGCTACGATCTAGGGTTCGGCGTATATTTCTAAAGATGTTCCAATCAGGATCTGCATTTGTGTGTCTAGCTTTGTCATAGGCATTTCTTTTACGGATGGATAGCTTCTTATGACAGTGTTTAAACCAAGGCAGAGTGTTGTTTGGTGTAACTGACCTACTTGGTATATGCATGGATTGTACTAGCGTACAATCCATGGTATATGCAAGTCCATTGCTGAAATGAGGGTGTTCTTAAATCCCTCCCATAGGTCGTTTACTGTGGCTTCTACTACATCGTTGATTGAGTCCGCGTATCGTGTCAAATCCTCCTTTATATTCTCAAAATTTCCTTTCTTTAATAAAAAGACTTTTCTCCTTTTTTTGTTTAACCCTCGTGGAAGAGTGTAAGAATTCAACTGAGACAACGTCGTGGTCAGATATCCCTGGAAGTATACATGTATTCTGGACTAGAAGTGGAACATTTGTAAATACAAGATCTAAGATGCTGTTGTTTCGTGTGGGTTGTGTCACAACTTGATGTAGGTTGAATTCTTCAGCAATGTTGATCATGTGCGTACTCGCGGCAGGCCCGGTACCTTCCTCCAGTGGTAAATGTGTTCCTTGTCCAGTCAATGTCAGGTAGATTAAAGTCTCCAGCTAGAAAAATTTGGCTATTGATTGGTAATTTTGATAAGGCTTGCTGAAGATCCGTTAATTGAAGTTCGTCAAGTGATCGAGCGATTGTTCCATTATGTTTTATATAAAAAAGCACCAATATATTATAAGGTTGGACGGCCTTTGACGTGTAGACTGGTCCACAGCATTTCAGATGTGTCCTTTTGGAGTTGGTGCGGCTTTTCCTCCCGGCATATTAAATCGACCCGTGTTGCAATGAGAACACCTCCTCCAGTAGACAGTCGATCGTTGCGAAAAACTTGGTAATGTGGTGGGATAATCTCTGATGTGAATATTGCTGTATTTAGCCATGTCTCGGTCCCTACAACAATATCTGGCTTCTCTGTTTCAAGCAGAGCCTGAAATTGAGCTGTCTTGTTGCATATACTTTGAAAATTGATTTTAGTATTTTCAATGGTTTGTCCCTGGGCTTTTTTGCGTTGACGTTTGTAGCCCCTTCACCATGGCCATGCTTGTTTTTATTCTTAGGGTTTCGTTCAGGTTTTCTTTTCTTGGTCCTTGGGGATGATGCGGCAAGCGGCATAAACGATGAAGGGGGATCATCCATGTAGGCAAGTGAGGAGAAGCTGTTTGTACATGTAATTGACGAGTTATACGAATCAAACAATGAAGAGGCGAAGTTCGGTAATCCACAGGAAAGACATATCCAGCTCACAGTAGACGCTTTAAGACTTTCATATATTGCAGAATTCATATTGAGGCATTTTTTGTGATACCATTGGTCACATGTATCACAACATAATACTCTTCTGATTTGATCGCACTGATTTTTTACAAAGTCCACACGGAATCTTCACTGGACCAGGATTAAGTTCAATGTCATTCGATAGTGACAATGCGAGAAGGAGGATGCATGATGTAAATTTAGCTTTATCCAATTTTAAAATGACTTCCACCATATTGTGTCTGCCATTATATAAATTAGCTGATTTCGATGATATACTTCTAATGGATAAAGCATGAACATACGACGCGTTTCGCACATCGATTGCACAGTCACGCACTTTGAAAAATAAAATTGGAAAGTTCTTACTTGGTGCCTGTCTTCCTCCAAGAGCTGAAGTAGGACGAATGCTGAGAGCTTTCGTAGATAGATAGATAGATCGATAGATAGATAGATAGATAGATAGATAGATAGATAGATAGATAGATAGATAGATAGATAGATAGAGATAGATAGATAGATAGATAGATAGATAGATAGATAGATAGATAGATAGATAGATAGATAGATAGATAGATAGATAGATAGATAGATATAGATAGATAGATAGATAGATAGATAGATAGATAGATAGAGTAGATAGATTAGATATATAGAGATGAGATAGTTTTAAAGTATTTTGTTAGAATATATAGATAGACTAGATAGATAGATATTATAGATAGATAGATAGATAGATAGATAGATAGATAGATAGATAGATAGATAGATAGATAGATAGAGATAGATAGATAGATAGATAGATAGATAGATAGATAGATAGATAGATAGATAGATAGATATAGATAGATAGATAGATAGATAGATAGATAGATAGATAGATAGATAGATGAGATATATATAGCTTAAAAGTATTTTTTAGAATATATAGATAGACAGATAGATATATATAGATATATAGATAGAAAGATAGATAGATAGATATAGATAGATAGATATAACAAAGTCAATAAAAGAAACACGCTAGAATTCCTTGGTTAAGTCTTTATTCAATTACTTTCGACCGGTTTCTTTCTCTTCAAAAAAGTAAATGAAGTTAAAAGTTAAAAAACATGTTGAGGATCAGAATACATCGCATAATGTTTTGACAACGCGTAAACAATAATAACAACTGAAGTAGGACGAATGCTGAGAGCTTTCGTAGATAGATAGATAGATAGATAGATCGATAGATAGATAGATAGATAGATAGATAGATAGATAGATAGATAGATAGATAGATAGATAGATAGATAGAGATAGATAGATAGATAGATAGATAGATAGATAGATAGATAGATAGATAGATAGATAGATAGATAGATAGATAGATAGATAGATAGATAGATAGATAGATAGATAGATAGATAGATAGATAGATAGATATAGATAGATAGATAGATAGATAGATAGATAGATAGATAGATAGAGTAGATAGATTAGATATATAGAGATGAGATAGTTTTAAAGTATTTTGTTAGAATATATAGATAGACTAGATAGATAGATAGATAGATAGATAGATAGATAGATAGATAGATAGATAGATAGATAGATAGATAGATAGATATAGATAGATAGATAGATAGATAGATAGATAGATAGATGAGATATATATAGCTTAAAAGTATTTTTTAGAATATACAGATAGATATATATAGATAGAAAGATAGATAGATAGATATAGATAGATAGATATAACAAAGTCAATAAAAGAAACACGCTAGAATTCCTTGGTTAAGTCTTTATTCAATTACTTTCGACCGGTTTCTTTCTCTTCAAAAAAGTAAATGAAGTTAAAAGTTAAAAAACATGTTGAGGATCAGAATACATCGCATAATGTTTTGACAACGCGTAAACAATAATAACAACTGAAGTAGGACGAATGCTGAGAGCTTTCGTAGATAGATAGATAGATAGATAGATCGATAGATAGATAGATAGATAGATAGATAGATAGATAGATAGATAGATAGATAGATAGATAGATAGATAGATAGATAGAGATAGATAGATAGATAGATAGATAGATAGATAGATAGATAGATAGATAGATATAGATAGATAGATAGATAGATAGATAGATAGATAGATAGATAGATATAGATAGATAGATAGATAGATAGATAGATAGATAGATAGAGTAGATAGATTAGATATATAGAGATGAGATAGTTTTAAAGTATTTTGTTAGAATATATAGATAGACTAGATAGATAGATAGATAGATAGATAGATAGATAGATAGATAGATAGATAGATAGATAGATAGATAGATAGATAGATAGATATAGATAGATAGATAGATAGATAGATAGATAGATAGATAGATGAGATATATATAGCTTAAAAGTATTTTTTAGAATATATAGATAGACAGATAGATATATATAGATATATAGATAGAAAGATAGATAGATAGATATAGATAGATAGATATAACAAAGTCAATAAAAGAAACACGCTAGAATTCCTTGGTTAAGTCTTTATTCAATTACTTTCGACCGGTTTCTTTCTCTTCAAAAAAGTAAATGAAGTTAAAAGTTAAAAAACATGTTGAGGATCAGAATACATCGCATAATGTTTTGACAACGCGTAAACAATAATAACAACATCACTATGAAAATCGCATTGTAATGTGTACAATGTTTTGACAACGCGTAAATAATAATAACAACATCATTATGAAAAACGCATTGTAATGTGTACAACGCGCTTCATATTCTATTGTTGTGTGATTGCCAAACATTTTCGAATATAAACAAAAACATTTTTGTTATCTTTTATAAACAAATCAATACAAATGATTAGATAAACAAAATAAAAAAGCAGAGCATGTAAATATAAAGGAATCTTTCAAATTCAACTTCTTATTCCTTAGCATTTAATTCTGGTTTGAAAACAGAAATAAAGAAACTTTCTTTGTTTTTCCTTTCAATGTCATTTTCATTTCTCATTTTGTAAAATGGAGAAATGGTAAATTCTGGCGTTATGCCTTTGGCACATTTTGCTATAATGTTTACTCACACTCAGAATTTGATATTTTGAATCTCGAATATGCTGGCGATGGACGGTCATTCTATTCCTTAACACGTCTCCTGTTTCGCCAATATACTGTTTCGGACATCCATTACATGTCATGCAATATATCAAATTTTTACTTTTACAGATAGATAGATAGATAGATAGATAGATAGATAGATAGATAGATAGATAGATAGATAGATAGATAGATAGATAGATAGATAGATAGATAGATAGATAGATAGATAGATAGATAGATAGATAGATAGATAGATATATATATAGATATAAAGATAGATATGTAGATATATAGATATATGGATAGATATATAGATAGATAGATAGATAGATATATAGATAGATAGATAGATAGATAGATAGATAGATAGAAGATAGATAATAGTAGATAGATTATATATTAGATAGATAGATGAGATAGTTTAAAATTATTTTGTTAGAATATATAGACTAGATAGATAGATAGATAGATAGACTAGATAGATATAGATATATAGATATATAGATAGATAGATAGATAGATAGATAGCCTGTATATATATATAGATATATAGATAGATAGATAGATATCTATCTATCTATATCTCTATATAAAAATATAGATATATATAGATATATAGATAGATAGATAGATATCTATCTATCTATATCTCTATATAAAATTCGGAAAACTTATGTTTCCTTACGGTGTTTTATTACAATTTTTGTCTCTATTCACCACACCGACGCAGACCATCTTTTTGAACTAGATAGATAGATAGATAGATAGATAGATAGATAGATAGATAGATAGATAGATAGATAGATAGATAGATATATATATATAGATAGATAATTTTATAGGCTACATATAGATAGATAGGTAAACATATACAGGAATATAGATAGATGAGATAGTTTTAAAAGTTGTTTATAGACTATAGATAGATAGATAGATAGATAGATAGATAGATAGATAGATAGATAGATAGATAGATAGATAGATAGATAGATAGATATATAGATAGATATATAGATAGAAATAGATAGATAGATAGATAGATAGATAGATAGATAGATAGCCTTGATAGTAAGCAAATAATTACCGTTGGTGAAGGTGATGAGACAAACTATCACTTCCGAGGCGATAGTTTGCCATCGCCTGAAACCAAAAGGTAATTATTTGCGTTATATTCCACATCAATTATTTTGATCACAAACGATCTATAAGTAACACAAAGGGCTAAAAAGTTTGGAATATTGAGCAATTGATCGAGTCTTTTATTTTAATTTCGTCAATCCTGCACGTCACATAAACAAGATTTATGATAAAAAGTCAAAGACGCTTATACCATTGTCTAAACGCGTAGCCGCGCGTAAACGTTGCGCACCACGCGCTACCTTTCTGCGCACTAACGGGCGGGCCCGCGTAAGTGCGCGCGAACAGTTGAAGATAGTACACAGTGCAACGCACTTTCACCCAAGATAGTACACAGTGTAACAAACTTTTTTTTCCCCATCAATGATGGGCGAAACTATATTTCATCACGTGATTAACTTTTGACCAATCGTAGAGCAAGATTCTTAGTATGTGGAATATAAATAGATAATATAGATAGATAGATAGATAGATAGATAGATAGATAGATAGATAGATAGATAGATAGGCCTAGATAGATAGATAGAGAGATAGATAGATTTCTATTTTGTATTTGCTATGAAAGCGTTGTCTATAATAGTACATTAGCCTCAAAGTGAGTCAATAAAACTAATTTCTCATAATATAGCGTGTTAACGTATGTTTTACTTCCAAATGTTTTGAAACTGTACATTTGTTTGCATGTCAAACTGGGTAAAAGAAAGAAAAACAATTAACAGCTTATCATGCATATTTTTTTAAGGAAGGTGCCTAGCTATGATTGACCGTTGTAGCAGGGATATGGGAAATTAGAAAGAGAGGATTACACTTCGGAAGAAAAATAAATGGAACTTGGTGAAAAAGAACGGGCAGCATCTTTGACACGTGGCAGACTGAAGTTCCATACATACTTAGATAAAGTAAACATAAAACGACGTGATTTTGAACAGAAAATAAATTGGGCCCTGAAATGTCAAATGTCGGGTGTTGTCTTGTTGGTTACAGTCCGTTATTCCGAAGGTTCGTTATTCCGAAGGTTCAGTTATTCCGAAGGTTCGTTATTCCGAAGGTTCGTTATTCCGAAGGTTCGTTATTCCGGAGGTTCGTTATTC
Organism: Echinarachnius parma; assembly: GCA_037951105.1. Lineage (NCBI taxonomy): Eukaryota > Metazoa > Echinodermata > Echinoidea > Clypeasteroida > Echinarachniidae > Echinarachnius > Echinarachnius parma. The sequence continues at coordinate 276,992 of JBAMJV010001316.1, read as the reverse complement.
CGAAGGTTCGTTATTCCGAAGGTTCGTTATTCCGAAGTTTCGTTGATCCGAAAATAAAATCGGGTTCGTTATTCCGAAGGTTCGTTGATCTGAAAATAAAATCGGGTTCGTTATTCCGAAAATTAAATCGGGCTTGTTATAACACTATAGTTTGTGTTTTGTTTATTTAATTTACAGCCTGCATTAAGCATACCCCTCCCTCTTTCCCTCCCTTGGCCAGACCAATCAAACATTTAAGTTTATTTTATCTCTTTATATGAAATTATAGCATTATAACAAACCCAAATTCATTTTCGGATTAACGAACCAGATTTCATTTTAGGAATAGCGAACCTTCGGAATAACGAACCCTCGGAATAACGGACCTTCGGAATAACGAACCTTCGGAATAACGAACCTTCGGAATAACGAACCCGATTTCATTTTAGGAATAGCGAACCTTCGGAATAACGAACCTTCGGAATAACGAACCTTCGGAATAACGAACCTTCGGAATAACGAACCTTCGGAATAACGAACCTTCGGAATAACGAACCTTCGGAATAACGAACCTTCGGAATAATGCAACAAATGTTTGGATTAACGAACCCTATTTCATTTTCGGATTAACGAACACTCAGGTATAGGAAATTTGCGTGTTCGGAATAACGAACCTTCGGAATAACGAACCTTCGGAATAACGAACCGCACCCGTCTTGTTGAGCATATTGCCGCAATCATATACACCAGAGAGGCGCAGGCCCTTATTCACAAAGGAGGTTTGTACAAACCATGGTTTACATCTATGGAATGCCAATTGTAAACTGATGGAGAGAGAATGTAAATTCCTTACTTGTTAACAATATTGATGGTACACATTCTCTCTCCATCAGGTTACAATTTGCATTCCATAGATGTAAACCACAGTTTGAACCATGGTTTGTACAAACCTCCTTAATTATGAATAGGCCTACGGGCCATTGTCTCTCCTTGATGACGATATAAACAAATTGATCAGCATAGCCATAGGACATAATGTCGATGATGACGGGGGCAGCCCACATAATGGACCGCCCCTCCCTCCCCCCGGCCCCCACCCCCTCCCCTCGAGCTCCATATTTTGCTACGCCATTCTTCAATATTCACGACTATGACTATAATTATAGATAACATAGGGAGTCCCTATGCGAGAATTCATATTATTTAGGTTATATTTTTCTTTATATTCCACATCTGAAACATTTCACTGGTAGGGTCTACGAGAAAGACAATCCAAGTATAACTGTTTCGTCGAGCATCTTTCGCAAGCTAAAACAAGACCTCCGCTCTCAGGAAGCTTTCATAACACGCATCTCTATGGACAGTGCATGCAGTACTTACGTACGTACATCACCGCGGTGGCCGTGGTCGCCTGCTGCGTTGAAGATAGTACACAGTGCAACGCACTTTCACCGAAGATAGTACCCGGTGCAACGCACTTTCACCCAAGATAGTGAACGGTGTAACAAACTTTTCTTCTCCCATACAATGATGGCCGAAACTATGTTTCATCACGTGATTAACTTTTGACCAATCGTAGAGCAAGATTCTTAGTACGGTAGGCTATGTGGAATATAAATTATATATATATATAATTATATCGTGATATTCAGAGTGGTGGCCATATGGTTTTTATTTGATTATTGTATGAAGCATAGTTTTGAAGAAAAAACAGAATTTATAAAGAAGAGAGTCGAGTTTGACTGATTGCCATGAAATAATAACAACAACAACAATAACAATAATGGCGTCAATATTTCCAAGATCGTGTGCGCGAGCGGGATCACTGGGCCGTCGCATTTTGCAGCGTCAAGACAAAGTTTCAAGAGCTTCCACGGAATTGACGAGAACTTTTCGTTATTCGGTAATAATTTTCATTTGTTATTTATATTCAAGTCATATATAACTGCAAAATGTAGTTCAAATCATCGTTGCTTTACATTTGTAACGTGAATAGTTGTTGTCACTACAGTCCCACTAATATATAAAATTGTGTGTAGGCGATCGATCACGTCTAACTCTAAAGTAATAAACTTAAAACTATCTCAACGACGATATCATTCGCATTCCTGGCAATCCAAATGTGCACTTTAGTTTAGGGGGATACATTTCACTCTGCTCGCCGCGCCAAATGATATTAGGGTTGATATCCACAAACACAAATAATGACATTATAGTAGCAAACTAGCAATGCCTGGTGGCGCCAATGGCATGCCACATGATTTTTAAATATTGAAAATAATGAATTATGATAATGATATGATGTGACCACCACACATATTAGTAGGTCCATTAGTAACCTAACCAGGCGCCGTGCGAAGTACGGCGCCTGGCATACTTAAGTGTGTATACCGTGAGGCTAACAGCAAACACAAACATGGCTTAGTTTATACTAGTCTAGTTAGTTAAAATTATATATCTGAGTTCATACTTACGAATTCTGTTATGTATGGACTTCAGTTCAATGTTCCAAATGGTGAAATGTCTGAGGCTCCATTCGTTGTATTGATACTGAAATTTACGTTAGAAATGCGAAGATTATGGTAGTGACGAAAATGGTATCCAAATTTTTTGCGAGGTCGCAGGTCAAGCTTATCTGGCGTACGAGCGCTGGATGTGTGCGCGTTCTGTACAGCGATTGATAGTTCGTCGTCTGCATGCTGCGGCGGTACCGACTACCGTATTTGCTGGTGTATTAACCGCACCTTTTTTCAAAAAAAAAAAAAAAAAAAAGGGGTGCGGTTAATACGCGACCGTATTAACCACACTTTTTTTATATTTTTTTTTAGGGGTGCGGTTAATACACCGGAGCGGTTAATACACCGACAAATACGGTAACTATTTCTGCGTGCGCGATACACCCCTGTATTTGTGAGTACAGTCCCTGGCTTATGTGTTGTATTAGTCGACCGATCGCCACTTACGCGCGGAACATTGCCTACGAGTTTTGAGGTGAGGTCATCATTGCAGGGTTCAAAGACAAAGCCGGATTCTAACGAGGACTAACGTAATAAATCATCAATTTGAGGTAAGTTATCATTCTTTTTCAACAAATTAAATATCATTGCAAGGTAGGTTGAAGGTTTAATTAATTGCTAGAACTAAAACAAATTAATAAATAATGAAAGGAAAGTTGATAAATCACCTCGTCGCAAAATCACCCAAACATTTCGAGCGACGTCGCGTCACAGTTAGTCCATTAGCAATGGTTATAATGTATCTCTATTGACAACATGTTGAAGCCCGACTGAAAACTTGTTGTTGGTATTAAAGGGCATCAAGCGTGGGGATGCTACACAGCGGGTCGCCATTTTGAACTGGGCCAGTTTGCGCGCACCGCATGACACTGAGCAAACGTGCATCACGCATCGTGCGCAACGTGTACTTAAGATGGCGCCGCGCATCTGATTTGACGAATCTGAAGTACCTTTAATGTATTTGTACTTGGTTGTAATGTTTTTTTTTTTAACATTAATAAAGTTAAACTACTATCTGCATACCAAATATGCTGTTTGTATTTTTCAAACTTTTTTTTACGTTATCCCATGAGCAAAATGTTACAGTTTTGATCATTGTTATGTCACTTGATTTTGTTTTCTATTACAGGTATGGGATGCTGCCATGCTGCCAGCAAAACAGAGGATATTAAATGCAGAATGCTACATGAAAATAATTGTGTATAAAACGTGTGTGCTTATTCAAAAAGAGTAAAAAAGGAAAGAAAGATGGTGTGTAAGAAACATCGCCAAGTTTATGAACACCCCTTGAAAAAAAAACCTGTATAATAATAATTGGGACAGAAGGGGAGGAGGTATGCCCCCTATGTTTAAAACACCTCTTAAAAACAGGTAGGCTAAGTAAAATTATTATAATCATTTGTTTTACAAAATTGATACAAAATTAAAGGGTACCACCGGGCATTATAAAACCAATGCTTAGTTGTTTTGGTACTATAATTGAATATCAAACATACTCTCATGGGGTCTGATATGTTTCTGTAATTTGAGAACAATGCAATTAATTACTACGACCTACGGAACCACGGCTATTTAGTGGTTCGCGCGCGCGACTTTTGTTTGCACGACCGCTCAATCAATACGCGTACGTTATACGGTAGTATGTGCGATTTATCGCATAGCCCATGCGATAGTTAGTATCGTATGGCATGCAGGCAATACGCCCGTGTGTGCTCGCACTTTGATGTACACACTACAACGGCAGTGTTGGAGTCATGGTACACACAATGCCCAGCGCTATTATATCCACCGCACCATGCATAATACAATGTAGGTTACTCTGAATGCATGCTTGTATAGCAATACGTGTATACATACGGGATAGATGCTGTTTCTGAACGCCAAGTGGATTTTTTATTCGCTGCACACAAGAAATTTTCAAGATTTTCTCTGCTTGCTGCGATATATCGCAGTTGCATCCGATAAGAGGATCGTTAAGTGATATCGTAATCGGAACTGCGCTGAAAGAATGATTGATAGGTGATATTAAAAATGATTCTCTGGCGATGTAGAAATACTTTCAGGATCACAGACTTGTTTTGTATGTTCATTTAAGATATGTCTTTGATGTAAGAGAGCTAAATCTCTGTCTGGTGGTACCCTTTAAAGGTTGGATGACAAGAAAACTACCTTAAAATTTTGTTTTACTGTATCTAAGGTATATTGTCATGAAGATTACTAATAAAAACATATTTTCCACGTCGGAAAACCCAGTAAAATAAAAAAATCAACTTTTAAATTCACTTTAGTAATCCCCGTAAAAAAATTGAGTCCGGGCGAAGAAAAATGATGTCATCTTTGTGACGTCACATGCAGGCAATCGCAGTATAGCTCGGTCATAGACGTACACGCTGAGTGCAATACTCACGTTGACAGAGAGATATTATTTCGATTTTTTTTTTCAATATTTGAAAACATTTGTTAAAGTTTATATCATGGACGATCTACACTCAGATGTGTTGCTGCAAGCTGCTATAATTAATTTCTTAGGAATTTTCAGTTAAGCCTCAATTTACAAGCAAAAACGAGTTTGTTTTACAAGCAAATCATAGGCTCTGCATGTAAACCATGCACATTCTTCCGTGTTGCGGTCTGCTTGTGATGTCAGGATCTGGGTTGCACGTGCGCACATTCCCGCTCCGCTGTAAATTACTTTTTTAGCAGTATGGAACGCCGATGCGTAAACAAGCAAAAAAGTTGCATGAAATTTACCTTTCTTGCCCAACTTAAGGATTTCTTTGAAAAAAGGAGTGTGGTATATCAATATAGGCACATATTTAAAGCTATAAACCTGAATCAAAGCCGGGATTTCACCATACCTTTAAGTAACAAATATGTTTGCCCCCCCTTTTATGAACACCCTTAACAAAAAAAACTCCTCCTGAACCATAAAAACATGAAAAGAAAAAACAATTATGGGAGGGGGGAGGGGCGGGAGAGTGCCCCAGTAATAACAACAACAACAAAAAAAAACAAAAAAAAACATATAATGCAGGGTATGCCCCCATTCTAATTATGCACACCCTTAAAAAAAAAAAACATGAGAAAGAAATGTGTTCTTAATCACAAAAAAAAAAAATAAGTGCCCTATAAAAACAGCTAGATAACATTCCCATTTTATTTGTAAACAAAAAAGGAAAAAAGCTGGGGGGGGGGGGGGGGGGGGGGGAGTCACAGACACAAAATTGCACTTCTCTATCATTTGTAATAATTGAACATAATAAATGAATTTATATTTATATTTGTCATGGGGGGGGGGGGGGGGGGGGGAGGGGAGAATGCCACGAGTGAAAACAAAAATAGCAAGGTAACATTTTAAATTCATTTGTAAAAAAAAAAAAAGAGGGAAAGGGCATGCCACTAATCCACCGCTGAAAATTTAAAAATTTAGGATTAGAAGGAAGTAAGCCCCAGTGCTTTAATCCCCACCATCCCCCACCCTCACCCCACCCCACCCCCCCCCCCCCCCAAGAAAAACAAAATTGTATATATATTACCCCACTCCCCATGCCCTTGTTTCCCACTTTTGAAAATTATTCAAGTTTTATAAGAAAAAAGTCTACATAAATCTTGCAAATGTCATATTTCCAACCTCCCCAAAAATAAAAAGTAATATTCAAGCAATAAAATAAAGAAATTTAGATAATTTCAACACGATTCCTACTAATTTGCTTGTAATATTACTAATAACATGAATTTTATTAACTGGGACTACAGTAAACTGTACTATAATCCAACATTGAGGGCAGTAGATCGATCACAAGTGGATTGATTCTAACCATTTTCAATGAAGATACGATCAAACTAGCACTTGCGGGACTATGCGACACTGTGATTGGCCATATACCCTATACCCTACCCTCCTAAGGCTTAGCCACAATCTATTTTAGTATTATTTCCTCTACTTTTCACAGGTGACAAAATTCCAAAAATTTGCTGCGGAAGACGACAAGCCACAGTTCCCTGGCTCCAGTTCCCTCTTCACAGAGAAACTGAGCTTCCTGCAGCCAGAGACCAATGGCATTCCAGTCTACAGAGTGATGAACAAGGATGGGAACGTCATTGACCCTTCACAGGATCCAGGGCTGGACAAGGACACGGTGGTCAAGATGTACAAGACGATGACCACACTCAACACCATGGACAAGATCTTGTATGAGTCGCAGAGACAGGTGAATATAAGAATGACAGCGTTTTCGGGGCAATTGTCGAATTAAAAACAAAAATGTATCAATTGTAAATGGGTCAAGTTATGATTGAATTATTTATTTTGTATTTACCATTTTCATAAAAATTATAATTTCTTTATCAAAATAAGAAATATACTTTTTACCTTCCTTCTCCCCCAAAATGGTGTGTTTTTTTTCTCCCATGCAATTCAGACATGTTAAAATTTCATAAGCCATTATTATTTAGTAATATAATATCTTCTCTTTTTTTTTAGGGGAGAATATCATTTTACATGACCAACTATGGAGAGGAAGGGACTCATGTGGGGAGTGCTGCAGCCCTGAATCCGGAAGACGTTGTGTTTGGACAATACAGGGAGGCAGGTAAGTGAGCAATTAAGAAGACTTGTACACACATTACCATACTGTTTCATGCCACAGGCAATGCATAGACAATGCATAGGTAGCGTGTATTTGTTAACACGGCAACACGTGCATTGTCTATGTATGTACTCTGTGTGACCAGGAAGTGTGTTTGTATGGTGTGTAAATGGTCGTACCCACGTATGAATATTTACTTTATAGATGTGGCTAAGAAGACTTTTCATTGTTTACTTTATAGCCTATTCATTCAAAGTAGAGTTAGCATAAAACTATGCTAACATGGTGTCATGAATATGTGTCTGGGCCCGTATTCATGCAACCCCACTAGCTTAGTTTCAAGCTAAGACTATTTTGGTTGATGGTGCTAAGTAAGCAACGCAATTTTTTCTTTATTTTGGTGGCCCCAAACAAGGAAAAAACATTAAAATGTCTGTTACATGTACATTGTTGCCTATACAGGCAAGTACAATTTGGATTTATGAAGATTTGGTTGCCTGGAGCTTATTTTTTAATGGCCCCTGGCCAGCAGGTCGGTGCTAATTTTGAGCCATTGCTATGGTAACAGAAGCTGCAGGCAAAGGTGGGCATGCTAATCCATTATGGTTCCAAAATGCGAGGGAATTGAAATATTGTTTTTCTGCATACATGTACCTGATTTCTTTCTTGTGTAATCATTTTTGTTAAGGTGTTATTCTCTGGAGAGGATATGAGCTGAAGGATGTGATGAACCAGTGCTATGGTAACTGTGAAGATACAGGCAAGGGCCGACAGATGCCAGTCCATTATGGGTCCAAGGAGCATCATTTTATGACCATCTCCTCACCCCTTGCTACCCAGATGCCTCATGGTAAACTTAAAACTAACTGATACATTGTAATCATTACAAAATATATACATGTATATTGGTCTTTAAACCAACTTAGTGGCTGGAATTCACAAACCATCCATATAAACCATGGTTTAATACTTTAGAGTGCAATTTGTAAAATGATGGAGAAAGAATGTTGAAGCAACACATTTGTTAAAGACACCAACATAAAAGGGCTTTATTCTCAGCTGGTCAATTTCATATGGTGCTGGTTGTCAAGCACCAAAGGCCATATCATTAGGAGTACTAAGCAAATGTATGTGATTTCCACTTTTACTTATCTACAAGCGTCACATTTGCTAACATATTGAAATAAGGGTTGTCCTGGCAATCTGGGCCCATATTCATAAAACCCCGCTAGCCGCTAGCTGAGTTTTTATGGTAAGTGTATTTAGAATGATACAGTTTAGTGAGCAACAAACGGTTTTCCTAGTCCCCAACTAGGGTTTGCTGGGTACGCCTTAGGTACCCACTAAATTGACCCTAGTTAGAAAACTAAAGCGATCAAGTGTTTGATTCTTAGGCACGTCATCCAATAGGCTTAGCATGAAACTCTTAAGCTTGCAAGGTTTTATGAATATGGGCCTTGATGCCTGAGGTTTGCCTGACATAGCAACAACTATATATGCATAATCCTTTTCATATAGTTTTGCAAATTTGGATCTTCCTTTAACCTATAGGGAGAACACTCTTCTTTCTTAAGCTGCGTTTCCATTAGAGCGAATTTCCACCGCGAACATTCGCACGGACCAAATCAGTGTTATTCATATATTATCCATATATATATTATCCATATTATATGGCGAATTAAAAAAAAAATTTGCAATAATTTGCTGCGAAAAAAATAATTCGCCGCAGAAATGTGCTCTAATGGAAATGCAGCTTTAAGCTCATTGTTTGTACGATGTGAATAATCTGTTTTCACAGCCTCCGGTGCTGCGTATGCCCTGAAGAGAGCTGGGCGAGAACTCTGTGTGATCTGTTTCTTTGGGGACGGGGCGGCTAGTGAAGGAGATGCACACGCAGCCTTCAACTTTGCTGCCACCCTGGATGCCCCTGCAATATTCTTCTGGTAGGTTTTCTATTGAAAGTTGAATAGCATTGTTACATTCACCACATCCCATAGCTTCCCATAGCTAACTACTAATGCAGTTCACGTTATCTCTTGTAGTTTCAGTTTATAGTATCTTGAAATACCGAATGAATGATAAATACATGTTTAGCCGTGGCCCCACCCCACTTTATTTTTAAAGGGAAAGTTGAGTTCTGGTAAAGAGAGTAAAGTTTTGGTCAAACTGATTTTTAGTAACCAAAACCTGCACCAATACATTACAAACTAATAGTAATAACTCCACCATGCTCGAAAGGAATACAAAATTACAAATGACTTAGTAAAAAGCATGTTATCATTCAAAAAGAGCTGTTAAAACTCAAGAGGGCGCTCTCTAAACAGTCATCGGTTCCAACCATTTAAAATAAAATATTGTGCATGTGATGTTTTGTTGAAATGGTGATTAGATAGAGAGATATTCAACAACTATTTAAAAACCTCTTATGTAAATTTTTGAAAAGAGGAAGCTGTTTAGCATTTTTAAATTTTTCTAACGGCTGGTTCAAAATTATTGAATAATTTTGGGGCCCCACAATTATTACAAATGGTTATGTTTATGGATATTACAGCCATTTCTGAACCGATTTTGATCAAATAAAGTTTATTCTGTCATTAGAATTGTATGCTCTTTCGATTTTGACACTCAGTTTTACATTATCTAACAAAAATATTATTTTGTGTAGCGCCCTCTATACCAAAACTCAACTATCCCTTTAATTAAGCATTTTTGTACAGGGAAGGAAGTGTTTTTTTGCACTTCAACTTCAAATAATTTTCTCTGCAAGCTGTTCATGTTGTTTCCTTTACATGTTAGCAGTGGATTTTGCATTTAGTCTAAATAATCAGAATATATCCAGTTTGTTTTTCTTATAGTTGATGTAGTACATACTTCATGTTGTAACTTCTTGATATTTAAAGTCATCCTTCTATGTTATTAATTTTCAAGTGTTATTATCATTGGACATATACATGTATGTTACATTATACATTGATATATATCTTCTAAGATTTCCTGGTAGTTGCCTTTTTTATATTGTTTTTCTTTTTCCTTTTCTTTCTTTGTCCTTTTTTGTTCAATCTAGCCGGAACAATGGATATGCCATCTCAACACCGACATCAGAACAGTATAGAGGGGATGGAATAGGTAAAAGCAATATTACATTATCTATCACATTTGGTCTAGATGTTTATAATAGGGAAGATACAAAATATTCAGTAAAAATTGCTCTTTTGGAGCTGCGCAAAATTGTATGTATCCTGTAATGAGGTATTTTAGAGCTCTGCAAGTTGCCAACCCATGGTTACGAGGCCACACAGCTAATGTAAGTAGTGAACTACAGAAGAGGCCTCGTTCTCTGACATGATGCCTCATAATGAAAATATTTGGTTTTCTTTATTGATCTTTTTAAATAAAGTTTTACCCCATGCTTTTAAAAAAAAATTGGTCAAATTATTGGGGGGGGGGGGGGGGGGGGCATTTGCTTATATAGCTGTGAGGGGACCAGCCCATAGAATAAAAGGGCCTTGTGTCTCAATGGTTAGAGCACCAGTCTAGAAATCGGGAAGTCTCAGGTTTGATTCTTGGCAAACCACAATTTTCTTTGCTTAGTTTTAATAAATATTATATATTTTATATTATATAGATTCCGCTATGTTATTTTTTAGTCAAATATAATATGATGTAGTAAAAGAATCATCTTTCTTGTTGTACTTGTAGCTGTGAGGGGGCCAGCCTACGGCATGAATACCATCAGAGTGGACGGCAATGATGTGTTTGCTGTGTACAATGCCACCAAGGCTGCCAGGGAGATCGCTGTTGGAGAAAGCAAACCGGTGCTCATCGAAGCAATGACTTACAGGTAATATAAGAGATAAGTCGATGGTTAGTTTGCCTCTGATGAAGATTCTGCTAAGATCAAAAGCTCAGGCCCTCTATTGACTTTCATTTGAGAGTAATATAATATGCAATGTTAAATATTTATGACATTTAAAATCATCATCATCATCAACATAATCATCATCAACATCAGCATCATCATCATTAACATCATCAACATCAACATCATCATCATTAACATCAACATCATTATCATCATCAACATCAACGTCAATGTCATAATCATCATCATCATCATCATTATTACTAATAAATAAAATTCTATACATTTCTTTTAATTGTGAGCAGGATAGGACATCACAGCACCAGCGATGACTCGTCAGCCTACCGGTCTGTTGACGAGGTGCGATATTGGGACAGCGAGGATCATCCGATTGGTCGACTGAGGAAGTATCTGCTGAACCAGGGCTGGTGGGATCAGGAAACGGAGAAGGCATGGATGAAAGATATCAGGCAGAAGGTGGGTAGAGATGTGAAGGATCTTCTTAATGGAGAATGCCCATGAGCTGGTTGGAAGGAATGCTCCCCAGGGAGTGGAGATGGTGTGCACAATGTGTGCAGGCTGATATCTAGTATTGTATCTTATGCCTCGGGGTATTAATAGAAGTGTAAAGCGCTTAATAGAGATGATAATGTATCATAGTCTGTCTCATTTATTTTCATGCCTACAGATGCATTTGTATGTTTTGTTGAATGAAACAGATTTATCTATATCTATCTATTCATCCATAAAATGCTTTTCAGCTGCCTTAATACAAGTCATTAGCAGATTATACCCAAATTGATTTAGAATTATTTCACAGATTTTACTTGTTTTATATTTGAAATGTCACGATTATAAATTGATTTTTCTGATTCGTTAGAAAATTTCTTCTCAATACTCAGAAATAATTATTAGTTCTTTCAGACACCAAATTGTTTAACTTCTTTGTGCTTAGCGTACTATAAAAAGCATATGCTATTTATATTTATGTTTCTAATCCACCAGGTCATGAATGAGTTCCAAGCAGCTGAGAAGAAAAAGAAGCCCTCACCCACCTTCATGCTGACGGACGTGTATGAAGAGATGCCTCCTCACTTACAGAAACAACAGGATGAGATGAAGAGACATGTACAGCAGTATGCAGAGCACTATCCACTCGATTTGTTTGAAGAAATCAAGTAGATGAGATGAGATGTGTATTAATTCCTTGGGGGGGGGGGGCAGTTGTCAGAATTAAAACTTATCTGCTTGTGGTAATGGCTGCAGACTAGAGAGACTTCTAGCTGGCAGAGACTTCACACCTTGGCTGGAATTCACAAAATTGTTTTATTAAATTTAAACCATGGTTTGAAATGTCCACTGTTTAATGGAACACCCCTGTTCATCTCTCATTTCCATAATAGGAATAGAATGTGGCCTTTTAAACTATCAAACAATATATATTTTGTTGCAATAATTTGTCATGGATGGTCTTCCATAGAATAGTTGTTTTAAACCATGGTTTAAATGATGCAGTTGTTCCATGTTTTTTATTAAACCACATTTGTGAATTCTAGCCTTTGTGTTTTAGAAGTTGCTTGATGGGGAAAACAAATGTAAAGTATCACCTTTTATACCTCTTGGTGGAGGATATAATTTTCAGTAAATAATTGCTTCTAAAGATTTGTGAAAGGATAATCCAGTATAGTATATCATGGCATTTGTATTGAATTGGTTCTTTTAGAAAATGTTTTTGCGAGGTTTTTGTTTGGTTTGTAATCTATATGAAGTACATATTTATATATCTCCAATCTCTGTGGCCTCAAAATTGATTATTGCGCTCTGTATCCCCCCAATCACGGAAAAACTGTTCGACGAGTCAATCACGCATATGTTTGTATGCACTGTAAGCGAGGAACAGTTCCGCGATGAAATAGAGCGGTTATACACAACTCTATCGCTTATTGAAAAGACACAGAGTGCAAGCGATTACTGTATATACAGGATTATATGCGCGGACGCACAGCGTTGCAGCTGCAGGATCCTATGTGTGCAGAAATGGCATCGCGCATACTTGTGAAATTTTATTTCAAAATGATTTTGACCTTCATTCGCCAGGAAAGCTGATGATTAAATAAATTGAATAACACATGGTACAGTGCACCATACTCCTAAAAGCAGCTAAGCTTAGGCATGAGCGGTAATGTGCCTGTGGTCATCCAGGCTGAAGGTGAATGCAGTGTATTTTCACTGCAAAATAATGCTCATTTGATCAAGAATGTTGCTTTTATTTTCAACATCGACTAGTATTCAAATACATGTATATCTTTAACTTCTAAATTACTGTGTTTGCAAGTCTGTTTTGCAACTATCTGTGCAAAAAGTTATATACATTTCTTGTTCTTCTTCAGTACTCTGTGTGTGCTACTAAAGGTTGAATTTATAGTCAAAATACTGCATTAAATCTTTTTCAGCTACCATATCATATGCTATTTATTGAACAATAGTGATACATATGGTATGGTGTATGGTGTATTTATATACTCCAAATGAAATGTATTTGGTGAATTCAAATTAGTAAAAAAACATTTTATTAAAGGATGTACTACGTTTAGATATTTTGGTGCAGGTATTTATGATTTGATCTTATTGTAAGGATTAGAGGAATTAAATATGGATAAAGTATATCATGTCTGACATAATTCTAAATATCAATATGTGATTCCTACACATATTGAATAATCTTGGCATGCAATGCGTTCGTAATTTGGGCATGGGGAGATAATGACTTGTCATATACTTTTTTGTCATTATTGTGTCATTATGATTGACATCGTCAGTAATTGTACAAATACTGTAGAGGCTGAATAGAAACATGACATTTTATTTAAGAAATTATAAGAGTTTTTGTGCCTACTGTGTTATTATATAGGCCTGTTTTCATGCATGATGCAAGTAGAGGCTGCAGCAGCATTAAGTGATCCATTAACTTGTCAAAATCAATGAAAACCACTTTGAGTTTCCACATTTCTCTTGTACCTTGTCGTTTGACCCTAGGTAACAAATAGGTAGTGTTTTGATTGTTCAAATGTTTCCCTAATTATGGAGATATTTAGGATTAAAACTCATAAAATCAAAGAAAATATCAGCAAACTCTATGTCAGTGACCCAAAGAGGCAAATTTCACTTCTATTGCATTTATTTTGTGCTGTGGATATTTGATTATCTTCAAAGTGTACATTTTTTCAAAGTGTAAATAAAACATAAAATGCAATATAAATGTGAATCTTGTTTTGTATCAATGTTTACCTTGAGTTTTCTTAGTTCATATTCAAAGTTGGGTGTGGTGGGATATTACACAATTGAGTTTGTTATCGATTTGGTGGTTTTGGTATGAAGATAAATACTTTCCTTTTCCAACATCTGCATTTTTTCTCAAATGATTGATATTACTAATTTTAAGTTATTTTGTGTCTGAATCGGATTCTCTGAGCAAGAACTCCACACTGACACCGAATCTCACGAGAGAGGTACATTTGCCCCATTGTTTTTCCATCCATGGGTTGAAATTAACACTGAGGGTAATAAATGTAAAATGTACATGTATTCAATGCTCTAAATTGGGAGAATGGTCTGAATAATGTGTAATGCACTGCAGTCACTGTCTTAGACCCATATTCAGAGAGTACAGTTATAAAGATCAGCGAATCAGCACAGATTATGAAATCAATATGAATGTTCTCTTTGTCCTAAATAGAGATCAAATGGTAAAATCAATAAAGCTGCTAAAATCAATTGAAATGATAGAGTGTAATTTTTTTGAGAGAGCACTCAAAAGGCTCAAGGCCCCTACTTTAAGTCATTCACAGGACAGGATTCTGTCCACATAGATGGAAGTCACGTCCAGTAGCTGTGTTCATGAATAATGTAGAACCTGATGATATTCTAGAGACCTATTGAACAATTTGAGTCTAGTCTAACTAATTTGACAAAAGATCCAGACTCATTGTAACATTAATAGTTCCGAGCTGTGGTTGGGCAGGGCCACTGGATTACTGGGCCGATGTGTCATTCAACATCAACTCAAACTTTCTACTTCAAAAGCTTTCGCAGAATGCAGGAGAAGTTTCTGTTTTTTGGTAAGATTCTTCTTTTATTCATGAATTTTTTTTTAAATATAAAAATGCAGTAATAAACATTATTATTTGTTTGTTTGTATTGTATTGCTCTAATTAGAGTCTACATAGTCCCTGTGATTATTATAGTTCTCGTGGTATAGTCTATTATTTACATTGTAGGCAAATGTAGTACGGGCAAGTGGGGTCAGGAGACAGAAAAGGCATGGATGAAAGGGATCAGGCAGAAGGTGGGTAGAGTAACTTTTTGTCTACTTGCCGGTTCCTCGAAATCACAAATTTTCTAATTTACTTCCCCTAAAAAGCAATGTAGAACCAAATGATCTGCTTGGCAAATTTCTTGCTTTTTGTCGAGCCCACCGAGGTGGAGGGAGACTAAGGGATCCAAATTGCGTCCGTCTGTCCTCCGTCCTCCATTCATCCTCCGTCCTACTAAGCATACTAATTTGCATTAAGATCTTCCTAAGTCAACATCTTGGAATACCAATTTTGCACTTCCTAAGCACTTCCTAACTTCCTGACTTAGGCAAGAACTTAGGAAGATATTTAGGACAAATATTAGAATACCACCTTTAGTCTTTATTTCATAGCTTCATCAAAGTTTAATATGGCCAACACATATTTATAACATATAGTTGGGAGAAAAAGGATTCAAGTTTCTATATTTTCTGTATTTTTGTCAGGATATGCATAAGCTCCAAACTGCTGAGAAGAAGAAGAAGCCTTCATGCACCTTCATGCTGACGGACGTCTATGAAGAGATGCCTCCTCACTTACAGAAACAACAGGATGAGATGAAGAGACATGTACAGCAGTATGCAGAGCACTATCCACTCGATTTATTTGAAGAAATCAAGTAGATACATCAAAGAATTTGATAAATAAATTACTTTTTATTTTACGAAAACCTCGCAAAACATTTTCTAAAAGATTTATTTTATGTTTTAATTTAAAAGTGACTAATTTTGCATTTTTTTGTGTAGGGTCATTTATAAAATCTATCAAGATCCAATATTACATAGCAAAAACCTTGATGACTATATTTTTCTTTAGAAGAAAACTTTATTACATGTAATGTATCATCTTTTTTTACTGACTCCCTCTTGAAAATATACATTACTTCAGACATATTAGTGTTTACGTAATAAAACTAGAAATGATAATACCGAGTATCTATGAAGTACAATATATCCATTGATATGCCCACACAAATGAAGTACATTATATTTAATGATTTTTGTTTTCTAATTGCCAAATTACCCATTCATATATAAAGTTTTGAAGGTTGCTTGGATGATTGTCACATGTGATACAATCAACCCTTTTCAGAGTTTTGCTATTATTGACCTTTGATGATAAGTTTTACTTGAACTGTTCAGAGTATAAGCATTTTGACATGATTCTCTGAAATTTTGGCCGATGAAATACCCCCCCCCCCCCCTTGAAAAAATCATGGGTACGCTAGTGGTCTGAACATGTCCAAATATTTGTAACTATGCTATTTGTGCGTTTTATATAGCACTGAGTCAGTTTTTTTTTGTGCATAATGTACAAAGCATTTGCAGGATGGCACCACCCGTCAGATTTACAAATCCGAACTACCTTTATTAAATATGAATCCTTGCCAGGTACGATGAGTCATAGGAACCCAAATACAGGTGTGTACCAGTGTCCAGTACCTCACTGACCCAGGAAACGACTTTCCCTGTAGGGTCGTCCAGTCTGCGACGAACTCGTCCTTCTTCGTCAAGTTCCAAGATCAGACCATAAGGCTTTGTCGTATGCGAGAAGATTTGGCTAGGCGTGAAAAACTGTTGATAGTAAGCAAGTAATTTACTGAATAAGTGAATGGAAATCAATTTTGGGAGGGCTTCAGAGTAATTATGGTTATCCTCCCAGTGATAAGATGTTGTAATGCCAGTAAATTAATACATACATATTTCTCATTGTTTTAAGAGGGTAAAATGGATATGTTGATACATGTACATGTTACATCAAAAGAAAACTTCATAACACCACTAATTATTAAACTACTGCGAATTATGTTTGAACCCATACATTTTCAACATTTAACATGCAATCTAGCAATTTCCATAGACACAAGTCAAAGTATTTTGGAGATGACATAATCTTGGGGAAAACTTGTTAAGAGAATATGTAAGTACATAACTTGAATACATTACGTTTCACCAAGTTAGAAAATAACCGCTTCTCAGGCCTGAGGAGAGGTTGAGCGATTCGTGCCTCTAGTAGAATTTTATCACCGTTTACACCGTTCTTATCAGTTTACTGCGTGTAACCGGAGGAGATTATCTCTATAATACCACTAGGTCTCGGGGGGGAGTTAACAGGGCATGGAATGTTGACGAAAGCTATTAAAATGGTTGAGTTGATTTCCACCGTGGTGGAGATCACGGCTAACTTAGTGAAACGTAATGAGCAGTCTTTTCAGCCAGGTACATGGTCCTATGAAGTCATAGATGCAGTCTTGTTTCCCCGTTGTGTGGACAACCCAATTTTATCTCCATTGATTAATAGTACCAGCACATGATATTATGTATGTGCTAATGTATTCTCTTTCAAAATAGCATAATTTAAGAGAAAACCTGTTCAAAGAGTAGATACCTTGAGTAGCAGTCTCCTAAGCCAGGGACGTGGCCCCAGGAAGTCATAGATGCAGGCCTGTCTCATGGTTGGGAGGGCAACCCAATAGCCCCCTTCAAAGCTTGGTCGGATATTGTCCACAAAGCCTGGCAGATTTTCAGCAAATATCTCAGCAGTTCCTTTGTTTGGCCCTTTGAGAAAGAATCTTGAGAGAAAAAAGAAGGATACATGTTAAAATCCAAGTGATGATTTATTTACTTCTTTTTCTCTAATTCTCTTTGAAGAAAGGGATACCAGTACATTATTTATGATTGCTTCTTTTCCTCAATTTTTTTTGTTCAAATAAAAAGGATATATTTTGAGTTCAAGCTTGTATAAATTTATCATGCAGACTCATTTGGGGGTGGATGTAACATAGAAAGGTGCATATATTGGCTCCAAATTCTTATTAGCAGGTTGAACTTAACGGTTGATTTTTAATTGAATCATTTGACATCATTTTAGGCTATGAGCTAATTTTAACACACGGTTTTAAAGGGGTAATTCAGTTTTGGTATAGAGGGCGCTGCACAAAATAATTTGTATGTGAGATAATGAAAAACTGAGTTTAAAATTTGAAAGAGCATACAATTTTGATGTCAGAATAAACTTTATTTGATCAAAATCTGTTCAGAAACGCCTGAAATATCAATAAATATATTCGATCGGAAAAAATAAGGGGCCCAGATTTATTCAATGATTTTTTTTCTTCAAAAATTTACAAAAGAGGTTTTTAAATAGTTGTTGATGATCTCTCTATTTAATCATTATTTCAACAAAACATCACATGCACAATTATGTATAAAAAATGGTTGAAACCAATGCTTTTTTAGAGAGCACCCTCTTGTGTTTTAATGACTTTTTTTAATGATAACAGGCTTTTTACTTAGTCGTTTGTAATTTTCTACACCCTTCGAGCACGGTGGAGTTATAACTATTAGTTTTTAATGTTATTGTGCAGGTTTTGGTTACTAAAGCTCAGCCCTACCAAAACTATACTATTCCTTTAATTTGGTAATTATAGAATTTAGCCTGTTCAAAAAATCAAAGGTCAAACTTAACACTGATGAGGATTCTAGTCATTATGTTACAAGTCATCAAGTATCTTAGGGCTCTCTGGAATGTTCAGTCTGAACTTTCGACTGTCCCATGAGGATATGCTTTATAGCGCTTTATAGCACTTTTTAGCCTATGAGGGTATATGTTTTTGCATATTTTGTGCCTCGCCTTACGGGCTATTGTACCCTATCGCATCCAAGAAAAAAAGTATTTTGGATGCTCACCTATGAATTCTCATCCTTCCTCCCTCGACCACCAAGATGGACTCCTGGTCATGTGACAACTGCACACCGTTAGCCAAGGCAAGACCGTCCAGCAGAACTGACAGCTCTCCAGTGGAAGGGTCATAACGAAGCAACCTGAAAGTATAGATATTATAATGGCAAAACATTTCAACTCAATTCAATTCAATTGGCCCTGACGCAAAATTTGACTTTTAGACTGACTTTTTTTTTCACTGAGAATCCAAATATGATAAGAGTTTTTCTTTGAGTTTTTCTTCAGAGGGGTAGCTGACCTACAACTCTAGGAAGATCCTGGACATGTTCACTGTTCAACTTACCTGCCATCCGTGTTGGCTTCCATTACCACCGAGAGGTGGTGTCTTCTCTGTCAGTTGGTGATACTGTGGGTGAAGTGGATTGGATGGCTGTTAATATATCTAAAGGACCATTGTCCAGTGGTGTAGTTGACCTTAAACTCTAGGAGGATCCTTGAATATGTTCACTGTTCCAACTTACCTGCCATCCGGGTCGGCTTCCATTGCCACTGAGAGGTGATGACTGCTATGCCATTTGGTGCTAGACTGGGTGAAGCAGTCTTGATGAATCTGTATGGCTATTATCTAGAGGACTGTTGTCCAGCGGCATAGTTTATCAAGAACTAGTGCTCCTGGACGTGTTCATTGTTAAACCTTTGACATAGTCCATTCCAAAATTGTAAAGAAAGCTTTCCAGTACCTACCTGCCATCCGTGTCGGCTTCCATTGCCACCGAGAGATGTTGACTTCTCTGCCACTTGGTGCTAGAGTGGGTGAAGTAGATGATGCCATCAGCTTGGATGTCAAGGTCATTGTAGAAGAGTACTTGCTTGCCGTCGACTCGTCTTCCTTCCCCAGTCAGCACACAGGTTGTCTCTCCTATGGTTTTATTTAAAAGAATTAAATGAGGGCATCTATTTGTCCCATCCCCAGTCCGCAAGCAGGATATATCTCTCACAATTCGAAGTAAATAAAGGGTAATATTTAGGTTTTCAACAAGAATGTAGAGGAATTAACCTACTGGATTTTGATATAGGGCCAATCAGGTTCCCGTAGGCAGTGAGTTAACCTGTTCCCTACCTGATTTTGCAATCCCCAAGGAGATTATATAGGGTCCACCAGGTTCTCATAGGCAATATGATTTGTCCTTCATATTTAACTGCCTCCTTCATACATGTACTTTATGCAGATTATTGCAGTATTCAATTGTGATGTGCAGAGTAAAAGCCTGAATGTCAACAAAATTGAAGACGGGCTATTTGTCTATCATTCCCAGTCCAAGACTTGGATGAAAGAATTGAGAGAATTACCTCAGGGCTTTATGGTGAATGAGCACACTTATTTGTTTATATTTTCAATATATGTGATGAATACAGGTAGTTTTGTATGGCTGTAATTCCATAATTTCAAACATGCATTGATCATGTATTTATCGAGTGATTAAAGTACAGCTGTATCATCCCTTTTCAACTTATCATATATGAGATCAATATTTTGTTTAAAAAAACATAACCTACAGTGACCATTTGTGGTAGTTGGTGGTATGTCCATAAACATTTTCTGATGATATATTTTGGATCTCAACATGATTACCAGTACACAAACCTGTTGTTATATTGATGCTGAATATTCCTTTGTAGGCATCAATCACATAGAGAGAGCCATTAGTAGAGAATCTAAGGCCAAGGGGGCGACCACACTCTGCCTCACTCCCTGTTTGCAACAAGAGAACAAGAATGCCATGATAAATACCATGATAAATCAGTGGCAGCATGGCTAGTATGCTCCTCGGGGAGTTTAGAAAGTATGCAATATCATTGTGTGGGTTTTAAATGTACCTGATGACCATGGGTGGTAATAATAATGTTAAGCGCAGTAGAGTATATATTTATAGTAGCTGCGCTATATAAATGTTCATAATTATTATTATTATAAATATGGCCATATACATGTATGCCCCCAATGAGTAAAATAAATAAACCATTTAAAGGTGATAAATCCAACTTATCAAAGATCTCCATCCTGCAGGGGGGGGGGGGGGGGGGGGGTACCTGTGAAGACAATAGCAAAGGTTGGTTGGTCAAACTCTGCATCAGTGGGCCGGGATGGGACAACAAGGTTGGGGAAAAAATAAATGTCTGAATCAGCTGTGCAGCAGTGCAGGAATAAACGACCCCACATCTTCCTGTCAAGCAAAAGGAGAAGAAGAATACCATGGATACTGGCTGATTTATCATCTATCATTAGCCAACTATCCAAGTGGATATCTTGGCCGGACAATATAAAGAGAGTGTCAGGATAAGGAATGAAGGGTGCAACACACTTCCCAGGACAAAATTCCAGTTGAAATTCGAATTGGTACCCATTGAATTCAATGGGTACCCATTGAAACCAATTGGTACCCATTGAAATTCTAATTGGTACCAATTGAAACTGAATTCAATTGGTACCCATTGGCATTGGTTTCAATGGGTATTTGTTTCATTTTCCATATACTATTCAATTACCAATTGATTTCAATTGGTAATTTTCAATGGGTAATTTTCAATTGGTACCAATTGATTTCAATTGGTAAAATTGTTAATATAGTCAATGGGAATTTCACCATGGGTTGGCAGAAGATATAGTTGTATGGCGCACTCTCGTGTAGACTATAGCAGCACTCTGCAGCATCACCTGAAGTTGATAATGATAATCAAAATAAAGAAATCTTCACCATCTACCGGTCAGGTGCCTTTAGGTTGTAACAAATAATGACTTAAAGAGGTTGTAAAAAATGTGGAGTAAAATTATAACTTCACATTTGCGTGCACTCTGTATGAAGTAAAAAGATAAAAAGGAAACTATATATGTAACCATGTACTGCATCTCAGTCAAAGACTTGGGAAAGGGTACCAAAAACTTGTAACTAAACAAAAAATACATGGAAGATAAACAATTACATAATGAATATTATGTTAAAAAGTCACAAAAAAGAATCACATATTATACACGCAATGAAAGAAGGGGGCTACCGATTTAAAACCAAAGTACATACAATGTAATGTCATCTAATGATAGAAGTCTTACTGCAATCTGGTGATCCGAGAAAGGCTATCTCATCAACCGTCAAATCCTGGTTTATCCGCAGTATCTTCCCATCTGCTGTGCCACTGAAAATAGCTCCTGCAAACAAAAGAAAAGTGACACAAAATTACAATTTTAAATTGGTCAGACTAAATTTG
Organism: Echinarachnius parma; assembly: GCA_037951105.1. NCBI lineage: Eukaryota > Metazoa > Echinodermata > Echinoidea > Clypeasteroida > Echinarachniidae > Echinarachnius > Echinarachnius parma. The sequence goes on along the minus strand of JBAMJV010001316.1, from coordinate 254,746 downwards.
TCCTTCTTGTCCTCATACAATGAACATAAAACAAATATAAACTAAGCTTTCATTCTATTTGGCAAGTATTGCTAGTTCCTTCTATATGTACATTGCCCACCACTTCTCCCTCCCTCTCCCTCATCCACCCCCCCCCCCCCCCCCCCCCCCCCAGCCCCTCTTTTCATTCTTACCATCCTTGAATGCAAGTGACTCTGGGCCCGACACCAAACCATCCAGGATTCTTTGTGCATTTTGTAAATGAGTGTTCTCTGGAAGAGAGCTGTGGTGATACGGTGGGCTGGGGAGACTGCAGGAAGAGAAAATAAATAATTCAACAGGAAATATATGATTTTGTGAAGACATAATTATTTGAAAAGGGCTACATTCATTATATATTCCACCTATATTCCACCCTTGAATGCAAGATACAAATTCAAGTTTGGTTTTGCTTTTATCATTTTAGTTCATGTAAATTCTTCTAGGAATGTCTATTGTGATATTTGTTTTACTCACTGGAATTCGACTGGCTCGAATGGAACAGGCAGGAACAAGACGATGGCAAACAGGAAATGTCCCACAAATATGAGATAGATCCAAGCCTGCTGAACAGCCAGAGACCTGGGGATCGGATTGAGGGAATCAATCATAATTATTGAGAATATATTATATGTGCAAGGGTTGGCAATATTTGTAATTACAATTTAAATGACCCAAATTCAAACAAACACTGCCGTTTTATAAAAAACACAGAAAAGTGTACAAGATCTCTACATTGTTCAAAATCGTGACAGATTATAGAGCACCATTGTGACAACAACAAAAAGTAATTTATGTGATTATATAACTTTTTTTAAGAAAACAAGAATGAATGAATGAATATTATAAATATAATACAATAAAATCTATAAAATAACAGTATACTCACATGTTTGATCATATATCTCTCCTCTCTCCAGTTTACACATGAATTAAGAAATTCTTCAAGACTGTTTGGTGTACAAGTATTGATAAGAGCAAGTCTTGCCTACCAGCAAATTTAACTTGGTGATAACATGCTGGTATTCTTTTTTTATTAATTGGCTATACATTACATGTATTAGTATGTTTTGTTCCCCTGCCCCCCCCCCCCCCCCCCCCCCCCTCTATACAGTGCTAATTTGTGCACACCTACTTATAAGACACATATGACCTACAGCTTACACATACATGTACACACACACACACACACACAGTTACACACATACAACACACAACCTCACTTACTACATGTATGTAGCATATGTGACATACAAACACTTGCTTGCCATAAGTTTTCTCTTTCCTCTAATAATTTTCCAACATTATCAATTAATCAATTAGGTTATTGTGAAAACAAGATGACAAAAAGCAGCAGACATTGAAATTAACATATAATATTATTTTATTTACAGGTACACGAGCTTAGGACATTTGACTGTACAGTGTAGCCAAATCCAAAAAAATAAGAAAGCTTGTTTGCATTGTTGTACACATGTACAAAGAGTCGAAGATACTCAATAAATGATGCAGGGCTTGACAATAAGATTGGATCAGTGGCCAGTGGCTAGTAAAAGTTAATTTTGGGCCAGCAAAAATATATGAAAGTCATTTCTGGTGACCTGATCAGGCAACTAGATTATCACACTGACAATGACAGAACAAAACAAAAATATTATTCTATATCAAGCCTTATCTATGGGTCATTCCACGGGGTTGGGGCAATTTTTGTGACATACCAGAAGTGAGAAACTGTGTCTCCTATCAACTGTAACAATGTTTGCTCAAATTGAGTTTTGCATAAAAAGCATAGCCAACTCTCTTCAGAAGTACTCAAGCTTCATGGTGAATCAATATTATGGACCCAAAGTTTATGTAATGTTATATGAATATGATATGTAACGGTGGTAAAAAGAGAAATGTGTATTAAGCAAAGATTTTGAAGAAAAGCAACTGAAACAGGAACGATTCTGGTAGGGCACTACTATATAATATTCATTGCATAAAAATCTTCGACAGATGATTTCATCTTCCATGTGTAGTAGAAGATCTCATACCACCGTTACATGGACATCGTCATATTTTTTGCCCCAACCCCGTGGAATGACCCCTATAACAACTGTTTTCATATCAATAAAAGGAATGTGATTATCCATAGTAGACATTTTACTTGTTAAATGTAATTTTTAATCAGTACATTTTTTTCTGGCCACCAAAAGTAAGATGTTTTTTTCAGGCTGATAATGTCAGAATACAAAAATGCAGTATTACTACATGTCAAGGATCATCCAAAATCACTGATTTTAAATACATAAAAGGTGTGAGTTAGAGAAAAATAAACAGTTTTGCACATTTTTATGTTTTGGACCACCCCAAAATAAGTTGTTGTTTTACAGGCTTGTCCAGGCCCAAAGTTAGTGTGGAGCGTTGGATTATGTGAATCAATTAAAACAACAGAATGTGGCTAACAGGATACATGTAAACTGCTTATTTAGTATTTCTAGAACAAAACTAATGCTATAGAATCTCTACATGAGCAAGAAAGATAAGTATAAAAATCAACTCGATTCTGACTTTTGAATTATAAATTGATGAAAATAATGATTATGTTAGATACCATACATGTCCTGTACTACAAGTTAAATAACAACACTATGTACATACATATGTGTATAATGCGTTAGAGTAAACTCGGAGATCAGAAATTTCATTGGTACATATGTCAATATCATAATCACATATCCGTACATGCTTATATAAATGTTTTAATCAAGTAGGAATACTATAGTAGATTATACAATTATGACTTTATAGAGCTATTCACAAACATTTCTTACTGTTTGAAATGGGTGCAAACTGATCTCCTCAACAGAATTGGATTGTCCTTTTATATACTTTTCAAATAGAGACACATTTATTTTTTGCAAAGTGCAAAGATACAAACCAAAATTGTAATGTTTTTTCAATAGCATTTTGTTCATGAACAAAAGAGATTCATATTTTAGACTAAGGGGAGGGAACAAAGGAAAATGAATTGTCAATAATACAGTAAAACATGTTTCATAATTGTTTATTCATGCATGAAATAAAATCACACAGGTCAAAAGTCAAAATAGTCTGCTTGAAACAGTTTGGAAATATTCATAACTTTTTGCTTCACTTGCATCTTCACCAGGAACATCTACTGCAATTTTTGTAACTACTACAAATAAGGCAAAAGCTTCTGCGGCCCCTTCTGTAGCTAGTTCTGCTTTTTAGAAATTAGATGTTTGGCCTCAGGCTAGTGAATTCAAATTGGCGCCTCCCTGTAAACTCAAACTAATAATAAAATAACTTTGAATTTGATTGAAGGCAACATTTAGAACGTCCAAAGCTGACTGGTTTTATTACAATAATACTTACAATAATTATACATTTACAATTAGACCTGTTTCATGAAATGAAGCCCAATAAAGAAGTAGAAAATAAACATTTCATTACCTATCTACATGTTGTACTGTTCCCATTACCTATCTACATGTTGTAGTGTTCCATGCACATAGAGTTCGGAAGTGTGACGTCACAACTATTTATTGCCATAGGTTAATACTTCAACACAACGTCAGGCAAGCCAGACATTTGTGACATAGAGAGCTAAGAAGGCAATCGTCCAGCTCAAACCCAATACCAAAAGCCAAAAACCAAAAGACAACTTGTTTGGAAAAAAGCATTACTATGCATTATGCACTATTAAACAAAAGAATGTGACATCACTTCTTTGGTACTCTATGGCTTGCAATTCCTGTTATCGTTAAAGGGGAATTCCACCCCAGAAATGTGATGTTTGCTATCAAATGAAGTGAATATGAAGAATCATGATCGAAAATCCGAGCCAAAACGGTAGAGCAATAAAAAAGTTATGACAGGATGAACTTTGCTCCGATTTTTATTATCGTTCGCAATTGCTATCGATCGTGACGTCACTTGCGAGCTGCTTCCATTTTTACTTCTACATGGAAATTTTACAAAATTAAAATTTTCTTAATAACAAAGCAAATTTATGAGCTTACAAATTCCAAATAGGTTGGCCCATCGATATTCTTCTATGAATTCGTGAAAACAAGCTGAGAAAAAATAAATTTTTAGCAACGAAAATGAGAAATAAGTGTATTTTCATGTACTAAAGCCATGGCGGGTTGCTCGTCAATGATGTTGCATATGGCAGCAATTTTGATAACGATCGCTCATTACTACATGATGTTGAATTAGGCATAACTCCCGTGTTTCTTGTCCGATTTTGATCAAATTTTCACCAATTATGCCTCTTATTCTGCTTATTCAAATAACAAATGGTTTTATCAGGCCCGGAATACCCCTTTAAAGGGTACCACCAACCAAAAATAATATTCGTATAAATGAAAGGTAACATCTTTAGTAGTCCATTCAATCAACAAGTTCACAAAAATATGTTTCCAGAAAGAAAAACAAAAATTGGAAAATGCATCACCATTCTAAAGCATGCGTTCATGGGTCTGCATGTACGAAGACTACTTTGTCCAGAGCGAACGAATCGTCCGGGATTCTATTGTCTCCAAATGTACGCGTGAATAGCATTGGCGCACTCGCAAATGTTTGGCCCGTACGGAACCAGGAGATAAAAGTGGTTCCGTAAGTAGTGGTAATTAATTGCTTTGTTTATGAATTACACAACCTTTTGCAAAATGTTGGTTATCTATTTGATATCACAAAAGGGTACCAAAACATATAATTATGTGTTGTTCTTTGCCTGGTGGTCCCCTTTAATTGGCCGAACAGTTCACTCAGGCACTTTTTCCTGGAGTTTCAAAGGCCAATTTTTGTCCCTTGAAGTATTTGTTAAGCATAAATATATGTCAAAACAAAATAACTGACTTCAGATTTTAAATATTCATCTCCTCATGCAAAACAAAATCCATATTTTGATCCTTAATAGCTCCTTGATGTTAACAATTCAATCAGCTGATTGCCCAAAATAGAAGGAGTCCTTTTAATTAGATTTTTCTTAAAAATAAATCCATTGACTTGAGATTTCATAATCAAACTTGGCTCCACTGGTCATCAAAACTTGTTGACTCAATTAGTCCTCAGAAGAAACATTCCATCAGCCACTGATGCCCAAAATGGGAGGAGTCCTTTCAATTTGATTTTTCGTAAAACTAAAACCACTGATTTGGGATTTCATAATCAAACTTAGCTCCACTGGTCATCAAATCTGAGACTTGAATAGACTAGTCCTTTGCATCAAGTGTTCAATCAGCCAGTGATGACAAAAACTGGAAGGAGTCCTTTTAATTTGATATTTTTTGTATAAATCCACTGACTTGAGATTTCATAATCAAACATTCTGCTCCAAAGCAAAAGATGACTAGACTCAATTAGTCCTTAGCATCACCGACTCCGTCTGGGTTAATGGCAAACATGGCTTCAGCCTCGGGCAGGCATGGCGAGTCGTAGATCTTGCATATCCTGGTCTCACCTCTGCCTTTCCTCAGGTACAACCTAGCCAGAGAGGGAGGGTTGAAAATGAAAGAAAAAAAATTATATTAAATTTAAATTGTGAAACATTAATTAATAACAATTTTGTTTGTCAAAGAACTATAAAGAATTGTGTGGTATTAAACAACGCCTATTTAATAGCTTTACACTGTTATTTCTCATCTCATTAAATTCATACAAATGAAGCACACAAATCTACTGGACAGTTTAACTAAGCTCAGTTGGAAAAATGTGCCTCCATTACTAATGGTTCTTACATGACCCCAACCTTTGACCTTTATGTTATGACCCCAATATCTAGGATATGTTCTTTTGTATAGCAGTTATGTATGAAGTTCTTGAGGTATTGAGAAACTGACCTAATATAAGTTTCCAAGAGTGATACCAATCTGACACAAAAGTCTTGACCTTACATATTGGTAGTATCAATCCGTCCATTTCTTGATATATAGCCATAGCAAGAGCAGAACATGCTTATGAAAAGCAAATAAAACATGATCCCTTCTGCTACTTTATGGCAAAGACATATAAAATTTGATGTACGGTACATATTGCAATTATGTATTACAACAATAAAAAGCATGTTTAGATGAGACCAACCTAGTAGTTGATGCGTGAGCCATGATGTGTCCTCCAATGGGCTTCTTGGGATCTGATGTAAACATTGCTGCCCCGTCCACTTGGGCCACCACTTGATTTGTGATAACCACAGCAACACCAAACTGCAGAGAAAGGAATGGTATACACAAATATGTTATTTATTATGCATGAAACTCTTCAATTTTTTGTATTGTGTTAAAGCTAAATACCATCTCCAGAAAAGGTAAGGAAATCATACATACTGGTCAAACTAATTAATTTGATATTGTTGAAATAGTATAAGATAAGGGGATAGCTGTAAAGTGTCTCGCCCACTTGCACGCATTTATGCAACATTGGACCTCATTTGACCTTTGACCTACTTATGTGACCTTTGACCCTGGAATATCATGGAGGCTAATATAGGGCACCTACTAATCAAGTTTGGTTACAAACAGATGCAGGGTTGGAAAGTTATCAACCCTAATAGACTCTTACAGGTAAACTTTCACATTGGACCTCATTTGACCATTCACCTACTTACATGTATGTGACCTTTGACCCCAGAATATCACGGAGGCCAATATAGGGCACCTATCCAATCAAGTTTGGTTACAAGCAGATGCAGGGTTGGAAAGTTATCAACCCTTATAGACTCTTGCAGGTAAACTTTCACATTTGACCTCATTTGACCCCAGAATATCATGGAGGCCAGTATAGGGCATCTACTAATCAAGTTTTGTCACAAACAGATGCAGGGTAGGAAAGTTATTCAAATTTGTGTAAGGGTCATAGACGGACGGACGACGGACGGAGGACAGACAGACGCAATTTGGATCCCTTAGTCTCCCTCCACCTCGGTGGGCTCGACAAAAATATATAGATGGCTCAATCTGAACCCATAAGTTGTTAAATGCAAAAATATGAGCTAAAAGTCCACGTAAAAAACATAAATATTTCATACCTCATCTGCCAATCTGAGAAGGGTGCGTAGGAAGCGGCCCAAGTGCATCTGTCTAGAAGCAAGTTCCCCTCGGCCAGAGTAGTCTGTCCGGTACAGGGCTGTGGCACTGTCCACAATCAGCAGAGCATACCTACACAAATGAACACATACATAATATTTAACATTTTAATATGCATATCATTAACAAATTGGTTACTCTGTTAAGTTTATGAGACATTTCAGAAGTAATATTCATGCATTTTTAAACAACAAGTTGAGTTTTATCATCTAGTCAATGGGTTTTCATCCTACGGCAATCAAGCACATCAGTGTAAAGTAGTCATGTACAGTTGAAGTATCTTTCTCCTTTGTTTTTGTTCACCTTTTCCCTATATACATTATCTGTCTGCTCACTCTATCTATATATCTTTCTTTCTTTCTATCTATCTATCTATCTATCTATCTATCTATCTATCTATCTATCTATCTATCTATCTATCTATCTATCTATCTATCTATCTATCTATCTATCTATCTATCTATCTATCTATCTATCTATCTATCTATCTATCTATCTATCTATCTATCTATCTATCTATCTATCTATCTATCTATCTATATGTCTGTCTGTCTGTCTGTCTGTATGTCTATCTATCTATATATACATTTATCTATCTACATTATCTAAGTTTTATAATTTACTTATGTTATAGTACCTATGATTTAATTGATAAATTACAGTCGAATTAAAGAGAAGTTACATTTCCAATCAGCAGATGAGGAAAATACGGCAGCACATGCATGAGGCTTGATTCTAAAGTATAGTGCCTCTAAATAATGGAATAAATATTGATCAGATTCATAAATCAGACCCACAGTGCCATATTGCAAATGCCTTGCACACAGTACAACATACAGACTGGCTCAGTGTTATGTAGTGCACACCAACTAGCCTAGTTACATATGTTTGGTACAGCCCTCGATATCCCCACCAGTGAAACAAATACACAGGGCTCAGTGAAATTAACCCCGCCCAAATGCCCAAAAGAGCCTGCGAAAATCATAAAAAGAGCCCCCGTAAATTTGCATTAGGATCAATGCGAAACAAATTTTAGAGTGCTGTTTCCATGCAGGTGAGCTTGATAAGTAGCTCTCGAAAAATTGATTTAAATTTTTGTTCGCTTGATCCCCACATATGACGTCTTTGTAATAATCTATTACCTTGACTCTGCCATCATAGCCGAGGCTTGCAGGAGGAGTTGTGACTGATGGTCGGAATTGTGGGCTCTGGCATAGGCTACGTTGTCAAGAACATCACTACCGGATAGGTTGTACCTTTCAAACAAGAATTAAAAACATGTTACATGCTGACATCAATATTTTGTACAAACATAACAAGCCAGGGAAACTAATCTATAATAAAAATGGTCTCACCTTGAGCCTGTTAATGCCATGAATGACTTAATGTACTTTCTAATGCTTATACACACACAGGTTCAAACATAATGTGAATTGTCCTACTTATTAACATAAAGGCAAGGAAGACTGACTGCTCTATGTGTAAGTGCCAGATTTCACTCATGCCTAAATTTGCCATTTTGTAGCAATTCATTTGCTATTGAAAAAATATTCACAAACTTAAGACTTAAATGGCTTTAAAATAAAAGGAGACACAATTCTCTTTTAAAAGATTATCTATTAAAGGAACAAGAAACATTGGGCATGAATTAATCATCATTCCTAGGAAATTAAGCAAAAAGAGAGAAATATTCTTAACTTCATTCCAATACATAATTGTCTTGCTCTCACCTTTCTGCTACAGCCAGCAGCCTCTCAGGGCGGAATGTGCCTTCTGTGTCAATATACAGGCACTTGCCCTCACCACCTCCCATATCTATTGGAAGCTGCATATAGAGAAAAAATCAACAATTAGAAAGATTGCATTTAAATCTCTAAGTAACATGTCACTTGTCTCTGTGTCAATGAATAGGCACTTGCCCTCACCACCTCCCATGTCAAATGGAAGCTGCAGACAAACAAACATGTCAATCATTAGAAATAAGTTCAGTATCTTTATTAGCACCATGTTATCAGTCAAACAAAGTTAAGTACAGATAATTACAAATATCTGTGGATGAATGCGTGTGTCATTTTACTTAATACATTTGCCCTCAACACCTCCCATGTCAATTGGAAGCTTGATACAAAGGAAAATGACCTTAAGGACGTTCCCCAGTTAAAGTGAAGTCCATGTCAGTTTCTTCAAACTTTCCATACCGTAACTTTGACCCATCCGAAGCCCAAATATGCAAATAAAACCATAGGTTCGTGTGCTTGTTTTTCTTCTACGGGACTCTGAAGAATATGGCAATCTGACAGCCATGATAGCTAGCAACAAAATGTCCAATAGCAAACTTAAATCCCCATAATTCTTTCAAAATCCACGTAATTTTCTCCAAACTTGGGAGAATTGTAGAGAAAGGTATCCAAAATGAGGAAAAAAATTTAAAGTTGGGGGTGTATGCTCTCAATCTTGCTAGCAGCCCCCTCACGCGGCAGAAAACACCAATATCCTAAAAATCATTCTCAGGGACGTTTTCTGTTAGGGGTGGGATAATGGGCAAGGTTCATAAAACTTATGCTGTACATTCAAAACCCATGTCACTTTTACGAAACTTGCCAAAATTATAGAGAAAGGGTTACTGAATACAGAAAAACTATAAAAATGGGGGGTTCGTGTGCTCGTTTTTGTGCTAGCAGCGCCCCCATGCGGCAGAAAACATCGTAAGACCACAAAATCTGGTCTGGAACCTAACCATTGATGCACTAATGGGGTGGGTTCATAAAACTTATGCTGTACATTCAAAACCCATTTCACTTTTACGAAACTTGCCAAAATTATAGAGAAAGGGCTACTGAATACAGAAAAACTATAAAAATGGGGGGTTCGTGTGCTCGTTTTTGTGCTAGCAGCGCCCCCATGCGGCAGAAAACATCGTAAGACCACAAAATCTGGTCTGGAACCTATCCAGTGATGCACTGATGGGGTGGGTTCATAAAACCTATGTTGTACATTCAAAACCCATGTCACTTTCACAAAACTTGCCAAAATTGCCGTGATAGGGTGGGGAAATATTCACAAAGGACGGTCCATGTATTGGTGTTTTTTTTTTGTGTGTTTTACTTGCAGCGCCCCCATGTGGTATTTTGTGTGTTAAACTCCACACCGCCGGACAGGTTCTTTCGCCAAACTTGACATAATTGTGGAAAAAGTGATAGGCCTACTGGAGGAAGACAAATCAGGAAAGGGGAGTTGTAACATATTAGTCTGCCCTCCCAATGAAAAAATAATTCTTGATCTATAATAGTGTTGATTGTAGATTGCATTTGTTTGTTGTTGCAGTGGTTGATATGCTGTAAACTTTGTGTCCCCAAAAAGAATGAAACATAGAGAAAAAAAACAGAACCCTGAAACAGGGGTAATTAACCCACTGATAGAGTTTCACAGTGTAAAAACAATTCTTGGACAAATCATGCTTAGTATCAGTGAAAATGTTTAACACAAGTCAAAAGTAAGAGAAAAAATATCTGCACAATTTGTGCCCAAATTTGTTGCAATTCAATGTACAGTTGTTTTCTCACACGAAACCTTGAATTGCAAATGATCGGGCAATCCTCAAATTGGAAAACATTTCGCTGACTTAAAGGTATGGTGACAAGAAAACTGCCTCAAAATTGGGTTTTACTGTATCTAAGGTAGATTTTCATGAAGATTAATAGTACAAACATATTTTCCTCGTGGGAAAACCCGGTAAAATAAAAAAAATCAACTTGTAAATTCACTTTCGGAACCCCCGTAAAAAAACTGAGTCCCGGGCGAACAAAAAATGATGTCATCTTTGTGACGTCACCTGCAGGCAATCGCAGTTTAGCTCGGTCATAGACGTACACGCTGAGTGCAATACTCACGTTGACACAGAGATATTATTTCCATTTGTTTCAATATTTGCAAACATTTGTTCAGGTTTATATTATGGACGATATACACTCAGATGTGTAGCTGCATCCTGCTACAATTAATTTCTTAGCAATTCTTAAGCATTTTCAGTAAAACCTCAATTTACAAGCAAAAACGAGTTTGTTTTACAAGCAAGTCATAGGCTCTGCATGTAAACAATGCACATTCCTCCGCGTTGCGGTCTGCATGTGATGTCATGAATCGGGTGACACGTGCGCACATTCCCGCTCTGCTATAAATGACTTTTTTTAGGAGCATGGAACGCCGATGCGTAATAAAGCAAAAAAGTTGCATGAAATTTACCTTTTTTTCCCAACTTAAGGATTTCTTTGAAAAAAAGAGTGTGGTACACAATAAAGGCACATATTTAAAGCTATAAACCTGAATCAAAGCCGGGATTACCCCCCTCCTTTAACACTATTATCAAATTGGCAGTATTTGATCCCGAAAATGAAAAGGAAATGTTTCTTGTTGCATTCATAATGAAATACATCACCTTGAAAAAATATTATTATACAAATAGTGCATGGTTTGGAGTTGAATATACCAGAATAGACAACGATACATTTTTAATTTTTCGAGGCCGCAGGCCGAGTGCAATATAATCGCACGAGAGAAATTAAAAATGTAGAGCCAGAGGTGTCTATTGTGGAACATTTAACGACAAGAAGCATGTACTATTTGTTATATAAGATGATTGTTTTGAGGAACTGACATGGTTATCAAATTGATAAACCAAAATTGACCTTGCTCAAATTGTGAGTGTTCTCTCCAGCCATCGTTCGCCTGCCTACTTTGTACAAGGGCCAGCGCGTATTAGAAATAATTGCGCGCTCTGCGCATTTTCCCCATTCAAGAAAAAGCGCACAAGAGCACATTACGCACTTCAAGGCCATCCCCTGCGCAGCTCATCTGACCAACCTGCGCAGTTCGGATGCGCACAAACATAACTGGAGAACGTCCTTAACCCTAATCCCACTGGGGGGGGGCCATTTTGGCCCCCCCCTGTCGTTTTTTTCGACGTGCATCTAGACCGTTTGGAATTTCACGTTCAAACTTCATGAATATTTTCTCTCGAGTCTCCCGCATGTTTTGATATATAATTCACCCCGGTCGGACATGTAGAACCGATTTTAGAGGTCGATAATTGCTCGACCGTCACAAAAAAATGTAATTTTTGTACAGGTTCTATGTAATTCCTATATCCGATGCCATGTACACTCCAAATCTGTTATAATTGTTACTTTGAATTATAATTTGGATTATTTCTTTGTTATTAGTGGAATTCATACACTTCAGAGATAAATTCTTCTTAAAAAAACAAAACAAAAACAACAAAAAAACAATAAAATACATAAGAATGAAAACAATGTGGGTAAATCCGGGAATACTAATTTGCATATTTATGCAAATTAGTGATATGTTTTATCACCATAAAAAACATGGATATGATAAATAACATCATTTGAAAGTATTTTTACAGAAAAACTGAAGAAATCCTGTAATTTCTCTTGATTTTAGATGAAAATCTCAATTTTCCCCCAAATTCGTCAAAAATTTGCATATTCAAAATTTTAATTAATTATTAAAAAAATAAATAATCGTCCAATTTTTTTTTTTCTTTCAAATTCTTATTCTACTTGACTTGTTGTACGTATGTGCCAATTTTCAAGTCGATCGGTCCATTCGTTGCCGAGATTGGAGGGGGGGGCCAAAACGGCCCCCCCCCCAGTGGACTCAAGTGACCAAAATAACCCAGTGGGATTAGGGTTAAGACGAATCAGATGGTGGTACAGGAAAATAACGGACTGTTCCTGTCTATTAGACTAAAAGTCTATTCGAGATAATCAGAAATGTTGTATGTGCCTTCTGTGTCAATTTACAGACAATTGCCCTCACATCTCCCAAGTCAATTGAAAGCTAAACATAAAATAAAGACCAAATTAATGTGTAGTGGAAATTAATTGATTCTTCCAGTAGGCCTACCACTGGACATTAAAACAAAAGTATATTAATGATGATCAGAAATGTTGTGTGTGCCTTCTGTGTCAATGTACAGACACTATTGCCCTCACCATCTCCCAAGTCAATTGAAAGCTAAACATTAAATAAAGACCAAATGAATGTGTAGTGGAAAGTAATTGATTCTTCCAGTACCACTGGACATTAAAACAAAAGTATATTCATGATGATCAGAAATATTGTATGTGCATTATACTGTATACAGGCACTTTCCCTCCCCACCTCATATATCAATGAAGAAAGAAACAAAAGAGAAATAATATATGATGCTTGTTGCATGAAGCATAAGCCTGGAATCAGGTGCAAGATTTCATTGATTTAGTAGCGCATTTAGCATGTCTCAGTTCAAATCTCGGGGGCTACTTTTCAAGCTTGCCTGCATGAAAATAACACTCTAAAATTTGTTTTGCATTGAACTCTATGCATTTACGGGGCTGTTTTATGAATTTCAAGGGCTCTTTTTTGCATTTTGGGGGCGTCTATGTTTTTAATACTACACATCCCTTGCTATTTCACTTTGTAAAAATATCTACCTGACATGTGACTGCCATTGTGTGACAAAGCTGTGTCTTTCCTGTTCTGAATTCTCCAAAGATTTCAGTAATGGACCCAGTTTCAATTCCGCCTGCAAACAAAATTGAACAAACATGATTCAAATTAAAACAAAATATAAACATAGAATTTATGATTAAATGTATATAAATGAATATCAAATTTTAAAAAAATAGTATGAACCATATAACTAACAAAGTATGACATATAATTTATTCCTTATTTAAGTTAACTTAACCCTATATAGCCCGAGGGGGGGGGCTAAAATGGCCCCCCCTCGACATTTTTCGCGATAATTTGTTAACGCGAAAAAAACTTGCGCTGAAATTTCATGACTTTTTTCTATTGGGTCTTGCGCATCTTTTGAAATAAAATTTTTGAAAATCGGACCTACCGTTATGAAGTCACATGACCTTTTGTCTATGCATGTCAGCCCGAAAATTGCTAAATTTTGTGATTTGTGTACAAAACATATGGAAATATCAGTTTTCATAAAAAGAGATATATCATTGGTTATTTGGTCTTGTTTACATTTTAGGTGTTTGTTTTGGGGTTCATAGTAGTTGATTTATCGTTAGAAATAAAATAAACAACAAAAACAATAAAATACATAAGCTAAAAAAACAAAGAAATACATAAGAAATTATAAAAACAATAGAAAACATACGGAAGAACCTGGCTCTTCCAAATTTGTTGGTTGTATTCTTATTCCAAATGGTCTAAAGAACATATGTAGTGAACACCAATGTTCAATTATGAAGAATATATGATTTATGGGTAAAAATATGAATTTATGACCTTATTTGCATAAATTACCATAATTATGCAAAAATAATGCATTTTTCTAAAAATTTAAAATTACCATATTATTCTATACACTTCACTAAACATGCGTGCAAGTTTCCGCGGCGAACGGCCGAGATCTTAGGGGGGGTCCAAATTAGCCCCCCCCCGGGCTATGCATTTTCAAAATAGCCCGGGCTATATAGGGTTAAAGTGATGCCTGTAAAGTGTCTAACTCCACAAAAAATACTTGGAGCTTCCTCGTTTCTCTTCTGCCGTGTTGTTTAGCTTATGGTAAGAGAAGAATAAAATAGGGTTAGATTTTTTCAAATGTCCCTTTAGTATGAAGATAATTATCATTGAAATGTTTTATTTGAAAAGCGTTGGCAACGCTTTTCAAATAAAGTACAATTGTCGTAGCTGAACACGTCCGGCCAGCGCGTGTGGGAAACCTTCCCGACCCGACTGAACTTTGAGCAGAGCGCGCGCAAATTCCATAAATTCTGTACCGTCTGTAAACATACACGGGTGCGGATTAGATCTAGTGCGGATATCGTCAAACGGATGATTATTACTGCGACAAATCTACGGCAGGCCATCAGTATTCGGTGATAAAATATGAACTCAATATTCGTTTTTTTCACTAGGTAAACAGTGTTCGTTTTCTTTTAAACTTTCACAAATATTTCAATTGTATTTTACAATGATATTGATATAGGATTGAAGTCTCAAATGTCATTTTGTGCAATATCTGACACTTTACAGGTATCACTTTAATATTGTGATAACTATGGCAACGCTTTTCAAATAAAGTACAATTGTCGTAGCTGAACACGTCCGGCCAGCGCGTGTGGGAAACCTTCCCGACCCGACTGAACTTTGAGCAGAGCGCGCGCAAATTCCATGAATTCTGTACCGTCTGTAAACATACACGGGTGCGGATATCGTCAAACGGATGATTATTACTGCGACAAATCTACGGCAGGCCATCAGTATTCGGTGATAAAATATGAACTCAATATTCGTTTTTTTCACTAGGTAAACAGTGTTCGTTTTCTTTTAAACTTTCACAAATATTTCAATTGTATTTTACAATGATATTGATATAGGATTGAAGTCTCAAATGTCATTTTGTGCAATATCTGACACTTTACAGGTATCACTTTAATATTGTGATAACTATGGAACTCACAAATTCAATATGTATAGTGACCAACCCAACGGAAACATGTCAAGTGTTCACTGTAGACAGATGGCAATGGTTCTATAACACTGTTCTGTAGGGGATTTATTTTCATTGGCCAATATTAACATGTGGCAGGTTGCTTTATAGAGGTGGCCCCTAAAACATATCAGACTATATACTGGCCATTTATAAACTTCCTATGTTGCCCAGCACTTATATGGTGCCATTTATCTGTTTGAAACATTCCAAGGTGCCATATGCATCCATCCATAAGTTAATTTATGGACTGCCCATTTGCATGAAAATATGGGTTTTGAGGCCTGCTTTTATATAGCTTGCAAGTTTGTCAGTGTTGCACAGAACAGGAAGGAGGGAGTTCCAGAGGCATAGAGCAACTGATAGATAAGCAACAGGTTAAACTAAATATTTCCATACCTTGCAACAGCTTATCCAGCTCTTTTGATCCTGTGGTGACCTGGATGATCTCTGCTCTCTGCTGGTGAAACTGTGTTGCTGTGGTGAAGCCCATTGGCACTAGTTTCTGTGCCTCTGCCTATTCACATGAAAACAAAACAAGGACATTTAAAAACTGTATAAAAGTATAAAAGACTTTTATACCATTTCACACAAGACCAGTAAAAAGCAAACGAAAGTTACAAAACACAAATTAAAAAAAAAACATGTTTAGCGTCCTGCTCTTTTGAAAAAAGGAAGGAGGCCCTTTTTTTTTCTTTTTTTTTTTTCAAAATGGCCGACTTTTTTCAAAATGGCCGACTGACCCATTTATCCAAAATAACGAATGAGTCTATATTAAAAGTACGATCTTTTTCAAAATCATTTTTTCCCCCCCCCCAAAAAAAAAAAAAAAAAAAAAAAAAAAAAAAAAACATTTTTTTCGGATTTTTCACAACAAAAAAAAAAAGAAGAAAAAGCAGGCGGCCTCCAAAAAGGAAGCGGGCGGGGACGCTAAACATGTTTTTTTTTTTATTTGGCCTAAATCTCTGACTAGTATAACTCTATTATATTTATAACAATATTGTTTTCTTCTTTAACATGTGGAGAATGCAGGCCTTCTAGCACCCATTACTAACTTAGACAATTACTGTTAATAAGTCTTAATACAGTACATCATTATTTCTGTTGAACATAACTCTACTTACTTGACCTGAATGCAAGGATGGTCACTGTGTGTCCCTTTAGTATTAATTCCCACACCTACAAGTTATCCTATTCCACTCAGATTTGCCCTAGGCTTGGTGCATCCTCTCCCTAAAGAGTAACCCCACATCACTCTGGACTTATCTTCCCATCTCCCTGCACTCACCAGTATTTTGTCGGCCTTGGCCTCACTGATACCCTTCACAGCACACAGGTCTTTCTTGGTAGAGTACGCAACACACTCAACAGTGTGCATGCCCGCTTCCTCAAGCTTCTTCACATCATTCGAACTAATTCCACTGGCCTGAAAGAAAAAGGAACAAATATTCGCTTAATTTTGGACATTAGTTTTATTGATTTTATGTTCCCTGTGACTGTGTAGGCTGTGCAATGTTAATTTCAAAAATGAAACATGCATAAAAGTACAGTCTATATCATAACATAATAATACTGTATAGAATTATCCTGATAACCCGGGAGCAGAGAGGAAAATGGCTTTCATTTGGACAATAAGATTTTTAGAGATGTGCCACATTGCCATTGGCAATTGGAGAGGAAAAAAACAATAGTGCAGATTTTCACTATATTCTGCATAATGTCAATAGGCAATACTTGCCAATAGAGTTTTTATTTATTTCTTACAGGAACCCAGTGTGAATATATCATAAGAAGAAATGGGCATACAGAATTAACAGTAACACTGAGTGTAAAATTAAATTGGAAGAATCCCATATCGATTTTTTGGAAACGTTTACATCAATTTCTTACAAATTGTTGTATGTACTATCTATAAGACACTAAATAGGATGAATAGTCCCTGAAAATTTGAGCACAATTGGTCAAGAAATAAGAAAATTAAATTGGCTCTTTGAAAAAGAGCCATTTATTTCTACGAGTGACTCAAATTGGCAACGCACTCTGGCAAAGTTGTGGACCACTCCCCATACATTTTGTACACAAAATTTAAATTTGTTTTCTATTTTCTCAAAATGTATGTTTACCCTTCGTTTGAGTTCAACATGTACAGTATGTTTTGTAAAATGCATTTATACATAACAATTAACATGGCATGAGTTGGGGGAATGGAAAAGTGTTACTATGAAGAAAACTGTAAAAATGGGAACATTTGTGTACAAATTAACATTATGGGGAGTAGTCCACACACTTATCAGAGTGCGTTGCCAATTTGAGTTCCTAGGAATAAATGGATATCTTCAAAGAGCCATAGTTTTCTTGTTTCTTGCCCGATTATGCTCTAACTTTCAGAGATTATTCCTCCCTTATCTCTTCAAGTCTATGAAAGCAACATTTTGCTTGGGTTTCATTGTCCTTTAATAATTCCCTCAATTCTCTAAGAGTAAGACTAAGTCTAAAATGTTGTACCTCCAGCCTGCTGATAGCGAGGGGTCCAAACTCCTCCTGTGCCTCCTGAGCCTCGTTATGCATCTGCATCGCCATGGTTCTCTAGCTGTCAACAAAACAGAACAGACACATTGAAAATAATTAATCCATTCACTGATTCAGGACCGATTGATTTTGCAACTCTGGTTAACGAAGAACAGCTAACCATGTGACCCATGCATATGTAGGCACTGCGCAACAAGATGTTAGCATAATTAAGTGGGGTGGATCAGAATTATGATTTTTTTGCTCCATTCCGCATAAAAATGAGTGATTAATGCACCTCATCGACTTCTTTCCGTGTCGTATCGCGACTTCTGAACGACCGATGATTGCGCTTTAGGCTTCATTCAAGTCGCCCGGCGATTCCAAGTAAACAACAGATCGATCTGACGCATAAGTCCGTACGACCACTAAACGCGCGCGTCAGATCTGCCGTCTATTTGGAATCAGCAGGCGACTTGAATGAAGACCAAAGGGCAATCATCGGTCGTTCAGAAGTCGCGATATCGACACGGAACGAAGTCGATGAAGTGCATAAATCACTAATTTTGATGCGGAAAAGAGCAAAAAATCATAATTCTGATCCACCCCATAGTTGCATCACATATTTATCGTCTAATCGGTGGCAAGTACCGTATCATATTTATCATTTTAAGCACAATTATCGTGCACATAAAATGAAAAATTCAAGGGCACTATCATCCCGACCTAGAACGCTGGCGCTCCGCACCAGCGTTCCCTAGAGTTAAGTTTTGCCTTGTTATGAATTAATTGAGTCAATGACTGAATGAGTGACTGCATTATTTAATTTTCATAGACCAAAATAATATTTCTGTCTGACGTCATTGTATGCGCTCTTTAATTTCCATATTAGTAATTTCTATTACAGCTAGAATGGCCGACAGTAAAAGGACTGCAATTAATTGTAAAAGAGGCCATGATTCATGAAAACGATAGATTTGTCGATCTAATTCTAAACACATGCATGTTCACACATGAACAACAGCCAACACACACAAGTCACAAACACATTCAATTTCAATTCAAGTTTCAACGAACTTACAATATCCAACTTAAAATCACTTCTGCTCTTCTGCTCACGGAATGAAATAACAAATTAACATGCCTTGAATTACCTAACCTGTAGTTTTACAACTTACCAAATGCTCAGAAAAGGTGTTCTGGAGACTGGATTCTCCCTGGATTCTTAGTCGACTTCGGTATGTATATTTCTACTTCTTTGACTTTACAATATCCGTACAACACGTACACTATATCGCGCAATGCATGCAGCGCGCGCAGCGAAACACAATCGACGTTGCATAAAAACAATTTCGCAATTTCGTACAGCGCGCCACAAATTAGAGAATGTTGGTACTTCCGGGTTTTGAAGTATTATTTGGGCTAAACTATTTTTCTAACAGGGGATATATTCCAAAATTCATCAAATATTTATAATTTCACGCTTTTTTCTCGAAAAAATGCGTGTATCTTAAGTAAAAATCAATATATTTAAGAGATTTAAAATTGATATTTTGGATAAAATTGTAGAATCAGAAACATATTAAAATGACAATTCAACTTGAAACGGGCATGAAACCTAAAACCACTATCATCGCATCCAACTGGATGTACGTACACTTACACACGACCGCTGATCTGTGTACATGGTATGTTACTGTAATGTTTACATGTTGGCAATTCATTCATTTCAATGGTAACTGTGGAGTCAGTTGTCTGTGTGTGAATCTGGATCAAAGCCTTTTACAGAGACCCTTGTCCATCTACCTTGATTGCTTT
Organism: Echinarachnius parma; assembly: GCA_037951105.1. Classification (NCBI taxonomy): domain Eukaryota; kingdom Metazoa; phylum Echinodermata; class Echinoidea; order Clypeasteroida; family Echinarachniidae; genus Echinarachnius; species Echinarachnius parma. Next base: position 234,790 of record JBAMJV010001316.1, on the reverse strand, counting down.
TTAACAAAATCCAAGTCCAAGATGGGAATAACTGCAATCATATTCGACCTAGACAATACACTGATCTGGACAAAGCAATCAGATGCCAACGCCTTTGTTCAGGTAATTTTTTTTGAATTTTTGAATTTAATAAACAGAAATTAAAAACCAGAGTCCAAGTCCTAGCAATCATAAACTTAAACTGTGATAAGTGTAAAGTGTCAGATATTCCACAAAATGACATTTGAGACTTCAATCCTATATCAATATCATCACCATTGTAAAATACAATTGAAAGATTTGTGAAAGTTTGAAAGAAAACGAACACTGTTTACCTAGTGAAAAACACGAATATTGAGTTCATATTTTATCACCGAATACTGATGGCCTGCCCATCTACAAAGTAAATGGTTCACTCAGGTGAACCATTTACACGCAATATATGCTAATGCGCTGGAGATAACAATACCGGCCATTCGTACACTGTTGCCGTTCAACAGTTGACCGCCGTGTTTTAGGACGCATCGGTAAGGAAAACGGACGGGAAATAATCATTTTATTTCTACATGTATTTTGCGGTCTTCAAAACAACAAAGTCGGTAATTATTATCAAAGTATATGAATTGTGGATCACATAAACGAAAGTTTGTTTGCATTTGCTGGTAAATTGAGGGAGAAATCAGCCGACAAAAAAAATTGTTTCCGTTGGATAGTGCAGCGGGCGGAAGAGGTTGATCTCCGCACAACGCTATTGTAATGAAACCTATGTGTGGGCCTGCCGTAGATTTGTCACAGTAATAATCATCCGTTTGACGATATCCGCACCCGTGTATGTTTACAGACAGTACAGAATTCATGGAATTTGCGCGCGCTCGGCTCAAAGTTCAGTCGAGTCGTGAAGGTTTCCCACGCACGCTGGCCGGACGTGTTCAGCTACGACAATTGTACTTTATTTGAAAAGCGTTGCTAACGCTTTTCAAATAAAAGATTTCAATGATAATTTTTGTGGAGTTAGACACTTTACAGGCATGCCTTTAACTTTATATATTATACTACACCCCACTATACATGTATTTTAGATCATTTAATATTTAGAAGATAATATTTATGAAAGGTAATAAATAGCGATTGATATTGAAAAATAAAATAATGGCAAATCTCTGCCGATACGTGCCCACAGGCCACACATACAGCACAGGCACATGCGTGACAAAAAGAACGAATGCTCATAAACTTAGTTAAAGTTAAACTGTCATACTCATATACTGTAGCCTCTCAATACTCAATGCAATAATTGCATGGACCATCCGTTCTTTTTGCCATGCAGTGGGCACTAGAGTATGCAAAAGGTTCATCCTTAGATTTAGAAGAAGTAGACTCTTCTATTGTTCTAAGACTAAGTCTTTAAGTTTAACTTAAGTCGACTCTAAGACTATAAATTTATAATATAGAGCATGTAGAGTAAGATTATTATTAGTCATGCATGTAATCAGTTTGTGTACAGTATATCGACATTATGTTTTACCTATTTTACAGGTAACACGATTTCTTCAGAAAGAGATGCCTGGCCCTGGGTGCAGTGCTGAAGACACTGTTGCCACATTTAGACAGTTGCTTGCTTCAGCCGAGAAGGATCCCAATGGTCAGATGCCAATTGACGACTGGAGGACTAGTCTTTGGAGACAGGCCCTCAATGGGAATCAGATCGAGGACTTGGCTCCGAGGGTGTACCAGCTCTGGAAGAAGCTTCGACTGCAGGGGCTGTACTTCGACGAAGAAGTGAAAGTGCTGCTGAAGAGTCTTCGCTTGAAATACAAGCTCCTTCTTCTGACAAATGGCGACAGCCAGGTCCAGAGGGAAAAAGTGGCACAGATCGGAGCCGAGGACTATTTCGACGAGATCGTGATCAGTGGGGATCAACCGGAGGCAAAGCCGTACCCATCAATCTTCAAGACATCGTGCAAGCTTCTGGGTGTGGAGATATCCCAGTGTGTAGTCGTTGGGGACAGTCAGGACACGGATATTCAAGGCGGAGCTAACGCAAAGGCTCTGGCAACAGTTTGGATCAACCCTCACGGAAAGCAGCCCAATGCCAGTTTAGACAAACCTGACTATACCATCAAATCGGTGCTGGAATTGGAAAACATTTTACAAGAATTTCAGTCTGTCTCATGATGTTTTGTTAAATTTTTCCTAATTAATACAAACATTCCATACACTTATTTATTTCTCAAACCATTTGACTGGAATACTGCATTCTTTCATTCATTGTTTAGACAACAACTCAGGCATGCTGATTATGATTGTGTTTAATACTGGTCATGCATATTTACAAGTCCTCTGATGGGATAATAATGATAATAATAGCTTGTATTTATATAGCGCTTAATACAGGGTTTCTAAGCAAAAATTTGTATTATTACTCATGGAATGACTGGAATGATATTGAAGGTTTATATTTTGATATACGCTGTAAAAATTCAGTCTTAAAATTTGTTATAAATGTATGTATTATACACAGGCAATTTTAAAATTTGTCTTTGTAGATTTATTTCCATAATTTACATCTTCAATTGCTTGTATAATTTTGCCAAGAATGGACATTATTATCCTATAAAATTGAAGCCATTGCCTTACAGAAAACATGTTACAGGAAGGATTAATTTCTACTGTAAGTTGAATGCAGCAACAAATCAATGTTTAATTGTTTGTTATCTGACAACTGCCGTAGTGAGGGTGGGGGGGGGGGGGGGGGGTCCTGGGCACAGCCAGTAATTTTGATTTGAGTTTGGGGCTTTGAATTGCGCTCACAAGTTGGAGTCCCTACGCCACCGTATCTCTCTAAATTATTGTGCTGTCAAATAATCAGTATAATAACAAAGAATGTGAATAAGAAACTTTCACGATTAAAAATTACACAAATTTTAATTACAAATTATTTTGAATGGGTTGAATAAAAATAGGTCTATGCATACATAATTTCTTCCTAGAACCTAATAATAGCGCACAACATATGTTGATTAAATTGCCTTTCTTTTTTACAAGTATATATTTACAAAAGCAGACCAAAGAAAACCCTGTGGTACAATGTGCATGATGTATCAGGTCATCTGAATGAAAATCATTGCTACACTTATATTAGCCCTGTAGTGAAACGGTTACACGACGGTTAACCGACCGGCATCAGCAAAAACTTTTTCATTTTCACGGTTTCGGTAAACCGGAAAAAAAAATATTAAAAAAAAAAAAAATTACATTTTTAAAATTTCATCCCCATTCTATAGATTCGGTCAGAAAATGACACGTTGAACCCTGCCAATCTATTGCTAAAGTAAAGGTATTTTACATGTATCACAAATAAACAAAACAAATAAACAAATGGTAAGAGGATTAATGAATAGATTAAACCTGGTAGAGCCAATTTAGAAGAATCATTTGTGACGAGATATCTGAAGGCTTTCATCTTGACAGCGGTTTGTAGACTAACATGGCACTGCCCTGCTGATTCCAATTGAAAAGACAGATATCCGATATCGGATGGTACATGTATATTTTTTCTTTTTCGGTTACCCGTTCGGTTAACCGGTTTTTGCCGTCGGTTAACCGGTTTTCCAAATAACCGACTTACTACAGGGCTAACATGTATGTAAGTGCAAAGCAGCAAGATGACAACTTGATATTGGATGATTATTATTTATTCAAGATTCAAGAATTGCAAGTTCCAGGGGGAAGCTCAGGATAGTGAAATAATGGTGGTAATACATGAATGTAATCAGGTGCTCAACACTAGCACTTGCCCGATTGCCTGGGGCAAGCAAACATTTATGTTATGCAAGTACTTAGTACAATTTCAAAGTGGTCTAGTTTGGTTGCCAAGAGTTTAGTCTAAGGCTGAGTCGGTTCGATCGATCTAATCGGTTTCCGACCGTCACCATCGGGTCCCAGTTTTTTTTTTTTTTTTTTTTTTTTTTTCCTGGAGCCCGTTTCCAGAAAAACCGAAACCGGGACTTAAAGTAGCATTTATCAGCATATTATATACAATTTTCTCATATAAAAAAGTGGTTAGTCAAAAATTATCTTGTGAATGTTCGTTCATGACTCATGAGTAGCAGACTAGCAGTGTTAGTGTTACTGTTCATGAACATGACCTAACTTTTACTAGTCATTTTTTGAATAAGAGAAAATTATACACGTTGCTAATTTTCCTTCAAAGGCTTCAAGTAGTAAGTTACACAAATGGGCGCGCTCCTAGGCCACTTGGCCACTACAGGGTGTTTGAAAAAAACAAAATTTTTCGGAATATCGGGTTCCGACCGTTTCAAAACGATCGGAGCCCGGTTTGTAAAATATCCGGCATGACTCAGCCTTAGTTTAGTCTATAGATTTGAAAATCAACAATATCTCAGACTTCTAGGCAATGAGGTCATACATGTTGCTTTAAACTGAATACCTGAAGGTGCCGGACCAAATTGTATGCTTTTTTTTTTTTTTTACTGAATTCTCAAAATGTCAGCAAGTGTGAAGTGTACATATTTAAGTGTCATTGCCTGTCACATGTTCAAGGCACTTTATTCTTGCATAACTTACAAGATGGCTCAAATACAAACTTATATTCTTGATACTAACATGTAGTTTGGCAAGCAAAACAATTTGACATTTGAAAGTTTGATGGACCATATAACTAGAGTTGAGTGATCAAATTAAACAGAAATATGAAAATAGGAAGGCTGTTACTTTTGGTTGGACAGACAGAAAATACAGAATTTGCAGTGGACCAGTACCCTGGTATCATACTTGTGCCTTCTGCAAGGCTAGTGAGATCGTGGCCCAAAAAGTATTAATTGGTCGCCTAAGCCCACCAGTAAAAGTTAAAGTCCTCCTGTGCCAATTTTGGCACATAGGCGGCGCCCATCTCTGATTCATTAGCCCTAGGCCACACGTCTACTAAATGTAGCGAAAGCTACAGAAGGGGGCCAGTCCTCTGGTAACTCGTGTGATAACTGTGATTAACTTTCCCTTCTCCATTTTATAAAATGCCGAGATCCTGGCTGGAGGGAATAAGGTACCATTTTTAAAGTCTTTGGTATGACCCGGTATGGGTTCGATGTTAATTTTGATTCTTGGCATACATCCAATGTAGGTTCAAGGCTTCAAGCCAAACTAGCTTTTATATAAGAAGTATGTGTACAAATTGTGCAATATTGGTATACTCTTCTGTGTACCAGGATTGTTTTTAATGTGATGTTAGTCAGGAAGTTGTTTTTGATTGTACATTGAATATCCAAGAATTGGATAATAAAAAATGATAAAAATGAATGATGGATTCTTATTTGTAAAATAAGTTTGTATTTGTTGGTGGATTATGGTGATGGTGGTGATGATGATGATGATGATGATGATGATGATGATGATGATGATGATGATGATGATGATGATGATGATGATGATGATGATGATGATGATGATGATGATGATGATGATGATGATGATGATTTTGAAATTAACAAATGCAAATGAACTCTGGCCATTGTATGATTTATTTTGTGTGGTTGTTAGTTTATTTAAATGGTATTTCTAAAAAAAATTGAACATCATAGAGACTGAAAATGATATGTTCATAATAACATGTTCCATTACACAAACAGCTGAAGTCAAAGGTTTATTCTGGTTCTCTTTTCTTTGTGCTCCTTTGTTATTTTATCCACATAAGTCTACAGGCACAGCTGTTGGAAATTCATCATATTGTGTCTCATGAGTGCATGCAACTCATCAGAACTATTTGCACACTACAGACAGTAGGTTCTGTTTGAACAAAATTAATCAAAATACCAAATGCATATATTGTAAATATGAATTTAACATGTATTTGTTTTGTCTTTCGGTGGTATGTGTGTTTAGGGAAGAAAAGGGTGGGACAGTGGCTTCTCTATTGGTTCACTTTACTTTACAGTTTACCCCCATTTTTTTTTTTTTTTGCCCCTCCCCAAATAAATTGCCTCCAAAACTAATGAGAAAATATTTATTCAGTACAAGTATAAAGAAATAGTGGCTAGAATGTATAATGTTCAGGGGAATTAATGAATAGATCACCCCCCCCCCCTCCCCGAACAAAACGAACTGCATACAGATCTTCAGCAGTGCCCCCTCCCCCCAATATGCAAGCCCATGCTAACCCTGTGTAAGGCATGCTTGTTGCATTGGGTTTGTAATTAACTATTGCCACACCCAGATATAATCTAGTGAGCCAGACTTGAATTAATCCCTACAGGATTAGTGTGTTGATTAGATCAGTTTCCAAAGAGATTAGCTCACTGCTGATACACCCACTTGATTTATAAAGCCACACATCTGTATTAATTAACCCGTTCACTACAAGATTCTGAAATCCCCATAGACTTTGTACATAGCCCACCCGGTTCCCGTAAGCAATGGGTTAACATGTATCAAGAAATGGCATTGTATAATATTTCAAAAGAAATATTTGGGGGATACAAATTAATTTTTTTAATGTGGTCTTATGTACTCTTATCAATAAATGGAATTATGAACTGGCCTTTTTTCAAATAACGTTGGAATAGTGATATCTTTCTTAATATCAATAAAGACATTTAGCAACAAATATATTATTTACTTTTTTCACTATCGATGATTGTGATGGAACAAGGAATGAGCATGTAATAAAATTGTATTCTCATGAAACAAATAATCTATTTTCAACAACTTAGCACTTATAGCTTTTCTAATTACATACCTTACTAATGATAATATACAAATACAAAACCCAAAACACAGAATAGTTTCAGTAAGTATGTATGACAAGGTCACTTTTAATAGAGAACATTTATGGAAATAACACTTTCACATTCAAGAGATGAAAATCTAGAATAATACATTTTAGGACACAAAAGTCAATAAACATTTAAAGTCAAGAGACATATTCAAAGTCCATACACAGATAAATTTCAAAAGTCACATTAATACAAAATTTACACAAAAAAAGGACAAATTTTATACTCGCATGACACTTTCTACAAGGCATTGACCATGTCAGAGATTTTGTAGACTATTGACAATTACCTTATAAAGTGGTGCACATATTTTGTATAAAAGGCTAATTCAATAAGTATAACATGTGTTTTCCAAAGAACAGCCCTAGTATTTTTTTTAAATTAGTTAAATAACATATTTATAGTACCAATACTTTAGCTGGAAATAAAATGAAAGAAAATTAAGGCAACATACATTTATCTACTTTTGAAAAATTATTTGTTACTTCTCATCAAAAGTCATCAAGGAATCTCAGTAGATAATATCTAAACTGTTCCCTTCAATATTCAGGAATCCCCCACTGACTTTCTACATAGCCCACTAGGTTCCAATAGGGAAGGGGTTAACCTACATGAATCCTGTAAAATAAAAAGGAACATCACAAGTAGTCATAGGCTTGTCAGTCCAGGTACGGGTAAAATTTAATTTTGAGCTACTTTTTAAATATGTCTGCATCAAAATGTAATACTGGATTTAATTTTTGTACTTCACGGACCTCTATTGGGAGAATTTTGAGTGCTACATCACAGCCCTAGCATATCTATGATTTCCCATTGCTGCAAATCTACACTGCCTTTAATAAGAATGGCCTTTAAGTTGATTTGGTTTAATATGCGTTTGCAGGTTTGGCAGGACTTGGCACTGTAATTGGATGACAAATACTTTGATCATACCTTGGTTAACCACTAAAACAACATTGTTCTATCATATCCATGACATGGCTAAGTATGTACTGTACATCTGTGCATGTTCATGTGCACGTACAGTCAAACCTTTGTATAGTGATCACCTCAAACAAGGAGGGTGGCCTCTGAAGACAGGTGACCTCTATAAACAGATTCCATATCATTGTTTTAGGATGCGAGGTATCGCTTTTGGTGGCTGTTATAGGCAGGTTGGCTGCTTTAGACAGGTGACCACCAAGACAGGTTTGACTGTAGATATTGAGCATCTCTGTGCATTTTTTGTTGCTAGGGTAATACATGTGCATGTAATAGAAAACAAATAAATTCATTGCAAAATGCAATAATCACCAGTTTTTACATTTTGAAGGCCGGCCACCTTCGTATAAAACAAAACAATGTCTTTCAAATGATAACGCATCAAGGTATGATGAAGTTATGAAGTATCACATATTTTTCTCATAATTTTCTTTTATTGACAAAAATGGAGATTGTGTTAAGCACAAAAATCTTCAAGTGATTTTATGGGCAGTTTGTGTACATACAATTTTTGTTTTCTTGGTGTTCAAGGTGACTAACTTTCACATGCAAATGGTATTAATAAACAGATGGTCATTGGTATTTCCAATCAATGTGACTTCCTTCCACGGAGGAATAGTACAGTTCTGGTCAAACTTAATTTTAGTAACTAAAAATTGTAAGTTATCATTACAATTTATAGTTATAATTCAATGATGCTTGAATTGTAGAAAGAAAAAAAATCAACAGGTAAGTTACAGGGCTGTTTTCAATTCAAAAGCAGCCGTTAACACAAGAGGGTGCTGTCCAGACACCTGAAAGTTTTAATCATTTCTTAAATTTTTAAATGTGAATGTGATGTTTGGTGAAAATAATTGTGCTTTATCAAATTTTACACTTTTAAAGCACCCGACCTGTACTATCCCTTTGAATTATCTAAATAAACATGTGATCACTAGAGCAAGTTATATTGTACTTCAATATCAAAGAGCAACATTGTATTTCAATAGTGTCTCACACATATACAAATAAGCCTTCGAGTCCATAGAGATTGCACATTGTTGCATTCTTCCATAAAAGGCAACCTAATTCCATTTTAAATAGAGTACACTGCATGTTAAACATACATGTAAGTGGGAATAACATATTGTTTATGTTTCATAATTCAAAGCAAACTCCCACAGTCACTGTCACTCCCACATAATATTTATGCTATTTCGTTGTTTGTATCACTTTCACTTTCTCAAATACATGCTGTGTTCTTGGAACAACAGCTAGTGTGATTTAGAGTCTGCTGTCAGATATGGCTCTTACAGAGGTATAGTTGCAGACTTGAATAAAATTAAATAATGTTTTTTTTTAAATATTTGCAGGCTTCTTGTTACATTCCCTATAACCTTTTTAAAGGAAATACTATTAAATAATGCTCTCCATATTTGCAGGGCTTCTTTGAACCTTTCCCATCAACATTCCTACCCCTTTAACTACTGCATTGATGGAAAGCATACCTTGTAATTATCCAACATTCTCTTGAGGTGATTACCTGTGGTATATTACAAATTCATATATTTGAATAATTCATTGTACGTTATTTCAAATTCACAATATTCATAATATTCAAATTAGTATATTCTTAAATCATTATGCTTGCAAGTACAGATTCATAAATTGTACAGATTATTGGGCACATAATTTAAAGTAACCCATTCCTACCCAGCCTACTCCTACCCCTATGACTACTGCACAGATGGGAAGTGGACCCGATCCTTCTGCCATAGCTCCTGGAGCCACTGCTCCACGTCTGCCCCTGGGTATCTCTCAATGAAGGACTGGATCACACCTGCTGCTGACTGCTCATACTCATGGAGAATCACCTCACCATCTAATACACAAAGTGGGAACAATACAAAATAATCAGTGGATCATAGATCTACATACATGCTAATGATGGGAAATCGTGTCAGATATCATATAAAAATGCCTCAACCCACATAGTCCAATCCACATCAGTAGTAAAACTCCTGCAAATTGTTGACATATCCAGATTACACATTTAAAGGGAGAGATCCACTTTTGCAAGCCAAAATTCAAAAGTTGCGAGGTTATTGTCTTATATGAAAGGAAATGTCATTAAATAGCATGCCTGAAAAATTAGGGCTTGAAATCTCTTTTTCGTGGAGTTATAGACCTAAAACTGAATAAACTGAGGGACGTCGGTTAATTAGGTACCTACGTATTTTCGGCCGGTGAGTAAGTTTGTACATAGATTTCACGGAGTGCCAGATCGGTATGCATGACCCCTACGTGACCCGCGCTAGCTACTTGACTCACGCATAAGTACTAATGTGTGAGCGTTTACCAAGCAAAATACCCAAACATCGCTTAAACTGACTACATGTAATTATATATTCTTTCTTTTTGAGATCTTTTTCCATGACATACGTTAACAAATGTCGGCTTCACAATACCTTTACGAGAATTAGTACTATATTGTTGTAATATTATGCTAAATCAGTTGAACTCCTTTATTGACCGATGTATAGTTTAAATGGAGGGACGCATTCGTTTTTCATTCGTAGAATCCAAATTAGAGGGCTGTTCGCTCTGATTTTTTTTTTTGCGTGTTACATTGATCCCCATCCGTCAACTGAAAGCTGTTCAGACGTTTTGTAAAAGTGGACCTGTCCCTTTAATACTATCACAAAAGTTTTGAAATTGCAAAAAAATCAGCGTTTTTTAATCAAAATTTTGTCATTATGGAGTGTTTATTGAGATGAGAACGTGTGCTATAATTATTATTAAAGCGATTTAAACTTCATAGCAAAACAAAATGATTCAGTGAGGATATTTCTAATCGAGAAAAAACACCTTCTACGGAGACATAAAACATCCCTTTAAAAAATGAAATTATAATGAGTCTGTACGGTCAAATAAATGTATATTATGTCACTAACCGTCTACAATAGATGTGTTGCACTGCACATAGATACGGGGAAGTTTTCACTTGAGAGTTTAAAGCAATAACAGGAACTTCATTTTCATTTTTAAAAACTCACATTTGAATCATTTAATGGAAATTCTCCATTAAATCAGAAATCCTTTCATCACAACAATCATTGTGATGTCACTTACCATCTCCTATCGATGTGTTGCACTGCACAAAGATGCGACGGGGTTGCTTTCGCTCCAGGACAACTTGGCGCAGGGACAGGAATTTCTCTGAGGTATCATCATTGACTGCTGAATAGCCCTCAAAGAAGGCCTTGGCTGTTGTGTAATCTCCTGTGGACTTGTACACCTAGACAGAGGAGATTTCAAAAATACAGTTAAACCTCCCGTCTATAATGACCACCCAAGGGAGACAGAACAGGTGGTCTTTGTCAGCAGGTGAACTCTATAGACAGGTTTGTTTTGTTTTTTTTTTTTTTTCCAAATTCGTAATTATAGAAGGAGTATTCGTAATTTCGTAAAGAGGGTGGGAAATTCGTAACAATTACAAATTTTTCGTAACAGTTGGCAGCTATGTGTAAACTGTATTCAAGGGAGTCAAGATATGGGGTCTTTAGAGACAGGCAGTCTTTATATACAGGTAGTTGCTAGAGCAGGTTTGATTGTTATATATTTATAAATTTGGAATTGGAGGATTGAGAATCGATCTTCAGTCCTAGATTCATATTTCAGAGTAAGTTTCAAAGAAAGCCTTCGTTATCGTTATGGTCTCAAGTAGACTTATAATCATCAGGGAACATACTAATCAGACAATTCATAATTTTCAAAAGTGTATGTTTTGACAATGTTTAAAAGGTACCACCACCCAAAAATAATATTCTTATTATAGAAAGGTACCATCTTTAGTATTCCATTCCTTCAACAAGTTCACAAAAATATGTTTGCAGAAAAAGAAGAAAAAAATTGGAAAACGCATCACCATTCTCAACCATGCGTTCATGCGGTCTGAATTGCGTAGACTATATGCGTACAGAGCCAGAGCGCACTGTGCAGAGCGAATGAATCATCCGGGAATCTATTGACGTACGCGTGAAAGCATTGGCGCACTCGCAAATGCTTGGCCCGTATGGAACCAGGAAATAGCAGTGGTTCCGTAAGTGGTGGAAATTAATTGCTTTGTTTATGAATTACACAACCCTTTGCAAAATGTTGGGTATCTATTTGATATCACAAAACGGTACCAAAACATATAATAATGTGTTGTCCTTTGCCTGGTGGTCCCCTTTAAGGTAAATTTATAAATTGCTTTATCCCAATTGACTACAAAGTCTAAAGTCACATAAAAGTTGACTTGTGCACTTTTTGAGAAGATTTATTAATAATTAGTTGTAATGCATACATTAAGAAATAAGGATCAAACAAACACCCATGATGTGTTGCATAGTATCTTGAGCAATGAATCTTAAATGTCATGGGGTGTTTTAGTGGTTGCTATCAAATGGATCCTTTTTATACATCAGATACAATATTCAACCTGATTATAATGACCACCTGCCCATAAATACCACCTTTTCTATCTCAAGTTGCCTTTCACCATGTCAATGAGCTGCTTAAATAAGAGCTTACTGTTCAGGGTAACACCCAGATATACAGGAAAGTTGCTAATAAAGATGTGCTCATATATACCACGCTTTTTTTTATCTTTGTTGGTTGGTCTTTATAGACAAGTTCATTAAATCCTAACATGCCAAGCTCGCATTTTTGCGAGTTACAATACACACAAATGCCATAGAGCATTAAAATCCTTGGCACGCAAGATGATTTACTAGTCATTCATGAATTAGTCCTTATAGAAAGGTGAACTTTATAGACAAGTGGTTGCTAAAGCAGGTTGGATCATAATATGGCTAACCTGAAGCTTTCTGAGGAAAGTGCCAATGGCTTCCTTCCCGACGGTCTCAATCTTCTTCCTGTCGATCTGAACGATAGCATCCGGCTTCCCATCATCCCCCGTTGTCCTGGTAACGGTCACAAGACCCTGACCCGCTTCCAACAGGACTCTTAGAATCACAAACCGTGCCTGCATGTGTGCCTAATATGAGATAAGAATAAGAAGAAAGAAAGAAATAAGAAGGGAGAGTACTGATATAGTCCTCCATTGAATATTTACAGCCATAGATCACTCAGTGCATTATAAATATGATTTGATTAACAATGCTTATTGAACCAAGCTGAAGAATGGGTTCAATAAATTCTACATGCTTGATATTTGGGTCTGTTATTTCCTCTTAAATACTCCATAGGAGCTTTTACTAGAGGCAGAACCAAAAAGAAAGGGAGTGTAGAATTCCTATGTGATGTTCATGATGGATTACAAATCACCATATCTCGGGTCCTATGATGCCTGCTTGACCAATGTGCGGCCGGTTTACATACAATATATCATCTGCTGTGGAAATACTAAGAAACACATTTTTTACAGAAAAGCTACAGCAATTTTGGGATAACAATTCAAGCGCAGTTACCTGTCTCCATGTCTTTGATTCTGGTGTGTAGAACTCCAGCCCGATGATGCCTGCTCGGACCATGTTCAGCCAGTTGACATACAAGATGTCATCTGCTGTAGCGCCCTCATGCCCAAATATTCTGTACATTAAAACAAATAAACAGAAGGAAAATAGGAACCAAAGTAATGTGAAAAGTCATTAGCAGTTTATCATAAAATATTACTTCATAATGAATACATTAAACATTTAGAAAAGCTATCACAGTAAATTTTCTAAAAAATCCACACCCCCAATCGAAATAAAGCATGGCGAGGTTTGCAAATTATACTTATTTCGACTAGAAATTTGCTTGCATTACGGTCAATATGGTCTTTTTAATGAATTGTTCAAGGAGAATGCCTTAGTCATAGTCAAGCGTATCAACTACTAAGTTTCATTTCAAGTCATTTAGATTAAGAACTGTACATTCTTATAAACCTTCTTTTTAGGCTTGACACAGAGCTGCCAAACTTGACAAAAACTAACACAAAGAAGAAGTATTTTTATTGGATAAATTATTTTGTTTTTAATGTTTTGAATGTAAAAATTAGAGTCAAAATAGGGCCTAAATTTGTTATCCTAGCAGAATCTTGTTTAGAATGTAAGCGGAAACCAACTTTATTAACACTTACTTGAGAACGTCACGTGAAAGGCACAAGTAGAGTCCCACGCACTCAGCCCTGCATTCCTCGTAGGGTGACGCTATCACAGGGAACTTGGAGTCCCACACCTCCCCGGGCATATACCAAGAGGAGATCTGGCAGATAAATTTTGTTTTAATAAAGTAAATAAACTATCGCTAATGAAAGAAAATTCACTTGGTTCAAGTACAATATATACATGGTGAGCAAAGAAAAGGGTTGATTCTGGTTGGACTTGAACTAGCAACCTCCTGAACCTTATCTGTTCCCAGAGAGTTGTTGGTTCAGATACATTGTTATACACATACAATGTACATTTCATACTTTGCTGAATAGATTAGTTGACAATAGTTGACAAATCATGACCAAGATGAAATGTACAGCTACCGCTACAGCTATCTGGACAGTGACAGTACTACACCTCAAGCTATCACTGGGTAATGGCAGAGCCACAATGAACTGGGAACAGATACCCAAGATCATAAAGACTGTTCATCGGGTCTGGTTGAATATCTAAAAGCCTCCTATCGGCAGAATGCTTAACCCTTTACCTCCCTGATTAGGCCACTCTCAGAGTCAATGAATGATGTATGAAGATTACAATAGACATTAGGTTAACATATTACAAAACGATTTGTGGAGAAGTTTATACTTCTATGAAATCTTAAGGACCACATTTTCTACAGATGATTAAATTCAATACTTGGTTAAATCGCATAATCTGACATCACTTCCTTGGCTAAAATTTCCAAGATAGGGATTAATTTGACATATGGGCTAAAATAACCTAGGGTTAAATTCAGTCTGCTGATGAGAATCCAGACCAAATTCCATAATTACCTTCTCCCCAGTCTCTGTGTGGGTGACTGTCTCCTTATCAAAGTTGAGGGTGCCCTTGTCATCCTGTTGGAACAGCTTGCCGCTGCCATGCCCCAGCAGCTCGTGAAGACCAACCTGGACCTCGAAAGATGGGCCTTTCAGCTTCTTGTAGTGCTCCTGGAAAAGAACATTTTCAAATTACAGTCAAAATGCTATAGTGAACACCCGTCCTAAAAAGACAAAAACTGTTCTATTAATCACCCATCTATAGATCCCCTGAAAAGGAAAATAGTCAATGCACTGTACCTGTTTTATAACAGGTAATGGAAAAGGATTGATTTGAACATTTATTTCTGCATTGAGAACCAAATTTCTAACATTCTTCTTCTGTTTTCTTACATAAAATTTACAATAATTATTGCCATTTTAAGCATGATTTTGCACTTTTTTGGAAGTTAACACAATAATTAGTTCTGTGCTGTGAGTCCTGAGAATACAAAATCAGGTTCTCTTTTTTCACCATGAATAACTAAATGTGTAAAATAAAAAGAATAATGTTATAATAAAAGATTTTTGGATTGCAGTCCAAATTTCACTAAATCTACATGATGTCCTCACCTTGTCCTCATCTGTAAGGAATGTGACCTTCTGTTCCTTTCCGTACGCAGACAGTACGTTACCAAGGGACACGTTCTTGAAGCCTTCATCTTGGCGGATGTCATCATCTGAAAATACAAACAGATCACCATTTAATTTCTATTTCATCTGATTAGATTCAAACACAATGTTGGAATCAAAATACCTGGCATGCATCAGAAGACTTTTGTGGCAAAATTACAAACATGAATTCCAATTTCAGGAGAAAACAAAATGATACTGTCACAAAATAAAGTGAGTACACCTTTTCATATCCAGTGGTAGCTATCATTGTTATGCCTATTAACCCCTAGCCAATGAGAACATAGTGGACAATGTACCAAGTAAGGCTGAGTCGGTTCGATCGATCTAATCGGGTTCCGACCGTCACCATCGGGTCCCGGTTTCGTTTTTTCGGAAACGGGCTCTAAAAAAAAAGAAAAGAAATCAATGTTGTTTTTTTTCTTTTTCCTGGAGCCCGTTTCCGAAAAAACAAAACCGGGACTTAAAGTAGCATTTATCAGCATATTATATAAAATTTTCTCATACAAAAAAAGTGGTTAGTCAAAAATTATCTTATGAATGTTCATGACTCATGAGTAGCAGTGTTAGTGTTACTGTTCATGAACATGACCTAACTTTTTACTAGTCATTTTTTCAATAAGAGAAAATTATACACGTTGCTAAATTTTCCTTGGAGTAGTAAACACAAATGGGCACGCGCCTAGGCCAGTGTGATTCCCACGCCACTACAGGGTGTTTGAGGGGGAAAACAAAAAATAAATAAATAATAATAATAATAAATTTTAAAATCTAATTATTATTATTTTATTTTTTTTATCGGAATATGGGGTACATGACTCAGCCTTAGTAACAAGTTTATAGGACTTACAGACCCTCATATGGAACAGGTTAACAATTCAGGGAATCAAAACTAATAATAAACTTGTAACTGTAAAGTATATATTTCAGGATATTGCTACAGAAGAAATACATCTCACAAATACTTACAGTTTGGAATGTTGATGCCAGCAGGAATTCCTGACGATGCAAAGGAGAGGACGTCCAGTGAGGTGAAGTCCGGCTTGAGAAACTTGTCCTTCTCGTATGTGTTGGGCCAAGGCAACAGGGGGAGCAGCTCTTCAGCATTATCTACTAGCCTGCCAAACTTGGCACTCATCTCTTTGTTCACCATGGCAACAAAACCTGATTGAATTGAATTGAATTTTATTTCATAAAAACAATAAAATACATTTTTACAAGTATACAGTAATACAAAATAACATTACAATACATAAAGTACATTGCAAACACAGGATAAAATAAGAAAAAAAAAACAATCAAAGAACAGATAATTATGAAGAGTGGGAGGATTGTCTGGAAGTTACAAAGAACTTATAAATAGACAATCCTCTGGGCAAACGAGTAAAAGGTATACATACAACGACAAAAACAAAAAATTTAATGGGAAAATGGGAATTACTAAAAATTTCTAAAATTTACTAAGACAAGAAAGAGAGAAGAAAAAAGAAATACAAGAAACCGTGGTTAATAGTGTTCTTTACATGAAAATAGCATAGAAGTTGCACTGTAAAGTCAATACAATTGTACTGCCCCGACTACCACTATTGATCATGCATTCAACCTACACACACTATAGATTATATAAACAGCTAAATGCTGACAATATACATTTCCAACAGTCACAGTGACATAAATAACCATGACAAAGAGGGTCCCTACAAGAGTACTGGAAAGGAAAGAGTTAATCATATTCTTTCATCACATACCTTCCCATTCTCCTCTGGCTCCAAACGGATCCCGATAACTTTCAATGAATCCAATGTACCTGCAAAATAAATAATAATACCACAATAATACATTATAGCACAAAACTACACACAATAATACATTATTTATTGAGCCCACATAAACAAAATCATACCATGTAACTTTCCATAAATTAAACAAGCAATAAAGACGAATCATAGCTTTAGGGTTTATTTCTTAAAACCTTACAAATATGTACATGTATATATATTTCTGAAGTGCCTAAAACAAAAACTTCTCTTTCAACAAGGTGAAAAGACATGAAAAGTAGCCTTAAAAAAACATGTTATTATTTCCTTGTTCGACAAGCAACTCACGTTTCTACGATAGGTCCCTGGTTCTTGATCCAGTAGCGTGAGCCTTCCTTGTGTGATTCAATGGACCCATTGGAGAAGCCCTTCACATAGTTCGTCATCATTTGAGATTCATTGTCATTGGCTGCAAAGTCCTAATAAAGAGTATGCAAGGGAAACAACATACTGTTGACACTGGTGTAGATCTGTTAGGGATACCCCTTGTCAAGAGAGAATTACCCATTCATTCATCCTCCCCTCACAGAAGAACTTTCCGCATATCCATGCCAGTGACTGGAAAATGCCAATTACCGTATCCATTATCTCCTGGATTACCTATTACCACAACCTACACCTCCAACATGCTCCAAAACCAAAAGTATGAAGCATGTAATATTTATATGCAATAATATGACACTAGAGGCCCTGCATCACTGCATTCATTTTTTTCTTAATAAAACATCAAATAAAATTAACAATTAAACAAAATATGACTAGGAACAAAGAAAGCTGATGGCTTGAGATTCAGTATTTCCCTGTAACAGAGGCAAAAAAGATATACAAACTCATTGAAAACAACAAGCAAGTATACTAAGTAAATAAGTAGATAATTTACCTTGGCTTTGGCCAGGTTGTCTGCAACTCCTGCCATGAGGGGAGCATAGTCTCCCCTCGTGACCACAAATGTGACTCCATCAAACTCAAAAGATCCAAACTTGACATCACAATCACCATCTGGAGGTTAATAATAGTAATAATACAGAAATTGATTAATATAGCACCTCATTATCATCTCTAAGCGCATTACACAAAAAGGGATGCACATGGATCATTGTAACTTTGGATTACTGAGGAAAGGTTCTAGGACAACTTTGACTGATAAAATAAAACTTTCCCACTATCAAAACAACCACCTGCACAAACCTCCACTTGCTATGAAAATGATGTGCTCTTGCAATCCTTACACTAAGTTATCCTCTACTTTTCTTTAAAAACCTTTTTTTGAAAGGTCCCTCTAACTCAAAATTTACAATCCATTCAAAGAAATATCTCTTACCTTCAGAGGTGGCTTGAGCCGAGGCTAGTCTGATCTCGTACGTGACCTTCTTGTCATCAGCTACAGTCTTGAACAACCTCGTGTTGTAGGCACTGACGTTCTGTGGGCACAGGAAGGAAAATCACATATTTTTGTTGTGCTGTGCTTCACAATGCAAGATATTCAGACATTGTTGAAAGGTTGTTCAAATTTGTAAATCAGATGTATCTTGCGAACGCCTTGCGCACAATGCGTAATACACACTATCTCAGTGTTATGCAGTTGGCACAAACTAGCCTAGTTCAAAACAGTGACCCGCAATGTAGCATCCCCACGCTTGGCAATCTTTCAGTTTGGGTTGAACTTTGAACTTTTTGGCCAGAAGGGGGAGGCGGGGGGGGACAACAACACGTGCATACACAATGCGCTTGAAATGGGCTCAAAATGGCCCCTAGATCCTACCACACTAGTCTTGTGATGAAGATGGTGTGGTGTCGCTGACAAGGTATGTTCATGAAACTTGTAAACTAAATCATTATCATTGCATTAGTAACAATATACCCAAACTGTTAAATAACTGAATTAATTTAAATCATGTGAATTCTTGATTAACTTTATAAATTAAAAACAATGTGATTCATTCCAATAAATGCATATTTTTCCATAAATAAATACCAATTTTTAAATCTAAAAAAAACATTATTTCCTTCTTTTTTTTCTTAATCATAAATATATTACAGATCTCCCCTTAAAGGGGTAGTTTAGTTTTGGTAGAGAGGGCGCTGCACATCACAATTTTTTTGTGAGGTAATGAAAAACTGAGTGGCAAATTTGAGAGAACATGCAATTTTAATGGCAGAATAAAGTTTATTTGGTCAAAATCGACCCAGAAACGGCTGAAATATCAATAAATGTATCGGATCTTATAATTATTTGGGGCCCAAATAATTAGATGATTTTTTCAAAATTTTGTTTAAATGCTTGCACTTTTTCAAAAATGTTCAAAAGCGTTTTTAAAATAGTTGTTGATGATCTCTCTATTTAATCATTATTTCAATAAAACATCACATGCATAATTTTGTATGAAAATTGGTTGAAACCAATGCCTTTTTAGAAAGCGCCCTCTTGTGTTTTAATGGCTCTTTTTGAATGATAACAGGCTTTTTACTTAGTCATTTGTAATTTTGTGTACCTTTCGAGCATGGTAGAGTTATAACTATTAGTTTATAATGTTACTGTCCAGGTTTGGTTACTAAAGTTCAGCCTTACCAAAACTGTACTACCCCTTTAAGATTCTAGGATCAATGCTGCAAGGTATAACCCAATTCATATCCAAGGGAGATAATTCCAAACAAACCTTTTCTGTCATGAACTTCTTTGCTATTTCCGCATCAGCAAAGGTGCAGTTGTCTGAGAAGTAGGTAGTTATTCCCTGTATTGTATTAAGTGGGGAAAGAAAAAAAAAAGGAAATGAAAATTACACTTTGATTTGGTCCAATTGCAGTGTATGTGACAGAAATATATAAAGCTTAGCTTTCAAAGCTAGGCTTTAAACAACTCTCATATCATATTGGAGATATATTAGTAGATTATAAGCATTTTTCAGCAGTATTTTCTTTATTAGATATATAAACCTGAAAATTGATTTTAACACATTTAACAGTGAAGGGATATCCACGTACCATATGTAAATAGCACAGGGGATAATCAATGATTGTATACCTACTTTGTTCTGGAATATATTTTCTGTAAGTACTACAATCAATCTTTTTCTGTGCAACATTTAAATTCAAGAAACAATTCTTTTTCCACTATGTCTTGGTATAAATTTGTAAATCAGTCTTGAAAATATTGTATTCTTCCATGTCAAGCATTTGTATTCATCCATGTCATTATAGATATTTCAACATTTGATTTTGAATAGAAAGTTTACAAAGGAAATGTTATTTCATAGCCAGTACAACAAAATTTATAATTGGAGGGGGCACAACAAATTGTAGGAAATTTCTTTTCTAGCCTGATTGTGGCACAAGGAAAACAAACAAAAAACATATGAGTAGAGCCCTACCTCATGTAACTATTCTAGATGTCACTTTAGAGAATGGAATTTTACTCTCATTGCTGGCTTACGCTAACAAACCAACTCACCTCTTCTCCAAGTCCGAGCTGTTGCTCTCTTTTCTCCAGGGAGTAGAGTGCAGTCTGACACTGAGCCCACTGCTGCTGTATGCCTTTAGGATCATCAACGTATGCCTTGCTTGCCTGTATGACTGCTTCAAACTTTTCCTGATATCAAATGGACAAAAGGGCATTTAAAAGTTAATTTCACAATATAGATATCCGTTTGTGAAGTTTGAAGCCAATTTCATGGCATACAAGTCAGTAAGAGGCAGTCTTCAGTTGGTCCCATTGCGACTAAATGTTTTGGGTATCATCAACATATAAGCCTTTCTTGCTTGAGTCTACTACTGTACTTACAATGTTTCCTTTTCAAATTGACAAACGGGCTTTTGAAAGTAAGTCATTTTGACACTGTATGAAGCTTCCTGAAGTTTACTGATTTTAATTTGCACATCATCAGTAGACCTATACCGTAAAACTCTGTGTATAAGACGCACTTTTTTTCCGTCGGAAAATTTTCAAAGTGGGGGGTGCGTCTTTTTTTCTTTTTTTGGGGGGGGGGGGCACCTTGTAGTCATGTTGAATGTGTACAACACATGGTTTAGGGTATGACAAGAACTTACAGTCAGTTGTAGCATTCAGCTAAATATACCTTTTTCTCACACAAAAAATATTGGTTACAGATGTAAAAATTGCAAGTTTATTGAGCAGTAATACTGCTGCTAATGAATATTCATACATTCGTGAGCAGCAGTACTAATTAAATATGCAATTTTCTAACCAGTGGTTATAAATTTTGCTTATAATTAAAATTAGTTAGTAGTAAATTTAGAAAATTGCATTATATTTAGTGAGT
Source organism: Echinarachnius parma (assembly GCA_037951105.1). Classification (NCBI taxonomy): domain Eukaryota; kingdom Metazoa; phylum Echinodermata; class Echinoidea; order Clypeasteroida; family Echinarachniidae; genus Echinarachnius; species Echinarachnius parma. Next base: position 213,336 of record JBAMJV010001316.1, on the reverse strand, counting down.
ATTGGTGCTCATGAATATTCATGAATATGAATATGAATATTTATGAGCACCAGTGTTACTGCTAAATAAATGTGCAATTTGTGTACTAACCACTATTTTTATGTGAGAAAATGATTGATGAATGCTACATTCAACATTAAGCTTTTGTCATGCCCTAGACCAGTGGTATACGCATTCCAACAGCACTTCAGGGTTTTTAAAAAAAATACAGGGTGTCCCCCCCTCCAAAAAAAAAAGGGTTTTTTTTTTGTTTTGTTTTTTTTTTTTTTGCTGTGAAAGTTAGGGTGCGTTTTATACACGAGTGCGTCTTATACACGGAGTTTTACGGTATGTCTTTTTTTTTAATGCAAAATGACAATATGACAAATTCAGTAGAAATCCAAAGATCTGAACTTAAACATTTTGATTTCACACAAATTGTTTAAAATAGTAAACCATTCACTACTCACATGTACATAAATACATTAATTCTATATATAAATATGTCTATATAGGTGATTTACAACATTCAGATATCACTTGTATACATCTAAGGGAGTGAGCAACTCAATTAAATGTCCACTTAGTAACAAAGCTCATTCCCTAAAGTACTGGCCATACAAAAGAACTTGAAGTCACGAGGGGCAAATAAGCATCTGTAAGTACTTTACGTCTCTATACCCAAGTAAGCAAACAACTAGTGCTGTAACCGATCATCGGATCAGCATGCCGATCACGATCCGATCATACATGATCGGACTGTTTTTGCCGATTTCCGATCATGCAGACAAAATCGGAAGATCGGATCGGAAAAAAAAAAAAAAAAATCATTTTTTTTTTTCTTTGGAAAATCATCCTCAAAAACATATTTTGGGAATATAAATGAATACCAAAGCAACATATATCCATATGAATAAGCCCAAGGTAATCTTGTATAGGTATGCTTTCATTTAAAACTGATTACCTCTCCTTTTACAAAATTACTCGCGCCAGTTCTGAGCTTAGTCCCATGTGTTTCTGAAAGGTTACGCCAAATTAATTACATGGGACTAAGCTCAAAATCGGCGTGAGTAATTTTGTAAAAGAAGAGGTAATCAGTTTGAAATGAAAGCATACCCGTACAAGATTACCTTGGGCTTATTAATATGGATATATGTTGCTTTGGTATTCATTTATATTCCCAAAATGTGTTTTTTGGGGATCATTTTCCAAATAAAAAAAAAACGTTTTTTTTTTTTTTTTTTTTTTTTTTTTTTTTTTTAGCCGATCATCCGATCCCGATCATTGATCCGATTTCGAAGATCGATAAAATTTTGCCGATCCGATCAAACTATCCGATCATCAAGGTCAGTTACAGCACTACAAACAACCTGGATAAACCTTGGCTAGCATTTTTACCTTTGGAAGATTTGGTACAAACTTTGTATCCCCGAAGGACTTGTAGTTTCCAAGGTTTGAGTAGAAGGATGCAGCATACGTCAGGAGAGCCTGTTTCATTGAAAAGGGGGAAATACATTTTATTAACACCCCTTGGCTTAATGTACAGTAGATCTGTTGTTAGACAAAGAGAAGTATTTTCACATACCTAAACAAATATTTTAACCCATTACGGGCTGCAGCTGGTTCTGAAATTACTCATGGTTGGGTACAAATAGTCTTGAATAAGTTAGTATTGCCCTCAAAATTCAAATAAATTGGGGGCTACTTGTCAAGCTCACATTAAAAAAACACTCTGATCAATTGTTTACATCAAGTCTAGATCCAAATTTACGGAGGCCCTTTAAATCACCCTGACCCCCATTTCTATATGGCTAAAATGAGATTATGATTCCTCTACTTTGTCTTTATTGTTAAGACTGGAAGTTTTAATTGTAAACTGTGTTTCTCAATACTTGATATCGATCGAGGGTTTTCGATTTCCAATCAATTGATGTATCCGAGTGATAAATTTATCATAAAAAAGGCTTAATTAATTAATGTCAATTAAATGGATTACACAGTAAAATACTATATACAAAATGCTAATAAAATTGCTAATTTATTAATATTATGTCAAACTTTGACTTTGTTTCTTTGTCACTTTGTGTGTGTTTTTTTTTTAGTTTTATGAATCCATACTATAGAATAGATTAACATATTGGTATTTTTCATTATAAATAATGATTAAGAAGGCTTGCCTTTCAGTACCTGAAACTCATCTTCTGAAACACCTTTTCCTGTTGAGTCTGTCTTCAGCTGATCAAGTGACTGCCCCTTGAAGAGTTTTTGGAGAAGAAGAAAGACGAGCGGGGATTCAGGACTCGTTTGGAAGAGGTTTATCAAACCACCACTCCAAGCAGCCTTACCGATGTAATGAGCATATTTCTTTTCCTTGCTAGAGAGACCTTCAAATGCTGTCTTGCATTGAAGACTGACAAATGGCACTTCGTTTGGAATGATGAAATGTGGCCCTGCCATTTCTTCAAATATGAATTGGAAGCCGCTGGTTCTGTAACGGTCGTGTAGCCTCTTTTCTTCGCCGACCTACTGGCCAAGCTTGTATCTGGAGACTCGGTAGAAGCAGCTACAGTGACAGTGTTCGAATTCGGTAACGCTTGTGATCGCCGTGTCCGTCTTGCCTACTTTTTGTCACCAAAAAATAGAAAGACCTATTGAGTTACACGTGAAATATCTAAATTAGGTAAATTAGACGATTATGTCAGAATAAGTAGTCAAAGATGATCAGTCGGTCGCAACTCGCAACAACACACAACTCACAAGCAAGACTCTGAGTCTGAGCTGAGATCGCAGCTGGATCGATGACGCTCACGTGTTTCAAATCTAACTGCGCGTGCGCAAATGTCAAACTTTTCGATCGAATTCGCCTATTCGGTCTTCTTCTTCTTCTTCTTCTTCTTCTTCTTCTTGGTACTGCAAACAAACTCCGCATTCTCATCTTATGCACGGACATGCATCTCCGGCTCCCTCATCCCAGTCCGTACAGATCCCTGGAGTAGTATTCTGTAAGGAAAAGTTGATATTAGGATCAATTTTGGTATTCTGTACGTTGGTCTTAAAGTTGATCTTAAGATTAACTCCTAAGATCAACTTTAGGATGAACTTACATAATACGCATAATACCACCTCAGGGAGACTGATCCCCATCATGATGCCCCCAACTGCATGGGGTGCACATCATGTAAGAAATTTAATGTAACAACTTATAAAATGGATATAATTTATGCATTTGCCCCTTATACACAGAGTATTCCCCCTTATATTTTGATTTCGAAAAACGTTGCTTTATATTATATCTTCCTTCCACCTCACCTTGTCACCTCCCTCCTCTGACATTATATGTAATGGCTTGCTCAGTAATCACAATGGGCAAATAAATTAAACCCTTTTCTTCTCCAATCAGGCCTCCTCATGTTTATATATCATAATGATGGTACATTGGACACAAATTTGTCGAAACAATATGATACATATAAAGGGAATATAATTAGTAATGATCAATATTTATATTGCGCAATATCCACCTAATAAGGTGCTCAAAGCGCACAAGAAAGGATAGTATAGTGAACTTGGCAGACAAGAAGGAAGAAGGGGACAGGGAAGAAAGAAGGTCTACTTAAATGATGTTTGAAACAAATGGAATTTCAATCTGTCTTTAAATGTGTCCACGATGTCTGTGTAAACTAAAGAAATCCACAAGGTGTGTCCCACCCCCCCCCCCCCCCAAAAAAAGGTTTGGATACTAGATTTGCTTTGTTTATTATCATACTTTTCATGTTTTGGTCCCGCTAAATACTGATATGCTGTATATTTCTTTTTGCATAAAATATCTTGCAGATTGGCAATTGAGATAATACAAATTAGGTTTTGTTTTATTGTTTTACAATGATTTAATTATTTTGACACTTACATGTACAAGTACCTATGTTTGTTTGTTTGTTTGTTTGTTTTATTTCTGCATTTTTTCAAAACAATACATAATCATAATTGTACAAAATGTATTTCAAATATTAACAATATAATTACAAGTGATAATTATACATAAAGAAAAGTACAACAAATAATTATCAATTTGAAGTAATAAATAAAGCACATAAACGCAGGAGACCGCCATCATGAGCTGTAAGCTTGAAATCGATGGCGGCCTCATAGGGACAATCAGCGACACAAACTAATGCTTTTGTGTAGTATATATGCATGACTTTGATCAGATGGGTGCTGTGCAAGTGCATGTGCAAGTGCATGTGCAAGTGGAAGTTCAATCATGTGATAAATAAGTTAGTTGAAGTTGATACACATGGGAGTTATAACAATACCCATAGTTGAAGTTGATACACATGGGAGTTATAACAATACCCATTAATATTTTACAATTTTTGTATTTCAAGAATGTTATTATGTACATTGTGACAATGCAAATCTCGCCTCTGGAATACTTTATTACTTACTGATGTTATTGATGGTACGCATGTTACCTCTCGTGAGAAGTAATTTTTGGAAAATTAATTCCATTTTGAATTACTATCTTTGCTTTGATAATTGATACAGTTTGTTGTGAAGTAGTTCATAAGTTAAAATAGATAATAATATTTGCATAGAGTGTGCCTTTTTTTATTCTTAAATTGGTCACCAATGCTGTATAATGTAATAATAATAATTATAATAATAATAATAATAACAATAATGATGATAGGTTTAATATAGCATATAGCACTTAATATGATACAAAATTATGAAATTGATAGGGCTTGAAATATCTGTGTTGATGCAACTGCACTTAGACATTGGATTACATTGGCTTGATTAGTAGTTTGCTTCTGATCTTTTTGCACATTCTTGCCATTTTTGGTGCAAAGTTGTGGTTACCATAGCAAAAAAATATGTCTTGCACAACTTTAACAACATTAGTGTACCAAATTTAATTAAAATTGCTCAAATACTGTGGAAGCATTTCGCTCAGTTCGCTCCACAAGATTTTCCTATTTTTGGTCAAAATTGTGGTTACCATGGCAATGCCTTATCCAACATTTAAAAAAAAAGTGTCTTGCACGCCCTCACCTTAACAACATTAAGTGTACCAAATTTCATTAAAATTGATCAAAAACTGTGAAAGTAGTTCGCGGCAAAAACTTTTTGCAACGGACCAACCGACCGCCCGACCGACCGAACGCTGATTTTTATATTTATATAACCCCTTTCAAACTTCGTTTTGGCGGGGGTATAATAATAATAATGCATGTGGTGATGGTGGTGGGGGTGGGGTGGTGTTCAGATGGGAGAGTAGCAGGGCCCCATCAGGGGAGGCACACGTGGTCGACACGGATGAAAATGTAAAAAGGAGCTCATCAAGGGCTCTATAACAGAGGGGAGAGGGGGGTGGTAGACGGGGGTAGAGGAGGATGGAAGACGGGGTAGAGGAGGAGACCAGAGGAGAATATGACTTAGAGTATAAATAGGTACTGTATAAGAGAGAGAGTGTGGAGTTTAATTGATTTAGGAGCGGTCAGATCACATACTATACGGTATAACCAAGGAGGTATTAGAAACTTTTCTCTTATGCCGTTCGCAGCCTAGCGCCCCCTTCCAAAGATAAGCGACTCGGCTCTCCGTGCATTCAATGGAATTGTTTACGTTGTTATTGTCCTTGGAATGGGTACGACTTGTTCGATGAAAGCGTTGCCGTAATGTGTCGAGCAAAGAACTGGTGCGCGTGTTGGAATTCGGGGCCAGTGGGTAACAATTGCGAGTGGGACCGGTGGATCATAACTTTTAATTGATGAACATACTTTCAGTGCCACTTTGATTTATTAGGTAAGTAAACTTAGTTACTTATTTTGTAACCATGTTCATTGATCACTTAGACGTTTTTTTCCTGTTAATTTAGACTGACTAAAACTAAAAAGAAAAGTAAGCTAGAAACGTGCGTACTTCGCAAAAAATGTAATCCAACCAGGCACACACCGCTGATTATAGTTAGCAAAAAGGCTATACTGCTGTAAACATCGCAAATATTATGTTACCAGCACAACACAGGTACATCACTGCAATACAAATACAAGGGGCTACAAACTATCATTTTCAACCAAACGTTTTGGGGTTTTCAGTGATCAATTAAAGCCAAAGCTGTGAGAGAGATGAAGGGGCAGTAGCCGAACTGTTGTAAGTTCAGGGACTAGTACAGTTTATTATAATGATTCATGTTGAAAATTTATTTGTAAAAATATATATGCCAGTAATAATACTATAGTATATTGATGATAACTACATATTTGTAGTTTTTTGCTTAAACAGTGGTCCATGGAAGTATTGTACATAATATGCAGTAACCAGAATTGAAGTTGACATGCATATTAACTATTTATGACTCCAGGTAATATGTTCCACATATATATGCTCCACATAATTGTTGTGGGAGTCCCTATGTGAGAGTTGTGCATTGAAATAAGGATAATGTTTATATAAAGGCAATAGGTATATAATATATTGTTGGAAAAAAATATTGCGATACTTATATCGGTGCCATAGCAAATTTTTGTTGATGATTTATGAAATGTTATTATAATTTTAAAATATATGAATAATGAATAGAAACGTAATTGGAACAGTAGTCACACCCTGATTGCCACCAAACAACAACAACAACAGCGTTCTTGTATGTTCTTGTATCGGATGTTAGAAGTCTGGCCTAAAATAACAATACAAATTTAATTAATATTTTCTTGGTATTGTGATAATGTAAAATAATATAATTTAATACCAAATTTGTAACCAAACGTAAAAAGCTCACTTACTTCTAGGCATTTCAGGCATATATTTACTTAAAATTGAATTATACAGTATATTTGTTGTAGAACTATACTTGAGAAACAGATTGTATTAAATGTACACTTGAGTATTGGTACTTCCCAAAATGCCCTTTGACACTAAATTGGTTAGTTTTAATTCCATTTGAAAGTTCATTGAATAAAACATGTGAAATGAGAATCAGTCCCTTTCGAATGCTTTCATAGTTGTAAAATTTGATTTCAAAAAAATATATTGTCTGGCCAGGCGATATCTTGACTTTAAAAAAAATACATAAAATGCTTTTAAAATACACTTTTTTCAAAAAATTAAAAAAAAAGTTTTTTTATTAAATTTAAAGAGGTTTTTAGATAGTTATTGATGGTTTTTACTATTTAATGATTATTTTAACAAAACATCACATGCACATGCACAAACCAATGAGTTTTAGAGAGTGCCCTCTTGAGTTGTAACAGCTCTTTTTGAATGATAACCCGGTTTTACTTAATTGTTTGTAAAATTGTGTATACCTTTCGAGCATGGTGGAGTTATAACTTCATGTATTTAGTTTGTACTGTAATGGTACATAATTCAGTTTGACCAAAACTCAACTATCCCTTTAACTTTAGTTGTAATGGAGTTATTATTGGAGTTATCATTATGTTTTGAAAAGTAATAATTATATTTATTACATTTTAATTTGTTGATATGTCCTGGAATATTATTTGTTCAGATAAAAATAAAACATAATTAAATGTTTTTATAGGAACGATATATATATTTTTTTCAGATACAAACTGAATTACTGGTAAATGTTTGTATAGGCCAGCATGTATGACAATAATTGACTGTAATATTTTGTGAAAGATTATTTGATGAATGTTGAGCAAACATGAAACTTAAAATAGTGTCCAAAGTCGATTCCCCCCTGGTTTATAGTCTACTAATTGCATCTTTCTCATTGTCAAATATTGAGTAGAATGGAAGAGAACATATATGTGACCTTACACCACAAAACGACCGTTATGTCGCTGTGGTAGTTTCTCTTTTATTAGCTAAAATAGTCAAATTTTGTTCAAAATATGAGATTTAGGATTTTGATATTTCCTGAATAAGCATATATCTTAATCTACCTTTTTGATAAATTTTGAGCTTCAGAAATCATGTTCTTGAAAACATAAAATTTTCATTTAATAAATGTGATCTTATTACAGCACTTGAATAGACAGGCCCGTTTCTCCCTTATTTTAAAAATGCTTCAGCCATATTCCATATCTTTGGCATTAATTTTGAAAAGTTTTGCTTAGTCCAAATATGACAAATTATGTACCATTTTAAAGGTAATGGCTTCTATTTTACTGTTTTATGGAAACCAGCAAAATCAGTTTTCCCGACTTATTGGTCGTTTTGTGGTGTAAGGTCACATATATATATATATAATTTGATTATTTACTACAATTACTACCGGTTATTGCTTTAATATGATATGGATTTCTTGAAAGAGATTTTGTAGCTTTGTGAAATTGACCAAATTGTTTTTAATGACTGTCCAAAGTAACCCTTGTTTATGACTTGGCATCCTTCCATATCAATTAATGATTAGAAAGAGAAAAAAAATGAACGAATTACTAAATGAGTTTGGGGTTTTAAAGGGATTTTGTAACTTTTTACTAAATGGATAAAACTCACTTGTAACTTAAATGGTTCTCATACATATGGCATAATTCCTTGTGAATTCTAACAGGTTCATGAAACAGGTGTTGGGTTTTTAAATTTCTCCTTTTTTTATTTAAAATTTAATTTGAAATTGTCCTCAAGATACTTTCAATTACTATATGTACGAACCTATGGTAGTTTCCCAGGGGTCCACTCTCCATTGACAGGGGGTATCGTGCAGGACCACAGACTTCTAAAAAGTACCCTGAACAAGTATTCGTAGGAGACAATAAATATACCCTAAACAAGTAATCAGTATCATTTCATACCCTTCAACAAGTATGTTAAAAAATTATTTGCTAGTTGCTACATGTATGTACACCCATAAGCAAGTAAGGTCTTAAATCAAGTATTTGTCAGGGGAGAGTGGACACTCTGGGGGTAGTGTTCATATCATCCCTCATTTCTCAGCAGTTTTATACAGTATTTAGCGTTACCATGGTTTTACCTTCTCAGCATTAATGTGAGAAAGGGGCAAAACATTTTTTCGACTAGAGTGCCATCAGTATATTTTTTGTTGGTATATTAAATTAAGTTTCTAGAGTATGAGAGCAAATTAAAGTGATCCCTGTAAAGTGTCAGATATTGCACAAAATGACATTTGAGACTTCAATCCTATATCAATATCATTGTAAAATACAATTGAAAGATTTGTGAAAGTTTGAAAGAAAACGAACACTGTTTACCTAGTGAAAAAACGAATATTGAGTTCATATTTTATCACCGAATACTGATGGACCCCATGGTAGAACAGCAATGTCTGCATAGACGGCGCTGAATGGGCCATCCCTCCGTTTGACCAAAACTGTACTCTCTTTACCAGAACTCAACTATCCCTTTAAGTCATGATTTCTTTAATTTAGTATTATCAAATTTCCTTCCAAGGTATGCACCAGATTGCATTATTTCGAGTGAAATTTGCAAAAGCTCCCTACCATGGGGGGGTGGGAGGGGGGACACCCCCCTCCCACACCCCCCCCCCCCCTCCTCAGGCCCTTCGCGCCTTCGGGCTTGGTCGCTCCACTCCCAATCCGTTAACCCTCGCTACGCCACTGCCCAGACCCCCCACTGAAACCGTACCACTTTAAAATTCCTTCCGACGGGCCTGATTTTAGGAATTTTGAATTTGAATGTATATCATACAGCCATGCTAATACACGAAATGCATCTCGAGAATATTCTTTGGATCTTATTTATATTTACAGGTAAAAATATTCAGTATTTCTTTTAAATTGCTCTTTGGGAGATAGAGTCGAGTATATTTTTCAAGCTAAAGCAAGATCTCTGCTCGCAGTAAGCATGGGCGTAGATGTAGAATAGATCTGCCGTTGATAATTTCATCAGGGGGTGATGATCTATTCATTCATCCCCCCCCCCCCTGATGAATAGGTATTACGTAAGTATCTACGCCCAAGCATCTCTATGGACATTTTGTTTAAAAAATCCATATGATCGCCTGGATGAATTGACCAACTGGAGTTAGATAGACTAAAGTTCTGCATGAAGTCTATCAAATCAAATATCCTGTGGCTTGTGGAGACTATTTCTAGAGATATATGAGACTGTTTGGACTTTGGATACTGTCATCATTTACTCAAATGACAGAAGAGTAGCAGAAAGAGCGGAAGTGAAAGACTGTCACTTTGTCTGTTTGCCAAGCGTGACAATGAATCAATGACAGATAAACCAATAATAGGCAAACTCTTTGATGGTACTATCAGATTTAAATAAATTGGCATTTGTCTGTTGTCAGGACACAGCCAAGTTCGGCTCCAGGAGAGCTATATTATGTCACTGCTAAAAATTAACTTCGGGCCACCGAAATTCATTGATGCTAAATCCCACTCACCCAAATGAGCAACCAAATATACATAATTTGTAATGTTTTTCTTTGTTTGTGGCCACCAGATTTAGGTTACAGGCCACTAGAATTTGATAAATCTTGTATTTGCTTGCCCAACTGGGCAACAATGCAAAAAAGTTAATTTTTAGCATTGATATGTTATTACATGTACCTTCTGGAGGAACAGTGTCTGATAGACTCTGATAGTGTAGAATAATAAATCGTACATAAATTATACTTGAATGTAAATATATGCATATTTGACTGTACGTGACATTTCTTGACATTCTTTTGTATGAAATGATTGTATGACTTTTATTCCTTTTCTAAGAATGACAGTAATAGCCTGAACTATTAAATGGTAGGTTTATGTGGAGATTTATCTTTTTACCAGTGTCTGCTTTGGTAGAAAATGCATAGAAATAATTAACTTCCTTGATTTTGTAGAGAATATATTTTATACATGTACTGGTAAATTGTATGTTTTTAAAAACTATAAATTGTCAATTAAATGTTCTTTTATAAAGATAAAGCCTTGTCCTTTCCTGTATTGTATGTTGTGTTGTGTGTCGGTATTTCATGTTTTCCAGAAGGGTAACTTGGGGAGGGGGGGGGGGGGGGGGCTGTTGCCTCACTAGTGGAGAAACAAATGAATAAAATACATAATATATTTTTATAAGGTCATTCTTATTTTTAGCTCCTGTTGCTCTTATAAATGGGGGACCTCGCCTCTCCCCCCTCCCCTCGTGCTAATGCTGGCTACACCACTGATGTATTGATTTCATAGGGAATATGTGCTGGCAATAGTTACATTTTATAGTATAACATATACATATATAAATTATACATGTTCTTTTATGAAGACAATAATTGTCTTGTCATGTAAATGTTTATAACCAAATATTTGTAACATGGTAAAAACATGTTTTCATATTCATGATCAAATTTCTGTTTTGCTGGATATAATGTTTTCAACTTTTCATCTAAAACCCTCAAAAAAAGTTTGGAAACTCAACTTTGATCGATTATATCACTCTTATTGTCAAATTGTATTTTTTTTCTTTTAGTGTCATTGCAATGCATGATGATTTCCCTTTAAAATGGTACATTATTTGTCATTTATTTCAAATCAGGGAATACGCAGTGCGTTTCAGAATGGAGGACGGTCAGAAGTCAAATGTCGCAAAATGGGCCGAAAGTATTCAATTGGGAAATTTGACTCTTGTGTCGTATTTTTTAATGTTCAAGTTGTATCGAAGATTGTAGCGTGTTCAAATGATTTAAACTTATCAAATTTGGTATCATTTTAAAGCCCATGTGTCGTATCTTTTCAATACAATTATGTCCGTAACAATTTTATTAACAGGTTAAGTATGGTACAGCTGAATATGGGGAGGGCCGAAAGTGAAATGTTGCAAAATGCATTTCATTTTGTGAAATTGAAGGCATTGCATCGAAAACGACTATTGAAGGAGATGTTTTTGGGTTTTACATTGCATAATCATCAGTAAATTTAACATCATGTAAAAGCGTGTTTATTTTTCCTTAAAATCATGTCTCACCTGTAATAATTATGCTATTGGGGTGTGTGCAGTAAAACCGGATATGGGGGTCTATTAATGCTATGAATTTAAGACCGTGGCTTCTTGTTTCAAGATTCCGGTATCATCATTCCGTGTTGCACTATCGGAAAGCTCGTTAATTTATCTTTAATATGATATCTCATTTGCAATGATTATGCTGAATGTGAGTGTGCGGTACAGGAAACTCACAAACTTGATGTATTGAAAATGCATCAAATTTCTCTAAACCTACGCAAACTGGCCAGAACTGGCATATTAGCGCCCTCTTTGACCGTGTAGGTATGCCCTTATTACCACATATCAAACGGTAGAAAGTCGACATTGCAACGTATCATTTTGAGCCCCATACATTTAGAGGTATTACACACACCTCAATCACATAACCACTATGAATGGGGCATTATTTTATTGACAAATTAACACGCTTCAACATGATGTTGAATTTCATAATGATCATGTAAAGTAAAGTACTAAAATATCCCCACAAAAAGTAATTTTTGGATGCAATCAAATACACAATCAAATGCATTTTGTTTACATTTTGCTGTCGATCTTCCCCAATATTCACCTTTATTGTACCTACCCGGCTTTCGTAATCGTTCCAAGTGAGGTGTCATTGGAAAGATAATTAAACAGGCTTTTGTCTGACACCATTTTTAACAGTATCTCTATATTCATCGTCGAAAGAATTTGAACTTGAGAAAGACCGTGATATGGGTGTCGGACCTTTCAACTGAAGTTTTTGGGCGCATTTTGTGACATTTCACTTCTGACATTCCCCCATTCTCAAATATACTGCGCATACCTCGTGCTCGTGATGCTTACGAATTTGGTATCATTTTAAAGAGGTATACACACTCTTTCAAGTGATACCAAATATTACCATTATAATTTCATAAGAAAATAGATATAATCGATCAAACTTGAGTTTCCGAACTTTTTTTGAGGGGTTTATATGTTCATGTTTATTAGCTAATAATTTCATATATAAAAAAGAAATCTATGCAGAGCTGTTACTCCCAATGGTTTGTTACCTACAATAAACAATAAACTTGCATGTTGAATAGCGTTTCTTTACAAGAAAAAAATATTATAAAGGTCTGCTTAAAAACGACAATTTAAACAAAAAATATTTTGCATAAAACAAATACTATGTCCTCAAGTGATATTCTACAAACTTGTGATGATGAAAAAAAATTCTTAACACAGTCAGTGCATTCGAAGTTAAAGAGGACCACCAGGCAAAAAACAACATATTATTATATGTTTTGGTACCATTTTGTGATATCAAATAGATACCCAACATTTTGCAAAGGGTTGTGTAATTCATAAACAAAGCAATTCATTTCCACCACTTACGGAACCACTGCTATTTCCTGGTTCCATACAGGCCAACCATTTGCGAGTGCGCCAACGCACACGTTTGCAAACAATAGATTCCCGGGCGATTCGTTCGCTCTGCACACGTTGCAATTCACCGCATACATAGCAGTCTGCGTAATTCAGACCGCATGAACGCATGCTTTAGAATGGTGATGCGTTTCCAATTATTATTTTTTTTTTTCTGGAAACATATTTTTGTGAACTTGTTGATGGAATGGCATACTAAAGATGTTACCTTTCTTTAGTAAGAATAGTTGAGTTTTGGTTAAACTAAATTTTATTAACCAAAACCTGCACAGTTACAGTACAAACTAATAGTTATAACTCCACCATGCTCGAAAGGTATAGAAAATTACAAACGAGATGTAAAAACCCGGTTATCATTACAAAATGTCTGTTACAACTCAAGAGGGCGCTCTCTAAAAAATCATTGGTTTCAACCATTTTTCATTAAAAAATGTGCATTGAGATGTTTTGTTAAAATAATGGTTAAATAGAGATATCATCAACAACTATTTAAAAACCTCTTGAATTTTTTGAAAGAAGTGTATTTAAAGCATTTTATGTATTTAAAAAAAAGTCAAGATATCGTCTAGCCAGACGATATATATAAATAAAATATTTTGAAATTAAATTTTACAACTATGAGAGCATTCGAAAGGGAATGATTCTCATTTCATAAGTTTTATTCAATGAACTTTCAAATGGAATTAAATCCAGCCAATTTAGTGTCATGGGGCATTTCGGGAAGTACCAATACTCAAGTGTACCTTTAAAGGACAATGAAATCCAGACAAATTGTTGTATTCACTATAAGGCACTAAAATAGGATGAATAGTTCCTGAAATGTTGAGCACAATCGGTCAAGAAATAAGAAAACTATGGCTCTTTGAATAGAGCCATTTATTTCTACAAGTGACTCAAACACCTTATGGGCAATTCCACGGTAACGGAAGGACATTCAGATGCAATTTTCAAAATTGAATCAAATAATTCCAGGATCCTGCTTATGATTGATCATTGTAAATTACATTTCTGAGACTCTTGGTGGGACACCTTTGATTTCCTATTTTTTAATTATTTTTTTTACATTACGTGAATTAGATATGGACACTAATGAGGCCGGTAACGGAAGGACGCCAAAATGGACATGGATTTTCAAGTTGTTTAGTTATGATCCAATCTCTGTGAAGTTAAGAGGACTATCATGTTATATTGGCTCATAGTCCTTTCCCTAATATTCAAAGAGTATTACAACACTTATTTGAAAAAATATGTCTATTGGTATATTATTTACAAGAAGTTGATTGATTCACTGTTCGGTAACGGAAGGACAGTAACGGAAGGACAGAGTTTTTGATTCATTAAAAATATACTTTAGGGCACTCAAAAGACTGAAATTTTCATCTGAACACATATTGTGATATTCAATCATCCAATTTGGTACCTTAAAACAGAAAAATACTAGAAAGGATTGCAAAAAATGAAGAAAATCTAGAAATAGGCACTGTGTAGTCCCATGTGTGTAGTTTCATGTATGGTGTCTGTTTCTCCTATCAGGAGACGCCTAATATTTTTTTTAAGCATGTAAACTGAAAGATATCATTATGTGATCATGATTTATGAACAAACAATCCAGAAAAAATAAACAAAATCAGAAATAATCCTCATTTGATATTTCCACTTTATGTCCACTTTGGCGTGGAATTGCCCTTATGTATTTCTTTGTTTCTTTTTCTTCAAAAATGTTCCCCTTATAAATGTTTTTTTTTTTATGTAGCTGCGCCACTGACCTTGTCGAATCAGTGTATATAATTAGGGAGAATTGAATCAAATGAGCTTATTATTACACAGAATTACACATCACTCACTGGGCTTGAATTTAATCAGTCTACCAATTATGTATTAATTTATTCAGTTAGCATTTTCAAAGTATAAAGCCGAGTCATGTAGTCAATGATTAGTATAATTTATTTTTATTTTTAAGTGTATGTGTAATAGTGTGTACTTTGGTTTCATATATATTATTCCAGATGTTAGCATCCATATGGTATCATTGATTTAAATCAATAGAAAAGGGAAAATAATGGAAATTGTTTGGGCTTCACATTTGTGCTGATTAATTTTCTAGTATCTATGTGTATTAACCCATTAAAGACTATTTGATTTTGGTGTAAAATGTATTCTCTATCTATGGTTCTCAGTTGAAGGTATATTAAAGGGATCTAGTAACTTTGTTGACATGTGCAAAAAGTGATAAGTGGTTGATACAATACATCTGTTATATGATATGTCCACAGGGTGTTGTGTGAAAATTTCAAGTTAAATGGACATTATATGGCCGAGGAATGAGCATCAAATGCAAAATTATATTCACTAACTCATTGCACTCACTCTGTACACGGTTTTGATGATCCAGTGGATACTTTAACATCTGAACACTTCAATCGTAAATATCTTTTTAATGAAAGGGAAATTTGAAAAACTGAAACCTGTCCCATGCTTTTATTGTGAGTACGAATACAACAAGGTATGAGGGAACTGGTATAATTAGGTTATACGTATATATACGTATTAAGCTATTGATTTTGTTTGAATTTGTATTATTATTATTATTATTATTATTATTATTATTCTTCTGATTTTTTCCGTCGAATATCTCAAGATCGAATGAATCAATTATCATGAATATTCACATGATGATAGATCATGATCTAACTTAGATGTGCAAACTTTTTCAGTGACGTCACATCACTGTGACGTCATCAGGACGCCATTTTGTCAAATTTTAATAATCATCATATCTCAGTCATGAGTTATCAATTTCAATTCTAATTTTGCATCAATATAATTCAGGTCAATGGTCATCTTTTAAGCTCATGCGCGAGCAATTACACTCGGAGACGTGCGCGTACGCATCCGTCAAATAAAAAAAAATTTAAAAAAAATGCTCAAAACCCCAACCCGAGTAATTTACTATATGTTTCAGACAATTTTAAGCGTTTTTGCGCGCGTAACGCAAATAAGAAAAATTTCGTTTTTTCACATGTTTTGCAATCTTGATCCATTCCTTAATGCACCCTATCAATTTGAGCCATTATTGAGTCATAATAACGGAGTACGCGCGCGTCAAAGTCAAAATTATGCGAATTAGGAACTAAAGTGTGTCTCTATACAATTGTGATTAGTCTGCCGCACGTATTTGCGCGCGTAGCGCAAATGAATAAGAAACACGTCGTTTTGGTACAGGTTTTGCATTCCTGGTACATTCCTCAACACACTCCATATATTATATATTTGTGTCATTGTTGACTCATAATAACGGAGTACGCGCGCGTCAAAGTTAAAATTACGCGCGCACGCAAATTGGCAAAATATGGTAAAAACATTCTTTTTTTATTCGGCCATAACTTTGTTTTAAGTCCATAAACCCCCAATTTTCATTCAATATTCAGAACAATTATGAGTTGTAGATTCTAATTCATACCTCATTTATGCCAAGTAAATGTTATGACATCATCATATTACGCGTTGAAAAGTCGATATCATCATATCGTAATTTCAATACGTATAACCTTAATTCGTCAAAGTGATGAATTCAACATCTAGTTACAATCGGATTTTGAGGATTTGGACAATTGATGTTACTAAGACCCTTTAATTGCCATTTCTGAATGGGATAAACAGGAAAACACAGGCAGATATTAAAGTAGAAAACATTTTTTGTCCATGGATAGCATACAAGAAAAATGGTGTTTTGATGATGTTGTGTCCTTGTTAGAGTGAGTTCTCATGAAGTTAGACAATTAGGGAAAATTGGCTTGCTATTGTATTTCAGATGCCATTGTGCAAACCACACTGTGTAGAACAGTCAACATAATGACCATAGTAACCAATCACAGGTTACTAGGTAACACGACTTATCTTTGTTCCATACAGTATACCAGTTCAGATGATTATAGAAATGGCATGTGCAGGTTTTCTTGACTTTGTATGCTTTCGCCAACAAAGAGACTGGAGGTATTATGTCCTGGTTGTCTGTCTGTCCGTCCATATGTACATCAATCAGTCTGTCGAAGATCGATTTAGGAAAAATAGGAAAATAGGGAAACTTCCACATGAACATGGAGTAGAAATGAATTTTGATAAAAGTTTGCACTGATATTGTTCCCGATCAGCTCTGTTGTAATATTTAAAGAAATTTATGAGAAATTACGAAAGACAATTAGGCTTCAGTGAGACTTGAAGCTGTGACCTGCAGTTTGCTGAACTGGCTTGGTCGGTGATCCCATATCTTTAGTTACAATTGATTTAGCTATATTAGTTCTAAGCAATAACACCTTATACACCCCTGGAAAAGAAATAGAACATACAAATCTTAAAAAGGAGATTGTGTGAGACATTATCTAAGGGATACAGAGCTCTGTATGTTAATTAATCAAACAAATTTGTACATTAATGCAAGAACATTTGCCTTAAGGGAGGAATGGATGAATTCCCAGTTTCATTTTTAGGTTATGCGTATATCATACGTATAACCTATTGATTTTGTTCGAATCTTTATTTATTTATTATTATTATTATTATTCTTCCGATTTTGTTCGTCGCATATCTCAATATCAGATGAATCAATCGTCATGAAATTTCACATGATGATAGATCATCATCTGAATTAGTGCAAGAAACTCTTTTTAATGTCGTCAGATCACTGTGACGTCATCAGGATGCCATTTTGTCAAATTTTAATAATTCATATTTCAGTCATGCATCATCAATTTCACTTCAAATTTCGCATCAATATTGATCAGGTCAATCGTCATCTTTCAAGCTCATGCGCATGCGCTTACACTCGGAGACGCGCGCGTACGCGTCCGTCAAATGAAAAAAAAGTTTTAAAATGTTCAAACCCTAACCCGAGTAATTTACTATATGTTTCAGACAATTTTAAGCGTTTCAAAAATGTCCGCGCGTGCGCGTATTTGCGCGCATATTTGCGCGCGTAACGCGAATGAATAGAAAAAATTGTTGTTTTTTCACATGTTTTGCATTCCTTATACATCCCTCAACACACCCTATAAATTTGATTCATTGTTGACTCATAATAACGGAGTCAAAATTACGCGCGCGTGCAAAATGGCAAAATATGGTAAAAACATCCTTTTTGTATTCGACAATTTCAAAAATGTCCGCGCGTGCGCGTATTTGCGCGCATATTTGCGCGCGTAACGCGAATGAATAGAAAAAATTGTTGTTTTTTCACATGTTTTGCATTCCTTATACATCCCTCAACACACCCTATAAATTTGATTCATTGTTGACTCATAATAACGGAGTCAAAATTACGCGCGCGTGCAAAATGGCAAAATATGGTAAAAACATCCTTTTTGTATTCGACAATAACTTTTTAGTCCACAAAGTCCACAAACACCTAATTTTCTTTTAATATTCGGATAGATTATGAGTTGTAGATACAAATTCATACCTCATTTATGCCGAGTAAATGTTATAAAGTCATCGTATTGACGGTTAAAGTTGAAAATGCGAATTTTACTCAATTTCAATCAATGTTGAAATCGATCACAGTGTACTTTTGACCATATCTCACTTATTCTCCATCAATGTACTCCCAAATTTTGATATATCGTAGCTGATGTCCTGCTCTATTCGCAATCTATTCACACCATTTAGTTTTGTTCACTGGATCCTGATGAATTGTTTGATTGGAAATGAGAGTCCAAATCTGTTAAAAATTGAGGGTTAGCTAAAACGTATGCTTTCGACCTATAACTGCTGAAAGAATTATGCTACCAATGTGAAACTTCGCATGTATATAGGGACTTGCAAGCCCAACATTTCATAAGTTAACACCAAATCGCGAAAATGCATATTTCATCGTCATATTTACCGTCAAAGGTCAAATAAATCAAGCATGAATAACCACGTACGCCGTGGACATGAAATTCAGCACACATGTAGGTTATAATGAAAGGAACAATTTTCATAAGATGAGATCGGATTATGAAAATGGCGTTAAGGATATGTAAATTAGGTTCAAAGCTCAAATAATTCACTGTTACAATGACAAATGCAGTGTGCAATCACTGATGTATCTTTCCCGATTTCCCATTTTCGTTAAGAGATCTAATGTTGGTCTCGCGGTATAATTTGTGACACAAGATCAAAGGGTCGTGGGTTCGAATTCAAGGCAATATTTTTAAACTTTTTTTTTTCTTTTTTTTTTCCTTTTTTTCAGGGGGGGGGGGGAATCTATTATTATTGATATGATGATTGAGTAGTTATTTTTGGAATCATCCTTTTATCATAATAAATCGATATGTATAACCTTAATTCGTCAAAAGTGACGAATTCAACATCTAGTTAAAATTTGATGTTACTTTCTTTAAGTCTTTATGAATTCACAGTTTCGTTATCTTGTTTGCTAGTGATACTGAGAGTATAGTGTATACTTGGCTGCTAGCTGTTTTCAAGAGGTACCATATGTGTACATTTATGTGAGCACTAATCAGTAGCAATCAATTGAGATGATTAATTCATAAACTATCTGCCAGCCTGCAGGTAATAAAGCTAATTTAATTACAAGCGTAGGTTGATTAAATCACTGTCCTTAATTACTTGTAGTAAGGAGATGGGATGTAATTCCTCTTTCACTTCTAAACTATCTATTCAAGAATAATCAATAAATTAATTTCTATATTTAATAAGTATTAACTAATTTAAAATAGTAAATGAGGAAGGGCAGCTTTTATCACACATTTAAAGGGATCTAGTAACATATTGTCCAAACATTGTCCTCAAAATCCAATTAGAATTCTAGTGGTTCCCTCATACCTTGTATATATCAGTCCGACCATGCTACGCCACTGTCTTAACCATGTACAAGTCATTGCAATGAGTTAGTGAATATCACTTTGCATTTTTGCTCATTACTCTGCCATATCATATATCATCCATTTAACTTAAAATGATCACACAATACCCAGTGGACATTAGATTGTATTTTAAAACAACAATATACATTGAATCAACCATTCAGCACTTTTTGCACAGTATGTCAACAGAGTTACTAGATCCCTTTAATGTTTGTATTTATAGGTCTGCTAAAAATGTATGACCTAGTTTGGAATGAAAGATTAACTTATTTCAACTTAATAACCAGTGACAATTAAGCAGAGGTTTATTATTTAGGTTAGGTGTTTCTCATCAGAACTGTAGTAATTAATTACCTTAAAAAGTTTACACTATTCATGAAAACTTTAATGTACTATTGCCAGTCATCAATAACATACTAATTTTAATACTAAACATCTTTTAAATTTGTAACCCCTTGCTGCCGAAACATGGTGGGCTATGTACAAAGTCTATGGGGATTTATCATTTAAGAATCTTGTCAGGAAAGGGTTAATACAACATGATATTTTAATACACCTTGCTGTCTCTTGGAGTACACAATATTTCAACATTAACTTTATAACAGTTAGCATAAAAGTTGATCTATGTGATTTCATATTTTTCATTCAAAATATAATTTAAAAATTTGGTTCACAATACAATGAGCATTTACCTCCATCAAAACATTGAAGGTTGTATCTGATCAAACAACTTCCATTTTCTCTAGTGATAACTATTAACTAATGCCACCACACTGACACAACTAAAAGAGAACAAATCAAGGCACCATAATAATGAAGGTAGAATCAGCTCGGGCGTCAAAAGTCTAATTGAAAGAAAAAAAACGAATTTACTTGTACTGTACATATTGTAAATGTATGGGTGAAATTCAAGATTGCAGTGCTGAACATTTGATGCGACGATGAGGTCTGTTACAGAGAGGAGGGGCAGAGCGTCAATTGCAGCTCTCTCCTCTGATTGGTTGAAGTCTACCAGCACTTCGGCTCACTGATGGCAATTTAGGTGCTAAATTTAACACCTTCTCATGCCTCCGGACTTGTAAGTCGTGCATGCTCCTCATTTTGGAGAAAGCAGTATATAGAGTCTGTTTACTGATCTACATTTTAGGAGAGTACAGGAGGATATACACATATGTACAGTAAGTGCAAGTTCTGACTTTTGAGAACAAGTATTTGACTTCCAATTTATTGTAATTTGCAACCTTATTTTAGAGTTTCATGAGGTGCATGGCTGTCGGGTTTGTTCGTTTTTCCCGCTAGATAGATGGTTAATACCAATTTGCCTCAATCGGTTTATTACCACTGCTCATTATCTTTACAATTTTACCGGGAAAATACAGAGACTTTTGAATTTAATGGAGAACATTTTCTATTTCTCAATTTTTTTTTGTTAAGCAGTACAAAGAAAATGGGATAGAGAAGTAGAGAACCAATGTATTTAATTATTTGTAGACATAGTGAAATGTTATTCAGAAATTTTGTGAAGAAGAAAAGGAGGAGAGTCAGTGAAAATTCAACTATTCATAATTCTTATATTTATTTTGCCAAAGATCCGTAACTTAATTGTGTGAAAATAATATTTTTTGAAGTACCAATTTCAAAATCAGATGAATCTTATCAAGGAATATCACCACTAGTTTGTATATATAGTGTCCCCTAAAATCGGAGACTGGATTATGTTTTCAAGAGAATTTGTGCATTCAATCTCAAGACTTTTATGAGGACACTATATGAGTTTTTTGTTTCTAAACATAGAATTGATACGTCGCTGCATACTTTTGTGTATCTGTCGTGTACCTAAGTCAATTTGACTAGCATGTCATCTCAGTGTTTTTAATGTTTTTCTTTGATATGCACATAATGCTAGCAACTGGTCTAGATGCATACATTGGACTCTGAGGCTGTTATATACTTTAGTCAAATTATTTTCATACAGGTTTTTATTGGATATCACGTTTCAAATGATGTCTTAAGTTTGAGCCAGCAAATCATTTAATATCCACTCACATGTTTATCCATGTGGCACACAAGAACCCACAAACAACAATGGAAACTATATCCCCAAACGTGAGGATGCTGGTATTATTATTGAGAGTATATGCCTACATAATTTCATATTTAATTCACTAGCTTGGTGGTAATTTGATTTCAGTGCCCTTGAATTGCTCTTCTGCCTCACTCAAGCAGTGGCGGATCTAGGGTGGGGGGGGGGGGGGGGGGGGTTAAGGGGGTTTAACCCCCCCCCCCCCCCCTTGGGCTGCCAAGTGAAAATGTATCAGTGAAAAAAGTGAGAAAAAAAGTGGAAAAAAAATCACTTACGGGGGTTCAAAATAGCAACAACAAAAATTCGCCCCTTCGCAGCTCATGGACGATGCTCCTCATCGTCATTGGGTCAAACCCCCCCCCCCCCCCCCCTTAGCAAAAAGCTAGATCCGCCCCTGCTCAAGTTACTTTATTATAGTGACCATTGTGAACCAGCACAATTCACCAATTGCAGCTATTATTTTTGTTCATATAGATCCCTTGGGCCGGTATTCAATTCCATCTAGTTAAGTCAAACTTTAGCTTTTAGTTACTTAGCCAAAATTAAGAATTGATTAATTCATCAACCAAAAATGTTGATGTCATAATGTCTTCCAAAATTACATTTAGATTTTAACTGTTTTACTGAATAAAAAGTTTTTAAAAAAGAATTAATACGAGTTCTCATCAGCCTAGAAAATGGTAAGTAAATTTCTTACTTAATCTATTAGTATTGAATTGAATACCAGCCAACTGTTTCAAAGAATTGCTTTTCTTTTCTATATGACCTATAGGCGGTCTATATCCCGCTATGAGACTGAAAGGATGCAACAATGTGCAACTGAGATTAAATAGCAAAAGTATCCTTGTGGGAGATCAGCTTTAGGACTAGTAAAGATAGAAAGATAGAAAAATAAAATTGCAACAGTACTAAAAGTACACTTCCATTCCTTAACAGCAGGCCTTCCATTATGTACACAGCAGGATCAGTGGTGCTTACAAATAAATGCGACTGCATAGTGTGAAGTTCAATATTCAAGAATACTTCTAGCAGCTATACGCAGGGCCGCACACTAACCTTTTTTTTGCTAGTCAGGCGAGTACAAAACTGTCTTGTAGGTTTTATTTTCCCATTATTAAAGAAGTTTTTGTCTTCTTCATCATATAGTTCCTCAAATAAAGTCTTTCAAAAGAACTATGACTAGCTTCCATGAAATTGACATGATTTGCATATTTTTCTCATTATGTACAGATCCTGATGCATGGCGTCAACCCATATTCCTGAACTCTGCAAGTGTCATCTCCTGATCGCCATGACAATAAAACTTTTGTGCTGGCAAGTTGAGGAGGATTGATTGGGACAAGATTATTAGCGGTTTGAAGTAGCTATCGAGCTGTATATACGTACATGTTAAACGTATTTGACATTTGATGGCCAGAGAGACAATATGCTCATGTGCATGGAACAATATGTTGCATTCAGAATTGGAACAGACGTCACTGTGAAAGGAGCTATTGAGTGTCTGCCAGGGAGCAGCGGTAGAATATTGATAGAAAATTGTTAATGAACACGCGGTCTGCTGTAATTGGAGTTTGAAGTTGAATGTGAAAACTAAAGGGAGGCATTAAAAATCAACTCATTTGCACTAATTGGAATATGAAACCGAGCATGAATATGGGACACATTTGATTAATTGGCAATGTCATGATATGAGGATACACTAAGCCACAGAGGAGGTTGTATTATATTGTGTATTATGAAGCACATTATGAGATTGGTTGGTTAGACCATTTACTTGCAAGATTGGCTGCTCTTTTTTCCGGTAGACTAACTATAACAATCACATTGGTATGTCAAACTGTGAACTCAAATTTGTTTCAATTGTTCGTGAATAAGTTACAGATGAATAGATTTTAATTTTGGGAAACCAAAGTCCAAACACAAGCTACTCTAAAGAATCTTCACATGCATGAAGAAATACAGATGAATGGATTACATGGTATAGTTTCTACAGTATTCAACTGACCGTAAAGCATTTCCATGGTGTCTACAGATCGGAGTTTACAGAAGCTTACACTAGGATTTATGAATGTGTGTGAAAACAGGTTAATATAAATTATATTGCTGCTGAACTCGACAAATATCTTCAAAAGACATCTTTTGGCATCATCATTAATCAGTGAATGCTAGTGCAGCTCAACTCAATGAATTGTGATATATAAAGACTGCAAATTATTTGCAATTGGTGGATTGAAGCAGTTAAAATACTGGCCATTTGTGTGCCTGAAAACAGATGAATAATATTGCTGCTGAGCATACAAATCTGTTTATCAATTGAGACTTTGGATAATTCACACACTAAATTTGATAAAACAAAGTGCGCATGGACAATTGAGTCATGATGGATGGTCTGAAACTCTTCATCTTGACCGTGGTCCTCTTTCTCTATCTCCTCCTCGGCGCCGTCGTCTTTCACTTCCTGGAGTCGACCAACGAGAACGAGACTCGTTACAGTCTCCGCGACATCCGCCAGAGTCTGCTGTCGAACCACTCGTGCCTGACGGAGGAGGTGCTAGAGGATTTTGTCCACGCGGTGGTTGCTGCGAGGGAAGCCGGGATCACCATCCAGGGCAACCAGTCCAGCCCCTCCAACTGGGACTTCAGTAGCTCCTTCTTCTTCTCAGGGACTGTCGTCACCACCATCGGTAAGTTTGAAACTTCAATCATTTCTAAAGGATCTATTGTTTATCGTCGGGTGAGATATAATAGGGCCGTTTAGTCAGGTTTTGGCTATAGAGTTATGCAAACCATCTTGTAGGTTTTTTCTATGTGAAGCAACATACTTAAATATTTATATAGATTTATAAAAAACAAATTAAAGAAAGCTACATGTACATTTGCTTTCTACAGTTCTGCCAAACATGATTTTCTCTAAAGTACAAAAAGTGACTTTTGCCCTTCTATTTCTCAACCGTCCACATTGCCATCAGGGTTTGCTGTTTAGTTATCGTTTGATTGGTTTTCTATCAGCATACAAACAAAATGTCAGATGTCAGGGTATGATAAATTAAGTGCTTTTGAATCATCAATCGTGACTACTTGAATTTAGTTTAAATTGCCAATTATGACTTGGAATGATTAGCAGTAAAACAAAATAGCCAATCCTGATGGCCATCACAATGTAAATTCAATATAAGAGGATGATAATGTTTTTGGTCATTGTACGTTAGATTCAAAATGTTGCAATTTTCTACCAGATAAATGTATGTCAGTATTTTGTCTTGTGATATTTTGTCTAGATGTGGTTTGATAGTCTTGCATTCCTTCTTATTAAAGCTTTGCATTTTGGAACATGCTTTTGTGGAATAAACAAGTTTATGCATACACATGTTGACATTTAAACAGAATGTGTTGTTTGTGATAACCAATATTTATATCTTTTATTCATGGATTTGAACTTGATTTATCGCATGATCACGCATGTTGCATGATTAAATTGAAAATTAATGGGAACTGATATTTCACTAACAACTTACAGCAGGAAATTACCTGTGTATACTAATTCCCTACACATTATATCACCTTATAACAATTGTTGTCATACTTTAACCATACATTCATTCGTTGGATATAACTATCGATATGAATTTAGAGTTCGCAGTAGTCTGGAATTTTCTGCTTTCCAGCCTAGGCAACTTGTAAAATGTTAATGTTAATGATCATTAATTTGAGTATTCAAAAAACAAAACTGCCATTTTGGGAGGGAAGAGAAAGCGGAACAATTTCAAAATATACATTGACTACATCATGTATAATATAAAATTCCTGTAAAGGTAGTTTTAGACAAATTCCAATTTAATCAAAAGGCAAAGATAATTTTCGATGTCCAATACTGCCCAAAACCTGGAAAATAACATTATCCACTTTGACTGCTTATGAACATAATTTTATCTATCCATATTTTTATTTCCTTTTTGTATTATTAAAATCCAGATTCAAGAAAATCTTTTTTTAAATCAGGATTTCCCTTCACGTAAAAATGAGTGATTTGGGCTGCCTACATAGCAGGTCATAACAGGAAGAAGTGCCTCTTAAGATATCAATCACAGGCAAAATAAGGATATACCTTATTGTGGTATTGCATGTGGAGAGAGATGCGTTTTATTTGAAGTAGAAGTTTGCATTCATAAGAAGAGTAGAAAAGAGAGACAGAAAGCGAAAGATAGATAGAGGGGGAGAAAGATAGATAGAGGGGGAGAAAGAGAGTGGTGTAAGACATTTGAACTATGTAAACATGAGTGTTTTTAAATATTGTACGACAGTTTTTGAGCACTTTCAAAAATTGTTCCAATCATCTTATAAGTATACATGTGTTGCGTTTTGTTTAAACATTGCTCAAGGAGTGATTTTGGCCACTTGATATGAATATATGATTTACACTGTAAGCTAATATTCAATGGACTTGTGCTTTATTGTTATAGCTTTATGTATTCCATTTTTCTCTCACTGGTTGGATTGATCATTCACAAAATATGCTAATAAGGAAATCAATATCTTGTAATGGGTGCATGCTTGATAGATCGCTCAAAACCACAAGTTAAATATCTTGCACACCAAGCATGTACACCAACACGCGACGCAGCAATATGTGCTAGGTATGCATTTATCACACATTTTCTTTGTGTTTAGAATAGCATGGATTAATTTATTAGGAATATGTGTTTACAAGTGCTGTGAATTTTTTAAAAATTAACCTGTTCCCTATGCCTACTAGATATTGCAATTTTCCTTTAGAGTTAATACAGAACCCCAGGTTCCTGTAAGTAATGGGTTAACCTGTTCCCTACTAGATTTTAATTTCCCCAATACAGGACCAACTATTAGTTCCTGTAGGCTAGTCAATGGGATAATGTACAACAAATACCATGTTTACAGTACAGTATTTGCCATGTAGCTAAATAAAACACCTGTAGGTCAATAAGAAAATTGCATCCAGATACATTTACTACATGATGTGATTTATTTGCTATAATATTGTAGGTTATGATACATTGTATCTTGGATACTTGACAGGGTGCCTACTGTATATATTTTCGTTAAATGATATGACAGCGTACTTGGGTTATTTTGCTAAAAATTTAAAATAGTTAACAATATTTTAATTAAGGATTAGAATTTATGTCACACAAAAGTATCTGAAATTCCTCTAACTATAGTGTCAATTTGGAAGTGCCCCACGTAAATTTGTGCTGGTTGTTTTACCAGGAATACAGTAATACATGTAGTAATGTTATCTAGATTCAGATCAAGTTACATCAGTAATTCATATTAAAGGGATTTAGTAACTTTGTTGACATACATGTGCAAAAACTGGCAAATGGATGATAAAATGTGAATTTCTGTGATCTGATATAATATGTCCACTGAGTGATGTGTGAAAATTCCATCCATGGTAATTGAATGTCATATGACTGATAAATGAGCGAAAATGCTAATTATTCACTAATATTTTCTAACTCATTGCACTGACATTATGCACAGTTATATCTACTGGATAATCATAATGTACATCTGAACACTTCAATCATATCTTTATAACGGAAGACAAATTTGGAAATCTGAAGGCTGTTCCATGCTTTTATTTGTCTATTTATAGGGTACTGTTCATTTGTTTTCATTGAATTATAAAGAAATTGATCTTGCATGGTCATAAGTTTTGTTTGTTTGATATTTACCTTGAAATGAAGATCAATGATATTGAAATATTGAATGTCACCAAAAAAAATGCTATGAATTCCCACATTGTCAATTGGAAATTCCTGTGTACAAAAATATAAAATACAAACAATTATGCTGGTTGATTACACAGGGAAAACTTCTTCTAAGGGTAATGATTGAGGTCAAGTTATCAGTACATAAACTCTACGTATTAAGAAACTAGCTGTACAGTATGTATATGGCAGTTTGATTTGCTAACCTAGCCAATCAATTGTATTTTATAGACCATTAAAGGGTACCACCACCCACAAATAATATTCAAGTATTATTAAAGAAAGGTAACATCTTTAGTATTCCATTCCATCAACAAGTTCACAAAAATATGTTTCCAGAAAAAGAAAAACAATTGGAAACGCATCACCATTCTAAAGCATGCGTTCATGCGGTCTGAATTGCGTAGACTGCGATGCGTGCGGTGAATTGCAATGTGTGCAGAGCGAACGAATCGCCCAGGAATCTATTGTCTACAAACGTACGCGTGAATAGCATTGGCGCACTCGCAAATGGTTGGCCCGTATGGAACCAGGAAATAGCAGTGGTTCCGTAAGTGGTGGAAATGAATTGCTTTGTTTATGAATTACACAACCCTTTGCAAAATGTTGGGTATCTATTTGGTATCACAAAACGGTACCAAAACATATAATAATGTGTTGTTCTTTGCCCGGTGGTCCCCTTTAATGAAAAGAACAATTCACCTGTCCTGTCTTGTTATCACATAATAAATGTATACCCTTTCTTTTTATCTAACAAAATAAACATTACTTCTAAACTCTTTGAGGACTGACAGTTCCAAAAATACTCTGGCTGGGGTCTGTGAAGAAAGCATGTTAAAATAACTGTACATACCAAAATCAATCATGATGTAGTCTTGAATGGTTTGAGCCACATAACAAAGTGATGTCTATCTTATCCTAAAATTGTTGAACAGATAATAATTCAATTTTGAGACTTGGTTTCTGAGGAACTCTTACCCTTGTAAATTAATCTTAGTTGAAATGCTAACTCCCTTTTCTAACTTAGTAACTGTATGTGATATTTTCATTGATATCTTAGACTAAACATATATCAACATATTTAAGTGATTATAGGCATATTACAGTACTACAAGTATACTGTAAGAAATATATAGAATTGTTAAAGTGATCCATTTACTTTATATTTTTTTCACTCATACCAATTTTTATTGTAAGATTCTTGGGAATGTTATGTCAGATTTGCATAGGAAAGGAATATTTGTTTACAGGCCTAGTGAAAACAGAAAATCAGTGTCTGATTTTATACCGATCGTTAGTGTGAAATATCCGAATTTGGATACTGTGGACGATTGAGTATCCAATTTGGATACTCTTGATTACGGTCGAAAGCGTCCATAGACGCATTCAAATTCAATCTTAAATAACTCCATAATTAGTGAGACATCTGAAAAATCAAAACCCATTTCATTCCTTTGTTACCATAAGCCACACAACAAGGTACAAGAGGGTTCTGAAGGCTCAAAGTGTTTTAGAGTTAAATTTTACAAAGTTAACGGATCACTTTAAAGGGATCTAGTAACTTTGTTGAATTTAGAGTTAAATTTTACAAAGTTAACGGATCACTTTAAAGGGATCTAGTAACTTTGTTGAATTTAGAGTTAAATTTTACAAAGTTAACGGATCACTTTAAAGGGATCTAGTAACTTTGTTGACATGTGCAAAAAGTGATAAGTGGTTGATACAATGAATATTGTTGTTATCTGATATGTCCACAGGGTATTGTGTGAAAATTTCAAGTCAAATGGACGTTATGGCAGAGTAATGAGCAAAAATGCAAAGTGATGCTCACAAACTCTTTGCACTCACTTTGTACATGGTTTTCGCGATCCGTTGGATTATTTAACATCTGAAAACTTCAATCGTAAATATCTTTTTAACGAAGGGGAAATTTGAACAACCGAAACCTGTCCCATGATTTTATTGTTAATACGAATACCACAAGGTATGAGGGAACCGCTAGAATTCCAATTGTATTTTGAGGATTTGGACAATGTTACTAAGTCCCTTTAATATTGAATCTGCATTTTGCAACATATACGTATGTGGTTCAGTATAATTGTAACCTTTGCTGCAAGTTTGCCCTAGCATGAATCTTTGAGGATTGAGCTGTAAGTCCGTAATCTTGTGATTAATTAAGTTCTAAGATGTCATTTAAAACGGATTTAATAATTTCTTATAATAACATAAATAATGTTGTATTGTATATTTATTTCCTTGTCATTTGGTGAAGACATCTACATTTTGTACACATGTTTGGATGTCACACTTGGTATAAATTTCACTTGTGTTACTTTTTCTTTGTTTTATATCTCTTTTTTTTACCCGTCCAACAATCCCCTTTGGCTTTCTGGAATGTAAACTGGAACTATTTCTTTGGGTTCTTATTATAATATCCCTGCCTTCAATATAGACTAATTACTGTTTTAATAGTTGTGTATGTTAAGCACATTTATTTGTCTGGTTGTTTGGTTGTGTATGTTGAAAACCCCATTATGTGATGCACAAGTATTGCATGTAATAAAATATATACTTTTGGTATCCTTGAAAAAATGCCCAAATGTGAATTTGCAAATTCTAAATATTAGATTTTGTATTATTTGACCATTTTAACAAAATATTGATTAAGTGTTGGCGACAATTTTATTTTTAAAAGTTCCCCATCTAAAGAGATTTCTATTAATTCATGCTAAATGCAGATTGTAGTCCACATTTGATGCCTCACTTCTTAGAACTGAATGAATAAAAAAATAAAGTGAAATGAGCAATGCTTATTAGTCACAACCCACTTTGTTATGCTGTTGCCAATAGTTTCTACCCCGGGGGGGGGGGGGGGGGGGGGGGGGTACTCAGATTATAGTCGGACGGGGCTGTGCGGCTGAGACCTCCAAACCCATACCCACATCTAAGGGTCCTTTTGCGGCGCTTGTTTTGGGTGTATTTCCCGCAAATTTTGTGGTTTTAAGTTAGCGAGCATAGCGAGCTTGAACATTTTTGCAATTTCACATCGGCAAATCCCAAAATCCCGTATAAAAAAGGGGAAATATGAAAAAAGGGACCCATGTCTAAGGATTTTTTTGATGAAAAGGGGACCCATGTCTAAGGATCTTTCTTGAAAAAGTCACCCTTCCCAGCGGCACATACCGTATACCCAATATACGTGAGTACCCCCCCCCCCCCCCTGGGGTTTCTACTAAATAGATGCACAATTAATACAGAACAATATTGAACGCATTATTCAATGCAAGAAACTAACTTCTATTTTGCTTGTTGCCCAGTTGTGCAAGTCAAATCAAGATTTCTTCAATGTTAGTGACCAAAGCCTGAATTCGGTGAGCTCAAACAAAGAAAACCTGAATAAGTGCATTTTGTATGGTACGTTGCCCATTAATACATTAACTTAAATGTATTAACTATCAATTAAGTCCTGAACCTGTAATAAAGTGATGTGTAAATTGTAATTTTATGTAACCTGTGTTTGTTGTTAATTGTAATTTTCTTTGTTATTTGTACTGGTTATAATTGGTTGTATTTAAAATCAGTGATTTAATTTCATTTTCATTTTGAAAATGTTGAAGGAAAACAATATCCTCCTTATATTTGGTGCCAAAGAAATTTTAAAGTTATTTTGCAATGCATAGTTGCAAATATATATTTCTTGGTCCTGGAGCCAAATTGTTCTTGAATTGAATACATTTTGTTGTAGGTAAAATCAGTGGGCATATGTTGTGGGAAGCAAATTTCTAGAAATATCTTTAAAGCAGTTGCCGTCTTTTGCCATGTCAAGATGCAATATCCATGGTCCACCGGCCTTCTATACTAAATGTATGGGAAATTACAATGGAGCTAATGTTGCACATTGTATTTTGAAGTACTATCGAAATTGCCATCTGTATTTAAAATCTGTTGCCAATTATCATCTATTTAGGTAAATAAACCTACCAAAATTGTTCTTGGTTTGGAAAATAAGTTTAATCCAACAACTATTACGAATACATTCTGTCTGTTGGTCATTGTGGTCTATTGGTATATATTTGTCTACCTATTTAGTCTATTGGGCACACTCAATTAATATTGCACATTCTGTATTTTGGTCATTTTGATATATCGGTCTATATATTGGTCTATACTTATTTGGTCTATTTTAAAGCAGACTCTAAATTGATATGCTGTATGCCAAACCATGCAAAGCAACCTGTCACATTCCTTGCGTTTCTTGCCTTTACTCTGGGCAGGTTATGGCAGTATTTCACCCAGGACGTTTTATGGGCAGCTGATGTGCATGGTGTACGCTGCCCTTGGGATTCCACTGACTGCGTGGCTTCTGGCAAGCGTGGGTGCCTCCTACCAGGTGACCTTCCAGAGGTACGTCTCAAAAGCAGAACACATCCTGGAAAACTTTGTCTCCAATGTGAAGGCGAGGCAAGTGGTACTGTGGATCCTGGTTAGCTCAGTCAGCTACACTGCGTTCCTTATCTTACCATCATTGATATTCAGCTACATGGAAGACTGGTCCTTCCACGTAGCCCACTACTACAGTTTCATCACGCTGACCACCATCGGCTTCGGTGACTATCTTGCAACATTGCACGGCAACAACTTCGAGCATTGGGTCTACGATTTTGCTATCACCATCTGGAATATTCTTGGACTCGCGTATCTCGCCACCCTGATAAGCGTCATTCGGAAGGGCGAAATGAAAACGGCAAAGTCCTTCAGAAAGTTCCATGCCAAGATTGTTGGGAGGCGTAAAAATAGTAAGGCAAATAAAGAGAGAAAGAAATCTGGCATTGATCAGGTTAGTTTGAAGTACGACAAGAAAAATAATGGCAAGGCACTTTATTCCAAGAGCAGTGCGATAGACGAAGTGAATGTTATGATTCCTTGTTTCATCCAAAAAAATGACAGCATGAAAGATTTGGAAAAGGGGCAGGCTGAAAAGGGGCTTGTTGAAAGCGACCAAAGCGATGGAATGGACAAATCAGAGGATGAGGTGATTGACGTGGAGGGAAAGATCATAGAGGAAGATGATAACATGTGCATTATGTTGGAGTGCGATAATGAGAATGATTTGGAAACGGCTGAATGGGCGCTACAAGCAGCTCTTAATCAGAATACGCTTACTACCGATAAAACATTATCGTCCAAGGGAAGCTTTTCAATACAACATCACATGCTATCGAGTCAACTCACCTCTGCCAAATCGTTCTTTACGCAGGGGACCCAGACCTGATGCACTGTTATTCACATGCTTTATATTATGATGAAATTCATGGGAGACACATATTTTTGGGAAGAAGAAAATCAAAACTTGCTCTCAGGAAAAAAAGCAATTTACTTGCCTTCATTCTTAATTTTCGCCCCCCCCCCCCCTCCCACACCAAAAAAAACACAAAACTACTTCTGCACCAGATTGTGGATCGGAGCTGAACAAACTGTTACCATTTACATAAAGTTTACATTCTTTACACTTTAGTTTGAATAGTAAATTTGTGTATGTATTCAATACTGTATATATTGTAATTATATTTGAATTCATCAAATTGTTCATGTAAGCCAACTCGGGTCTATTTTGTAATTAAACATTAGAGACCCCACAGAAATGCAAATAGACAAACCAGCTGTAGACCAACTAGGATTAGACCAATGGGCATTAGACAACAAGCTGTAGGTCATGGGAGTGGACCAATTGTGTATTAGACAAACTAGCTGTAGACCAAATTGGATTATACTGATTGGCCATTAGACAAACTAGCTGTAGACCAAATGGGATTAGACCAATATGCCATTAGACAAACTTACTATAGACCAACTGGGCTAGACAAAGTGGTTGTAGACCAAAAGGCAACAAGCCATGTCTATAAGTTTCTGTTTATGTTTAAGGTAACATCAGAGGCTTTCAGGGGTAGATGTGAAGTTACTCAAGCTGAACAGAAATTATGAGAATTTGTATTCGTATCTATGAGGAAAAAATCACACAAGTTGTGAAGGTATTACTTCATAATTTGCTCTTTGTCCCCTTGTACTGGATACGTTTCACTGGATTTTAGCTTTCATGACTGCAAAAAGGGAGAGAAAATTAAAAGCAATCATATGTTATGGTTCATACAGTATGTTTGACTACTTTGACAGGTTCTAGCGATTTCACTGTAAATCAAAACAGCTGCATAATGAGGACAAATTTCCCTTGTAAATATATTCCTACAATTTCTCTCTGTCCCTTGTACATACTTGATATATTTAGAAAAGCTTCAAAAGGGAAAGAAAATATAAAGCAATCATATATTTGTTTCATTTTGTATAATTTGACAGTAAATATAAATGACTGCATAATGATGCATGCATTGCTTTTAAGCTTGACAGATCCATTGACTGTTATGCATAAACCATAATCACTCAAAGCGTACTAATTTCTCTTTTGCCAATTACAAACCACAAGAGTATAAGAATTATTT
The DNA here is from genome assembly GCA_037951105.1 of Echinarachnius parma. NCBI lineage: Eukaryota > Metazoa > Echinodermata > Echinoidea > Clypeasteroida > Echinarachniidae > Echinarachnius > Echinarachnius parma. Next base: position 178,835 of record JBAMJV010001316.1, on the reverse strand, counting down.
CTTGCCAGATGTTTGTTTCAGATGGTTTCACCATCTGTATCAAATGTAAAACTCAAAATGGATTAAATACTCAGTTTTGTGTTTTGTTCTTTCTTCAAATTCAGTACAAATCAGCTTTAATATGAGATTTGTTAAAAGTGCTACATACAAGCTTCGAATCCCAAATCATTACTACAGTAACATAGTATTAATTGGGCGATGTATTGCTCTTCGCAACAGTATCTGTGAATTAATTTACCCATTTAGAAAATACATAATTAAATATGCCATTTTCTGTATCAAGTGATTGTCGGTATTTGAGTTTTATTTTTAGTTGAGTGAAATATAATAGTAGCATTATACATTTGTATAAAATATTTAATTGTATGTAAGGAAAAGTATGTTTTTAGAACTGTGCTGAAAACAAAGCAAAAAAACAACAAAAATTTGTTGGAAAGGATCGTTCCTGCTGGGTTATAAATGTGTGTGTGAGTGTGTATAACTCTACTGACATACATGTATGTAATTATGATTGATTATAGGCGTACCTAAGATATTCTGACAGTTCTGTGCTATGTATTATGGAAAAAGGTGCTGTGCAATTTATTATGTTATTGAGCTTTAAAGGTTGATGTTACATATATCATTTAACCAAAATCAGTGTGAAACAAAGAAAGTACTGGAAAAATCATCATGCAGATGTCTGGAGGGCTATAATATATAACAAATTACAGGGTAATATTGTGAAAAGTATTTCAGTGGCGAATATTTTACAGAGAATGTAAAAAATATTTGTAGTTTTAGTGTACAGAATCAATTTCAAATTAACTTTGCAAAAGTGTACACCGTATAGAATCAATTAGTGATGAATATGTTTTACAAAATAAAAATATCAGTATCCCTTTTCTTTGTATGACTTTGTCTCCATGTAACCAAAATATTATGTTGAATCTAATTGTATATTTATGTACTTAAGGCTATTCATTGGCTGAAATTGTATGGAGTTGATATATTAGGAATGTATATTAAATGGAGAGAAAATAATTTATTTTATAAATATACATGTATGTATAATGAAAAGTGTATGTTTAATTGATAATATTGATAATATTTCAAGATGGGGAAAATCAATTTTGTGCCTGTTGCCATGAATGTAAATTTAAGTGCTCATCCAATGGTCAAACATAGTTCTCTATATATCAAATTGTTATCCTTTTTCAAACGTATTTAATTGTGACGCCGCAAGCGTCGAAAGACGGAACGTGCGCTGTTTAAGTAGCCACCAGTATTATTATTATTATCACCATTTAATAGTGTATTCAGTATTCTAGATAACTTTTAATGTGTTTCCATATTTTTGTTTTAATGCTCACAATATATTACACCAAGGATAATAAAGAATAGAAGACTGAAGACAATGTTCAGCATCAAATTAATTATTACTCATATACCTCTTCTCTTGTCACACAAGGAACTGGCATCAGTTCTCCACAAATCAATTATAGGCGAGGAGCTTGTCCTTGGTTTGTGAATAAGGCACTCCACCCCACACAAGATCTATACTGAAGGGAGTTTTCACATCATAATTTGTTTAAAGGCAGAACCATGATTTGGAAAAGATTTCTAACAGGGCTTGCAGATTATGATTTGAATGTATCAGGGTGGAAGATAAGTATATAATGTTAAGTATTGTCCCGTATCTCACTACTGTCATGTACAATGTAGATTGTAGATTATTTTCACATGAGCAAAACAAGTTGGCTGGAATCATGATTTTGAATAGAATTGCAATCAGAGTTACATTTTGTGTTACAAGTACATTGTATGGTTGATATATACAGTTTATGAAATTATAACATTTCTAACTAGTTTAATAACCCAAGCCTCTACACTAACCTTTTTTCTTTCTGGCCTGTTCGGACAAGTAAAATCATAACTTTTCTAATTTTACTTGCCCAAACAAAAAGTCTACTTGCCCGCTTACTTCTAGATGAGATTTAACCCTAAGGAATTACATTATTCTCTCATAGTTACCAATAATTTAGTTGATTTAGTTGCCCGATTGAGCAACCAAACTAGGCCATTTATAAAAATTTCCCTTGTCCGATATCAACTTGTACTTGCCCCGGGCAAGAGGGCAAGTGCTTGTGATTAACCCTGATTAACCCATTCAGACCTTTTCCTGAAAATACTTGACCGTGGTCTACAAAGAATGAACATTATGTTTATCAAACTCAAATAGTCATGAATGGGTTAAAAGAGACACTCTGTATATTAACATTTTCTTTATTATATGCCTAATAACAAAATGTAATTGAAATATGTCAAATTAAGCAAGTGCAAATGGTTATTTGACAATGTGAAAGGGTTTAAATTACATGAGAATTCTGAACAACAGTGACTCAGAAAGTTTGACCTTGTGAGATGAAGAAGAATATTGAAATATTTATAAATCAATTAATTGTTCATTACAGAAAATACATTTCAACCATTCCGTCTAAGTATACGCAGTGAAATGACAAATACATTTACAGTCAACCTGTTCAAGCAATCACCTGCATCTAGAAAGACCAAAAATCTATCTAAAAACGTGTGTTATCATGTTTCCGCAGTTTTCATGCAAATGAATCTGTTTATAAGGACCACCTGTCTATAGACCTTTTACAGTCAAGTGTAACATTAAGACCATCCAATATGATTGACTCATTACATTTTTTATACAGTATTCTGATACATGTTGTGCATAATGATGTACTTTCTTTGCAACAGTGTCCTGCAATATATCATACATATAAGATTTCTTGGAGTGGAATTTGAATTGTTCAAAACCGTCTCGAAAAAGACTTTGAACCTAATATCATGTTGAAAAATTAAATCTTCATATAATATGCACAATATGTTGATAGGAGCACAAACAAATCTGAATGTGCTTTCTGGATGTAATCAAATGTCAACCTATATAACCCAACATTTCAAGTCTTCAATGTTCAAGTCCTTTACACTGATACAGTATTGTACATACATGTACATGTAAGTTTGCAGAAGTGGTAATATTATACTCAAGTACCCATTTTTGTGCTCAAGGATCAGAGATTATTTATTTGCGGGCTCTAAAATTATTGTCATTGAGCTGGTTAGTATCCAGTAATTTCAGTTGATGCAACTGTATTATATAACTGTACTTTCACGTAAGGCGATTCTGCTCAGTATTACAAAATGAAATTGTGCTGGGTCTTGGCATTTAACCCATTGCCTATGGGAACATACAGGGTCCTGCATTAACTCTATGGAGACAGCAGAAATCTAGTTGGGAACAGAATGTGGTTGTAAATAAACCCCACTGTCTGAATTACATGCCTTCTGTTTATATCAATACAGGGGATGATTGAAAAGTGTACATTTTTGTTTGATGATTTGTTACATAGAGGTGTATTACATAGTGCTATCTCTTTTTCCTGTTAAATGTCGAGATTTAAAAAAAATCTGATTAAAATTTGATAATATTTGGCATCGATATTGTGTAATATGATTTAACATATTTGTCAGTTATCCCAGATCTAGCGTGCACCTGTCAGTGAGTGGGTGAGTGTGTATAATATTATTATGCGCTATATAAGAATTGTATTATTATTATTATTATCTGACAAAATTAAGCCATGGTCCACACTACATTACATTTTGTTATATAGAGTTGTTTATAACAAGCTCTTTATAGTAACAGTTCTTTGTAAGATATTTTGAGTCAAATACCCCCCAAAACCTTGTAAAACATGGTGTTTGTCTGAAACATTCTTCTTTCTGCCACTTCTACAGACCTGTACAGATCAGTCGTTTCTTCCAAGGCAACAGTCCTAATTTAATTTTATATGCATTTGCCTCCGCAGCCAGTCTCGGAGTTCATTCTGTTTACTACTGTACAACCATCCTTTCCTGTCTAAACCTAGTTATCTGCTCCTCAATTTCAATCATCTGTGATGTAGGAATAATCGAAATAGCGTATCTGGGAGACTTGAACACATGGCCGGGATATTGCTTTAGACATGTTCGGAGCCATGTACTAAGATGTTAAGATATGCAACATTTCTACTGGAAACATGTTCAAGATAGATGTTGCTTGTAAGTATCTGCTCCATGGTGGTGTATACAGAGTGCGTCAGAAAAAATGTCCCATCTTTTAAAAGTTGTCTTGTTTGAAGTATGAACATTTAATCATGGGTTTTTATGATATGTCTTGGTAGAGTTATCCTCCCAGCATATTTCGGTACCCTTTTCATTTAAATCTCTGCATGCATGATTGAACAAAAGACAATCTTTAAAAGACTGCAAAATCTCACTTGCGCCAAGTGGTTGGGTGAGGAATAAAACAGTGTTTTGAACAAAGACATGCAGTCAGACAGACAGAAACACACACACACACACCAACACACACACGCACAGTAAAAATTATTTTATAATGCAGTGTTAACATTCCCCCTTTTCAGCGCTATATAAATGTAATATATTATTTTTATTATTATGGAGATTTCATAATCTGGGAGAGGTTTACATATATATTTGCCCTTTGCTTTCTTCATGACTTTTGTCATTTACTTCATCCTCGCAATTCCTCCCTATAACTAGTTATCTGCTCCTCAATATAAATCAGACTTGATGTAGGAATAATCATGATGGTGATTCTAGGAGATTTGAATACATTTGAGAAATTGAGAACATTATTGAGTTAGACAAATGTGGAGCCAGGTGGAGACGTGCATGTATCTATTGGAAGACTTTTGATTTTGATATACACACAGTCTCCTCAAGTGGCGTAGCATGGTCAGACTGTTGGGGAGGAGGCCCTGGCCCCTGCCCCCCCCCCCCCCCCCCCCCCCCCCCCCGCTATGTCACTGGTCTCCACAGAAGGGCCATTCTGAATTAATCACTTAGATGCACCATTATGGATCAGATGGTTCTTCCTAGATCAACACACCTAATTCAATTTAGCCCCATATTTGCATACACCTGACTCCCGATGTTTACCTACTTTACTTACCCTGTCCTTCCTCCACTCAGTAAAATTTGTATCTGGCTCCTCAAATGCAATCATGCATGATGCAGGATAATCATGAGAGTAAATCATTTCTTCCCCTTTAAAGGTGGCCCGAAAGAAAATTTACTGGTCCAAAATTGTTTTACTTTTAAAAATATCACTCTTTCCTATTAAATCAAACCTGTGATTACAGATGAAGCATGACATAAAAGAAACAAGATTTTCTCATTTTGTCAATGTTGGGTTGAAAATCTGCTTGCCCGATCGGGCCACCATACTTTTATTTGCTGGTCCCAAGTGCAATTTTACTGGCCCCGGGCCAGCGGGCCTGTGCGAGTGTGGAGCCTTGGCATAGGCAAAGGGAATACATGTATGCCACGGCCCAATAACAAAATAAAAACCATGAGAAATAAATGGGTAAAACATGAAGAAATACATACAGAGTATGAATATAAGTCAAATTGAGCCTATAGGCTTTGGAAACGTCGCAGGGTCTACAAAGGCGAATGTCTGAAGAACCTACTAGGTTACAAAGCTCAGGCTCCATTTCAGTTATATTTTATTACATAATTGGCCTTTTTTATAGCCGATAAGTAGTTGACAGCATTTTGTTATATTTTAATGTATAGAAAATGCTGCCACCCCCACCACCCACCGATAAAGTGGAATGATATCCCACTATCAGCTCTCACACTGTGGTACTGTTTGACTATGATAGATTTCAACTATTTCAGAGCAAGAAGACACCCTTGATGATGTTAAAAAATACATATAATATATGCAAACTTAACCTGTTCCTTACTGGATTTTGTAACCTCCACAGTGCCCACCAGGTTCCCATAGGCAATGGGTTTGCCTGTTTCCTACTATATTTTGCAATCCTCATTGATTTAATACAGGCAATTAATATGCAATTGGTTAATTTCAAGACCATTGCCATTCCATCTCCCATCTAGTTGAATTACATTGCAAGGTTGGAATGTAGTGGTTGAAATCATGTAAGGACATCATTGTAAAAAACCAAGCATAGTAAACATGTTTCCTTTAAATTTTTTTAATTACTTGCCTTTCTAAACGTGCACTGTTTAGAAGCTAATTAGTATGTTTTTTTTATTTGAAATGTTTGTGAGCCCCTGACTCGAGAATGGCTATTTTAGTTGTCAGTTTTGATATGAACCTGTAAAATGAATTTTGCAGTACAACATTGGTGATTTTCACTGATAGCTGAGGGCTGCAAATGATGATAAAGCTGCTAGAACTTTAGATTGATCCTATGAAATGAAAACTAATCTAATTAGCTTAAAGTTTAAGTCCTTCCCATGCCAATTTGGCATAATAATGCAGCGCCTACAGTCTATCTCTTATATAGCCCTAGGCCACGCCATCTACTACATGTAGTGAAAGCTACAGAAGGAGGCTATAGTCTCTCCTCTGGTAACTCAGTATATTATAAATCTTATTAGCTTTCCTAGTGAACAAAGGAGTGAGACATTGTCACTGCACTTCCAGGTCACCACCTCGGCTTCTCAGCTCATGAAGTGTCAGGATTCATAAGAGTCAGAGGGGCGTTAAGTCCATTTTTGGCTAAAGTAGTTTTAATTGCACACAAACGTGTAGGTCACAGTCTTCTGTATGTGATGACAATTTTTCAGCTAATATATAATTGTTTATTCTTGTAATATTTGTCAAAAATAAAAGAGAGCTACATTGGGTAACTTCTAAAGAGCTCACAAACTTTAAAGCCAAATAACAGTATTAGTTAACGAAAACATCTATATTGGCCATACAAATTGATCAATATTGTTGAATAAGTATTTTTAAAAGGGGCTTGTGTGGTAAAATATGAACCTTAGTATCGTTGACAAGATAGTTGAGTTTTGGTTAAGAGAGTACAGTTTTGGTCAAACTACATTTTTAGTAACCAAAATCTGCACCATTACATTACAAACTAACAGTTATAACTCCACCATGCTCGAAAGGAATTACAAATTACAAATAATAAAAATCCTGTTATAATTCAAAAAGAGCCATTAAAATTCAAGAGGGTGCTCTAAAAACTCATTGGTTTCAACCATTTTAAATAAAATATTGTGCATGTGATGTTTTGTTGAAAAAGTGATTAGATAGAGAGACTACACCAACAGTCCTTTCTAGGACTACCACAGTCCTTTTCAGGTCTCATCAATCCTCCCCTCTCACATGGTGCAACCGCAAACCACACATATTATATACACCACCATGGAAACCGATACTTACAAGCAACATTTAAGATAGAGAGATAATCAACAACTTTTTAAAAACCTCTTTGGTAAATTTTTGAAAAGAGGAAGCAATTAAACAAAAAAGTTAATGGCTGGTTCAAAATCATCGAATAATTATTACAAATGGTTACCCCCACATAACACATAACATTCAAGCAAAATGCATTAATTGAATTTATCTATTTAGACTTTTTTAGTGCTACCACTAAATGAAACATATTATGGAATACTTCAAAGTGGCTTAAGCTTTGATTTGTAAAGTACCCCTGTTTACCCTGCCTTATTAACATTTCATTGTGAACTTTATTTAGTAAATTCAACAAAATGTGTTACTTTCCAGTCTAAACAATTCTGCCTAAAACAAGTTTTGCCTTTAGAAGTCACTAAGTCTTTGAACTTCCAGGTATCATATTTGTCTCATAATGGTGTTGAAAATGTGAGTTTATAAATTAAAGTGTTAAGCACTTTAATATTGCATACAATGAGCACTTAACAACTTAAGACGTATTATTAAATTATATAATTGTATTTAGTATCATAACCGTTATTTATATTGTAACTAATATTATCAATGTTGAACTTTTGAACGGGATTTAAGTAAGTAAGGTATTGTACATTATATTTAAATGTTTTATTTTGTGTATGATCAAATGTGACCCGTCACAATGAGAAGAACCTAAAGTCGGATAAATAATTTTCTGGATGTTTAGCTAGTTCGAATCAGCATTATCTAAGCTTTGATATGATATCAAGTTCGTTTCATAATGATTCTGCAACGCAGAGTTATTGACGTTTTTCTAAGGGTAATTTTTAACTATCTGAAAATAAAATGCCGAGAAAATTGCTCAACAAGTTTTACATCCGTTTCGAAAGTGAAATTAGCTTCCTAAGCAGGCCATACGTGAACCGGTTGCATGAATAGAATGTCGTAGCAACCTTTATCCAATTTTCTTGAAAACTTGCATATTGATCAGTAAAACAGTATGACTTACACAGAATATAATTCATGCTTTGTAGAGAAAAGTGATTTTGGAATGATAAACTCGGCCTCAAGTACACACCGCGCACAGGATACAATAGAAAGCACTTTTATTTAACAAAAGGGGGTCCGCCCCCTGGACATGCACTCGTTATTGTTCGACTTATCAATACAGGCAGTGCAGCCATTCCTTTGATGTAACCATACCGCGATATATCGCGCGTGCAGTCCTTTTGAAAAATAAAGCTGCTACGCGCCTCACAGAACGCGTACCCCGTCCAGCCACCGAAAAAACATTTCTATAGAGATCGGTGCGTACCGCACAAAGGGGTTGTTAAGAGGCGGAGCTTAATATCGATCGCTTTAAGGGGCAAAGAATTTTAGAAAGCAAACTTTTCAATCCCGCGAAAAACATACTTCAAAACTCTCCTTAATTTTCACCTTTCCACTAAACATTTTAACTGGAAATTTTGCCTACCGGTTGAACAAATACCAGAGAAGGGACTGAGCCAATAATATTTTTGGGGACATTTTAATGGAATTTCAAATCAATCGTGATTTCTGAGGTTCGACCTCGCGGGACTTTAGGCTCCTCTGAAAAAGACGGGGCACAAATGATTGCAAAAAATATATCAGGGGAATTTGTACATAATCGGAAACACTAATTTCACTTTTTTATCTTTACTTTTTAAAAATCTTATTGTCTATAAATGTTGGTATCATCGTGAATTATAACATACAATGTGATCTATGTATAAGCATTGTCATTAATTTCTGTTGTAACATCTTTTACTTTGAAAATGAATGTGTGTGTGTGTGAGTGACAGAGTGTGTGTGCGTGTATGTGTATATATGTCAATTCATTAAAGGTCAATGCATGATTATCATTGAACCCCTGGCACCTCTCCACTCAAGTAAACTGAGTAAAGTCAACTGGCCTTAAGGTTATTGGCTCTTTTATTAGAGGTGACCACTGTGTTACTGTCCTAATAAACGAGAAGCACTTTTAAATTGCCAACTAATATGATATGGTAGCCTTCGCTTCTCAGCAGCTTCTTGCTCGAGTATCCTCTACTGTATAGGTGAAGTTTTCTACGCTTTTATGTGATTGCGGAGATTCCATTTATCTTCTCTTTTTTTGGTGTGGGGGGGGGGGGGGAGGGGGGAAGAGGCTCTGGAAATGAGGAGGAAAGGGGTTAAAATTAACGCTGTTAACGTGTTACCATAATAAGCAGTGAAACACCCTAATACCCCTTACATATTGTACTGATTTTCATTGGATGCGTCGGGGCGCATCCGATGAAACGGCTGCTATGAATGGAACAGAGGAGAAATGGCAGGGAAAATAGCCGATATAAGGAAGAGAAAAAGCGAAGAAATTCTCCTGCTCCAGAGCAGGAGAAATTCTCTTTCTATCGGTGTGACTTGTACCATTTTCATACTGCCCTTACCAATGAAAAATACCGATGGAATTTCTTATGTAAACAACGGTGAAATCGCCACTTCCCCTCTGTCGCGTTCATAGTGCAGGGGAATTTAATCGCCTTTTGCATTCACCGGCCGGAAGTGAAGAATTGTTGCGCAATCGTTTGCAGCACGAGCTGGCAGATAGTATAGTGGATTGGCGCGCGCTTTCAATTTGGTTCGCCGCATCGCTGCGAACAATTGTAGCAACGTGACTGCACAAATTCCAAGGAAAGAGACAGAACATGGGTGCGATATCGACGATCGTGATAAAAAAAATTCCACTATACTTTCAAAAAAGTTTTTAGTGATCCGTTTTAAATATTGTTTTGTTCATCATTTGGTTTTATAAATATATATGCTTTATAATTAACATATTATTATAACGATGTAAATGAATTTAATTTTTTTTTTTTAAACCTTTATATTCATGCAACATACAAGTAAAACAAATCAATTTATACGTAAACAAAACTAACACCGATAGAACCACTATGAAAAGGGTATTTCTTCCTGAGTAAAGGCCTTTACAGCAATTCGGGTTTGTATGTGAAGTTGCTTTTGCTTCTTCATTCAATTCATGTATATATTGTTTTCCCTCTCCAAGGGATCATTGTGTATGTATTACCATAATAAGCAATGAATCACCTTGAAATATTTTCTCAGATGAACAGGCCTGACAGTGAATGGCTTGATTTATTGAAGTTAGTTTCACTTTTTATTCTGTGTACACAGAGTTTTCCCCCTGAAAGCAAGTGATCACTGTGTACATTTTACCATAATAAGCAGTGAATCATCCTGAGATAACTTCTGATGAAAAGGTTTATTATGTGGCTTCTATCTATTGAAGTTTGTTTTCACTTTTTATTCTGTGTATGCAGAATTTGTCCTCCCTCTCTCTTCTCTCTTTTGAGGTGCAAAGTGATCACTCTTACATTGCAACACCTAAATTTGATGAAAATGCCTTATTTGATTTATTGATGTTAGTTTTGACACTTATACTCTGTGTATGCAGGGATATTCTCCCTCTCTTGTGGGGTGCTCATGTCTATAGATGTGTTACCATAATAGCAGTGAAACACCCTAAGAATACTTTTTGAAGGCTTGATTTATAATTGAAGTTACATTTTGCTTTTTTATTCTGTTAATGCTGAGATTGTGTTCCTATCTTTTGGGATGGAAAGTGATAGCCGTTTAGTGTTACCATGCATATTTATCAAGCTATGAATCATCTTGAGCTAACTTTCTAATGAAGATGCAAAAACAGTCATTGTGGCTCAATTTTAATAGTGATGTTAGTTTTTGCTTCTTTTTTGTTTGTTTGAAATTATAGAGATGTTATTTTCCGCCGTTTAAAGATTGCCATGCATGGGGATATAGAGGGCATTGTTAGAAATACTACGCTACGGTTTGGCATTTATGATTAGGCAAGTTTTGGAACACTACCTATATATAAAACTGTGCCAGTGTGTGTTTTGCACCGTACACAAGGTGTTTGCAAGACGGCGCTGCACGTCTTATTTACGAATCCCAAACCACCTTGAAGGAGTGAGTGACTAACCACTCTGTGTACTCCTTACTGTCACATGCAGTGAATTACTTTTCAAACGCTTTCTCATGAATAGGACCGGGCCCTAGTGTGCTGTATCCTGGCTTTCACTTCTTCAAGATGATTTGATTTTGGTATAAGAAAGGTTTTAATGCAAAAACCGAATAAAATTGTTTTAATACCTATTTGAGATGATTGCAATTAAGCCTGCTGAAGAACAAAGAAAATAAAATAAGAAAAGGCATGATACTTCTAATAATCGTATCTTCAAAATATACCTTGAAAAGTTGATATGCAATTAGTATGTATACAATGACGCCTTTATCTTAACTACTAGTAGTACAAACATGGCGTTTATTTTATTTGTTTGCATATCAACACTTCATGTAATCCAAACAGTAAAAACCCTAGCTCTAAATACTTGAAATGGTAGTGTCGCATTATTTGTTAGCAAGCATATAATGAAATCATTGAGTAACAGGAGCTTAATAGCTTTCTATTGATCTAATAGTCTTCCAATTAGTGATATCAATAGCATGTTTGTGGTAGGCAAACATCTTATGCAAACAGAGTAATCAAGAGTAAATGGAGCCAAAAAAGTGAGTAATTATACTGACCCTCAAGTCTAATTGATTTTAGGCAAAGTGCTCAATGATTACGTAGATTACGAAGCCTTGCATGGTCACAGTATCGCTGACTTGTAAACATCCTATCATTGTCATGTTGTGTGGACAGTGCGGTTTTTGTTGCAGATCTCTAAGTAATTAAATTCACCATCAAGAATCTTTAAATTTACTTTTTAAAGTGTCTCTCAGGGATTGCAGATGCTCTCAAATTGTCTCAAATGTTCACTGTACATAGTTAGATTCTGTATTCTTTATAAAATTTCAGAAGCAAATTAAGGCCATATAATATACTCTTTTTTAACAAAATGAAAACTCAACCCCATTTTCACAACTGAGCTATCTTGATGGTGCAGATTGGAGAAAAAAATGACATGCAAGAATCACCAATATTGCAGGTTTAAGCCTGAATAATTTTCATTTCAGCTTTTAGTTTTATTTCACATCCGATAAAATCAAAACAATAAAACAATGAAATAATTTAATATCAATCAAATCAATCAATTTCACACAGTAGGACAACAAAAGGTACATGAATCAACGTATATATAATCATCCTCTATTCCTGTGCCCAAGGTTATTATGAACTGGCTAAGAATTAACCTAAATATGTCTAGGGCTGAAATGTTTATACTTCACTTCAAAAGTTTGATATATTGGTGAAACATAATATAAGCACAAATGGAATGAAAATTGTAAAGAGATATATCCTTGATTCATTTATGCAAGCTCTAATAAACCATTTGTGTTACTGTGGACAAGAACATTTTCCTAGATGTGAAAACTATGAATTAAGTGGCTGTCATGAAAATCAACCATTTCAGATAGTAGAATTGTGTTATTTCTAGAACTGGGGCTTGTTTCATGGAAGGGTCATAGCTATGTACATTGTCTGGCATTGAGCTATAGGGTGCAATTATCTCTGCGTTTGGCACAGAGCGTTAATAACTGTTGGAAATTCAAAAGCTTTAGGGTCTGAACGCGGAGATAATTGCACCCTAGCTCGGCGCCAGACAACGTATATAGCCAAGACCCTTTCATGAAACAAGCCCCTGGATGGCTGGATCCTACTTTACATTTGTTCACATGTCACATTCTGTTGCCTAGCAATGGATTAGAGTGATATTAATTTTTCTTTTCTCTAGGTATCCAATCCATTTTCAATTTTTTTTTCATATTTAGATTAGTAGCTATATTTCTGCTGGTATGTTATTCAAGAAACTGACAAATTTCTTGTTAACAATTTGATAACTTTGTATAATGTTGAAAGCTTGCATGTTTGACGTCATAAAGTGCCAATTTGGATACCTTCATATATATTTTATGCCAGGTTATTACCTCTAACGCTTATGGCCTGTTGTAAATTATTGATAATAAATTGTTATTTTATAGGTAGTTTTAACATTTCATACTGGTACAAAATTGCTTGGAGATGTATGAATTTATTTAAAGAATGGTATATATACAATATTTTGCAATACAAATGTCATTGTTTGGTTTTCATTAACTGACATAAAAGACAAATATTGTACAAAGAATGGTGTTGTAAATTTGTATTTTTATTTGTAATCTGAATTTTAAAAATAATTTGTTATCGTCTTATCGGCTTCTGGAATGTTTTTACTGAACTTAAAGATGCCTGCAAAATAAGGATACTACCTACCGTGTTGCTGGTGTATTAACCGCACCTTTTTTCAAATTTTTTTTTTTTTTTCAAAAATGGGGGTGCGGTTAATACACGGGTGCGGTTTATAGCATATTAACCGCACTTTTTTTCAAAAAAAAACTTGCAAAAAAAGGGGGGTGCGGTTAATACACAGGTGCAGTTTATACACCGGCAAATACGGTATATCTTTTCTTGTTCAGAACAATGTTGGTGATCACATTTCCTTGAAAAATATGAATCATACATACATGTACATTCCCAGAACCGTGTTATTTTTAACATAAAGTTTAACTTTACTGTTTGAGCTAAAAACAAAGCAGTAATGATGTCTTTACTTAGTAAAGGAAAACAAAAATGCTGGTATGTATTGTTATTTCAAAAATACTAAATTGTCATAATATAAGATGAAGATCAAATTAATGATTGTTCTTGCTCAATATAAGGAAGAGATGCATGTATATTTAATAAATGTGATGGCATTTATTATTCTTGGAAACAGTTTGCATATCCTTGAAACCATTCGTGTCAAACCAATTCAGCTGTCATCCTTAATGGTAATAATGTTTCACGGAAATAAAAAGGAAAACAGGCTGGTATGCATAGCTTTCCCTTACATTTGTATATCACATGACAAATTATCTAACTGAATAATTATGAAATATGTATTAAAGAATTAGATTACCACAAAATTCCCTCAAATGAGGGATTTTAGCTTGTTATAGATGTTTATTTGATTTGTTTGTGCATTCATCCACGCAGGTATGGGGGTAATTATAGCAGATAGCACAACTTTGCCATTGGTCTCAACCAAAGATATTCCTGCCATATATGGGTTAAGCAGAGAGGTGGGTTCTAGCTACAGTCACAAATGGTCCGGGCGCCGTACGATTTTTCTCCCTACGGCGGATTTTCTATGATTTTGGGAAATCGTGATATCGTACGATGTCTGTGGTATTTTAGAGTAGCAGTCACATCATTCTCCGGGCCCCGTATGATGACCTTTGTCTTAAAATAAAACATAAATCGCACGGCCCCCGTGAACACAAACTAAGTGCCCGTAAGGGTGCCTTACGGTACTCTTACGGTGACTCCATGGTACCCGTACGATTTGAGTGGCCAAATTTTCTGTCTCACAATCGTACGATATTCGTGCGATGCCCTTGTGGTGCCCGTGCGATGCTCTCTACGCTGTGTCTACGGGCTTACTGCAAGTACAAAATCGTACGATGCATTTTTGTTTTAACTCCGCGTTAAACAAATTTTTGACATCGTACGGCGAGGAAAAATGCAACGGCGACCGTACGATAGCCACGGCACCCGTGCGGGCGCCGCAAGATTCCCGCAAGATTTCACCTAAAAGTGGCATCGTACGGGCGCCGTAGCCCAAATCGGACCATTTGTGACTGTAGCATAAGCTATTCCAGCTGAGTTTGTACATACAGCTGACATTGTGTATCTATCCACACAAGAACAGCACATATGGATTTTGTTTTGGGCATCTCCCTTTACTGTTAGTTTTATGTTTAAAGAGCAAACCCTTTTTTCACACCCAGGGAAAGTGTCAAGTATTGATTGTTATGTGTCTCATATTAAAATTGCTTTAAAGGGACTTAGTAACATTGTCCAAATCCTCAAAATTAAATTTTCATTCTAGCGGTTCCCTCACAGCTTGTTGTATTCGTATTAACAATAAAATCATGGGACTGGTTTCGGTTTTTAAAATTTCCCTTTCGTTACAAAGATATGTACGATCAAAGTATTCAGATATGAAAAACTGCCCCGGAGTTTTTCATACTGTGTACAAAGTGAGTGCAGTGAGTTAGTTTGTATCACTTGGCATTTTTGCTCATAACTTGGCCATGCAATGTCCATTTGACTTGAAATTTTCACACAATACCATGTGGACATATGAGATAACAACAATATACATTGCATCAACCATTCATCACTTTTTGCACATGTCAACAAAGTTACTAGATCCCTTTAATATATTGATCGGTATTTCATGCACAGCTGTTCTTGACAAGTATAGTATTGATTAACTTGAACTTGTGAAAAAATGATTGCGTGACAACTGCCAATTCACTGAAGATTATATTTTGTATGTAGTATGAATGTATATCAAGCATGTATATAGTAGATCTGGCTATATGGCAATGCTCAAAATTAGCACGGGCCCGCATAGCATCAGGCCACCAAAATTGTACCACGGTCAAATTTTATTTGAATGTGTTGATAGGGCAACTAAATATAACAGAATTTGTAATGTTTTTTTCTTTGTTTGGGGCCACCACATTCGGGTTTGTGGCCACTAAAATGTGAAAAATCATGCTGTTTCTTGCCTGACTTGGGCATAAGGGAAATAAGTTAATTTGTAAATGGTAAATGTATGTTTTATCAAAATCAAATGATCCTAAATGATGACGCACACAAGTCTGTACTTGGTAGGTTACGTTCTAAAGGGGATATGAAGGGAGAGACAAATTAAATAATGTGAAAATACAATAAGAGCATCCCAATTTGTAGGTAGACAAATTCAATAATGTGGAAATATAATAATCGCACACCCACTTGTAGAGAAAAATAAAATGATATAAAATATAATAATTACATATCCACTTGTAGAAAGAGATAAAATGAAACAATAATACAATAACAGCATTCCCAGTGCTTGTAGAGTCAAATTTAATAATGTTGAAATATAATAATCGCATAACCACTTGTAGAGACAAATACAATGATGTAAAATATAATAATTGCATATCCACTTGTAGAGACAAATTAATAATAAGAACTAAAAAACAGTGTAGTGACAGTGGCATGTGCACCCAGGTTGAACAAAATTGTGGCATCCCCTAAGCCACCCCCCCCCCCCCCCCCCCCCCCCATCCCCAAGTACATGCTATGCAGTGGTGTATCTACAGGGGGGCATTCACACCCCCAATTTAAGAAAAAACAACACAAGGGTACATTTTGAAAGGGAAGCATTGAAACAACAATAAAGAAATACAAAGAGCTTGCACCCCACCCCCCCCCCCCCCCCCCTCCCCATCGGTCGCACCATGCTACTGCATTATTTATGTCACTGGTTAGAGCGCTATAAAGATGTCATAGGAGGAAATAAAGTGAATATATGTATATATATTTTATGTGAATGCACCTGATTGTTTTGTTATCCATTTGAAATATAGCTACAAGTATCTGAAAATAGAGGCATAGAAATTGAATTATAGGGCAACTTAATATAATTTACTAAAAAATGTATATGTAATTATGAAAAGGGGAACTTGTTTGCTCTTTGCTAGTCATTCAATACAACTTACTGAATTTCTGAATCAATCAAAACTGGCATGAAAGCAGGCACCTGATTTTGATACAAGTAATTATAAATCATTCATATCTGTCAAGCTGTAAATGTAATCAGCTAAGCACTTACTAGAGCCTTTTTCTCCCATAGGCTATTGAACTATGATTTTATTTGGACAAACTTTAAGAGCTGTCCATATGGGTTGTTTCATATTGGCAGTAACTATTTAATTTGATAACATTTTAGTTTTGTATTCTGAAATAACCGTACCTTGTGTTACTTTTTAATTGTTTGACTAGGGAATATTATTCAAAAGCAAAAATAAATTTATAATTGTGATCATCAAATAAGCAACTCAGCATGCATTCTGATTGCTACGAATGACACCAACATATTTGTTGACATTTTATGTGCACCAAAAACCTAGAAAATTAGAGACTTTTTCCTCAGTGTGTTAATTTGCACTATCGTATATGGAAAGTATGGAGCCCCAGTTGCGTGATAATTTCTTGCATTTTTATTAAATTAATGAGTATGTGTGTTTGTTTGTTTGTGGAAAGTGACAGAACCCGACTAATTTGATTAGTTTGCTTTTCATTGACCGAGAATAGTATAGGGAAATGGAAATTCACTGGTTCGCATGAAAAACTTAAATATTTGTCAACAAATCAATTTTCATTCTCACTCTCTCTTTACTGCATCTAGTACTGAATTTAATTGATTGCCATGGGTAATGGAAATGGCGTCAGAAGTTGCTAAGAAGGCCATCAGCCAGCTCCATCCAACTTTCAAATCAAAGTAAAAGCTGTTTAGAACAGTTTAGCAGTATGACAATGTCATGCCATTACTTTGGTACTCTGTCTATATTTTCTTATATCCTATATGATTTGATAGTATTTGAAAGCATAGGTGTGAGCAGATAAAACTCTGGCTGTGTATGGATTTTGTCAAGCTAATTTCTATCAATATATTTCATAAGCTCAGTAATTAGCTGTCACAATCTTTAACAAACAACTGCAAGTCCGAATCTAAATATCTTTGAAAATGTCTTCAATCTATTACAGAATCAAAAGGTTTTTTTCAAGCTCATTCCACAAACGATCCACACAAATTGTCCTCAAACATTTGAAGCATATTTTAGAATAGCTATGCACATACATAATGACTAATGGAACTTGATGTACAATGTATACCTAATGGCCCGGTCAGATATCAACGGATATCGGAAACTATGCCCAACGAATAGACAATTTGCGAAATTAAATTATCCGGTGATGAAAGTCGTCTCCATTGCTTCATGTACAAAACATAGAACAACGTACATCACCGGACGAGGAACGGACAAGAAACGTATAGAACGGATGGAAAATTTAGCTCTCTGTTTGACATCCGTTTGCGCAATCCGTTGATATGTGACCAGGCTATAAGGCATACATGTCTTATTGCTATGGGTATTATTTAACCCCTTACCTATGGGAACCCGGTGGGCTATGTACATTACAATGTCTATGGGGATTCCAGAATCTGGAAGGGAACAAGTGGAAAGGGAAATGAGTTATTTGATTAAACTGCTGCGTAGATAACTCTTGTCACTTTTCATTGCTCAAAATAGAAAATAACACCTGATCACGTTGATATTTATCTACGTGCATATGAATGGTGATGAGGCATTGCTCTTTACATCCTCTTATATCCAACTGAGTGAGTTTTACACCAACTTCTACCGTTCTTTTTTCTCTTCATGTACGATGTCACAAGTGTCACAATTAATATAAATATATTGTTGTTGTTGTTGTGGCTATTGTTGTTATTGTTATTATTGCTTTAATTACCCATCCCAGATATTGTGGTAAAAAGTCTAAAATTTGTTAGCATGTATGGATGCTGGGGTTTGGTAAAAATAACATTACAATCTGCTCATGCACAAATTGGAGCAACTAAGTGTCTTATTGATCACTAAACCTGGTAAGGCAAGCATGATTGCAAAGTTTCTTTTTTCACATCTTTTGTGAGATCTGTCATCATACGCAAAAACTGTTGTAGTGTGCTCACTGAAAGGATCAAGCCTCTTGCCTGACCGACTTTGATTTGTTTGTGTTTTTTGCACTTTTGTTTGAAATAAAATGAAGTAAACGACTAGGATGTTGCCTTGCCTCTATGTCCTGTATTCATTTTCAATAAAACAAAGCTTAACAATAAAGTATAGACCCTTTTCAACATAAGTCAAGACATTTTAGTCAAATTGTCAACACTAAAAAAAAGATAACAATCGTGAATCGTCAAGTTTCTGTGACAAATGAGGTGGGGAACTGAAGACCATTTCATAGGACTGGAACATAATTGAAAAATAAGAGAGAGAGAGAGAGAGAGAGAGAGAGGGGGGGGGGGGGGGGTGGGGGGGAGACGGGGTGAGGAAGACAAAAATGGAAAGAGAGTTCTAGAGATAGAAGGGAGCCGAGTTAGCTCAATGGTGCATCTGACTGAAGACCTCACGGACGCAGTTGGAATCCCACCATTGGACATGCTGGCATCTCTTGCCATGAATGAAATGATTGACCTTGAATAGGTAGCATTGAAATAAAACAAATTAAGAAGACAGTTCTTATCATTCAAGCATACTGTTGAAGGATAAGGTACCAAATTCTTACGAGATCATGAAACCATTTTTTTTTTTTTTGAGATAGGCCTTCATTCTCCATAGGTGAAATGGATCAACAGTTAATTTCACATTTCACTTCCTGCAAACCAAGTGAGAGGCCTTAGGAAAAGGTGAATGTATTAACCCTAAAAGAATCCCAAGTCAAGATAGAAGCAGATAATATTGAGAAGAATCAAACCATCAGTGATATTTTAATTTGTGTTCCTTTCTGGACTTAATAATGATACTTATTAATTAGATTTTGATATTAAAGAGTGTCACCTCAAAGTCGTTTCCACTTCTATTCTGGTCAAAGGAAACAAGAGAGCCTAGCTACCATCTCCACACCCTAGGGAGCATTCTTTCCAAGCAGCCCGTGGGCATTGAGAAGATCATTTCCTTCGTTCTACTACCAGGACCCCACTTCTGCACTTAGGTAGAGAGCATAAATTGTGAATTAATTGTCTAGCTGCAGGACAAAGGCATACAAAGGTTTCAAATTCAAGAGCGAATGATTGGGAAGACGCATGCCCTGCCTAGCATGCCATAATGTGTAGGTCTTTAGTCTATCGTTTCTTTCAGTCTTTTAAGTGCTTTTAACATAATCTGTTGCATATAGAAATCGTTGGATCATGTATAAACTCTATAGGGGCAATTCCACGAAAAAGTGGACATGAACTCAAAAAAACAATTGGCTCTATTTCAAATCCTATTGATTTTTTCTGGATTATTTTTCCAAACAACATGATCCTATGATTATATCTTTCAGTTCACATGATTTTTTTTATTCTCGGGTGTCTCCTTATAGGAGAAACGGAAACCATGCATGAAACTCCACACATGGGACTACCCTGTGCAAATTTCGGGAAAATCCGTATATTTTCCAAATTTTCTGGTATTTTTATTATTTAAGGCACCAAATTTGATGACTGATAATCAAAGTACCTTTTCAGATTAAAATTTCAGTCTTTTGAGTGCTCCAAAGTATATTTTTTAATTAATCAAATCCTTGCAAAGACGTATATGGATGCAAAAAATCATGTCCAAAAAATGTAATGTCCGTGACGGCGCACATTTTGCAGAATTACTCAGTAACGAATTGGATAAATGTTCTGAAACTTTGTTTGCATACTTAACCAGGCTATTGCTTTGTAATCAAAATAAAAGTTAGACATTAGGTAGAGGTATGAATTAGTAGTGGCATTGGAAAGTCATAAATACTGTCTGTTTGTAATGTCCGTGATGCTGGAGTTGCCCATATAATGAAATTTGTGTAACAGGAGCTTAATAGCATATTCCCTTTCTATTGATCTAATAGTCTTCCAATTAGTGATATCAATAGCATGTTTGTGGTAGGCAAACGTATTATGCAAACAGGGTAATCAAGAGTAAATGGAGCCAAACAAGTGAGTAATTATACTGACCCTCGAGTTTGATTGATTTTAGGCCAAGTGCTCAATGATTACGTAGATTACGAAGCCTTGCATGGTCAGAGTATCGCTGACTTGTAAACATCCTATCATCGACGTGTTGTGTGGACAGTGCGGTTATTGGTGAAGATCTCTAAGTAATTAAATTCACCATCAAGAATCTTTAAATTTACTCTTTAAAAGGGTCTGTCAGGGATTGCAGATGCTCTCAAATTGTCTGAAATGTTCACTGTACGTATTCAGATTTCGTATTCTTTTTAACATTTCAGAACCAAAGGCTACATAGGAGTTGCCCATAGGAATTCAACATCTAGGATGGAAGGGATTACTACATCTTCCTAATGTTTATCTCAGAAAAGGGCTACCCTAAGACAATTTGCGATGCAAATAAGAACATTTCCTGAGGCATTAGAGTGACAGTTGTCATGGAAACTTAAGGAATAAAATCTCTTGTGAGTGGAAATAACCAAACAACAGTGATCCCATTTCTCGATTCAGTGGTCCCCTTGTACAGGGATGCCAGTTTTCAGGCAAAAGCCTGAATTTCAGGCCTAGGGCACATACAAATTCAGCCTTATTTGTACAATTTTTCACACAAACGAGGTATCAAGACGCGATTTTCAGGCTCTCAAATTGCAGGTCACTGGCATCCCTGCTTGTAAGAGTAAAGAGTATTTAGTCAGGTGGGGGGGGGGGGGGGGGGGGTAGAGCTACATGTACAGGTAATCTACATGTACAGGTAATCTAACTTATCGAATCCCGTTGGAATCCCATTTTTCTTTGCTCACTTTTAATTACAATATATTCTTGGTCAGTTTCTCTATATGTTTGAATTAATTATTATAAAAAGCTGTATCGCTTCGGCGATCCCTCGCATTTATCCCCAAGTTGATTTTAATCCGCTTCGGGTTTATGTCAGGTTTATAAAGCTTCTGACTACTTGAGCAAAGTTGAATTAAGGGGTTTCTGGGAAGAACGCCGTCGTAGGGTTTTCTATAGCTCAGTCGGTAGAGCACCGGTCTAGCAATCCGGAGGTCTCGGGTTGGAATCCCGTTGGAATCCCATTTTTCTTTGCTCACTTTTAATCACAATATATTCTTGGTCAGTTTCTCTATATGTTTGAATCAACTTATCAGAAGACACATTTGCCGAAGCAGAAAGTACAGTGTAATCCCCTCTATCGCTTTAGTGATCCCCTCACGCAAGGATATTTAATGCCTTGCAAGTATTCATCAAATTCATCAAATTTGAAGGTCCTTGCCTCCATGGTTCCATTTGGAATTCCCTTGATACAGGTTCATTGCAAACCTGTTGATTTTCCAAACTCTACTGTTATACACTTTGCATAGTTCAGTACTTTAGTTCCCAAATGCCAGCTATTATTACATTGAATCACTTTTTGTTAAAGAGTTTTGCTTAAGGTTTGAATCATGGCATTTTGAAACCCACTATACTGTATTCATCATTTGTTTTGGATAATTGTATTACTGTTATGGACTTGTGACTAAATGTGTTAAACAACCAAGAAAAGAAGAAAACTGATCAGTAGGTATGTATAGCCATGTTGTACTACATGTAGCTAGCATGAAGTTAAAGGGGGGTGAACGAGCTTACAACTCCAACATTGGACAATATAGGCTCTTTCTCAGTGATAATGTGACAATGGCAAGCAGAGTAGGAAATATAAGGAGGCTGAGGGCGACTTTGCCCCCTCTTTTTCAAAATAGCCCCATACATCAGTAGGTAGCCCCTTTAAATTACCATATGGTATTATGTGATATATTTTGTGATATCCATCAGATTGAAAAAATAGCCCCCTAAAATTAAAACTTTATTCTTTCCCTGAATTGGCAAGCTGACCAGTCAATACCATAGTGCAGTGACAGTACCATAGTGCATTGACAGATGGTGTCGAGGCCTGAGCAGTCCAAGTAATATGTATGCACAACATTATTTTAGCCCTCAGACTCTTATAGTAAAAGCACAATAAACATCAAAATTGCATTTCTTTGATAATACTAAGAATACAAACAATTACCACATCTACACATTAAGCCCAGCGCACACAGAGCCGACTTGACCCAATCCGACTGGTTTTCAGTCAGGCCAGAGGCGGTTTCGCTCAGTCGGAGCCGATTCAACATGTTGAATCGGCCTCGAATGACCTCCGACTGGCTCCCGATTGGCAAAATCGGAGTCATGGGGCAAGGCATACTTAGCCGATCCGACTGAAAACCAGTCGGATCACCAGTCGGATCGGGTCGAGTCGGCTCTGTGTGCGTAGGGCTTTATAGGCACGTACCAGTGACAAGCATTAAGACAAAATGCTGGTATGTACTATTTGGGTCAATTTTTAAAGACCAACCCGGTCATAATGAAATTATTATGTACTAGCTGTACCCGCGGAAATCCGCGGGTTTTTGAGGGAGAAAGACGATGATGACATAATAACACTTTAAAACTTTACTAAATATCCTACAGTCATCATTTAAATAGTAAGACAAAATAGACTTGGGAGTCTCAATCCCGCCCAACAACCCGTCAGGGCCCCGTCCAACGATACATCCGGCCAATGCATAACAAAATCATGATGGTTTAGTACCCACGCAAAGTTATCCCCCATATTTCATATGATCCATAATTTGTTCCGCTTATATTAAAATAGATACAATACACTATGTTCGTGTTCTTGCTAATAAGGTAGCTTCGCCGCTCCCCCCCAAAACGTATATCCTTCGATCCCGACGGTCGGGGAGTCGCCGAATCCTCGGGTGAGGATATCTCGAGTGGGACACGATTCGAGGGGTTGAAGCTTACCGTATTAATATAATAGATAAATCGTGTCTAGACTTTTGAACATTTCTGAAAGAAATAAAGCCTTGACAATATTATGATATGTTTTGCCCTCATATGTTTTTTAACCAATTAAAATTGGTACTCTCTGTCTCTTGCTCATGAAATGTCAGGTAGCCATACATGTATGTGAACATCTATGGACTACAGCCCTTATTGCACATCGTGTGTGACTGAAATTAATCAACTTCTTTGAACAATTGACTTTCGATATGTTCTCTGCATGCTCTTCACGGCAAATGAATTCAAACATGATCAGGATGTGTAATGGCCTGCTGATTTTGATGCACGCATGATCATGCACATATTATTCACCATTGGGGTATTTAAAGGGTATTTTTCAGTTGGAGATATTTTCCTGGACTCAAATATATATACTGTATATGCATAAAGATAACCCTCACCGTATTTGTAATTGTGTGCATTCATGACTATATGTGGTAATTAATCCTGTGAACATTTGATTCTAAGGTGATTCATTAACTTTATAAGATTTTCCAAAATAATATTTGAGACTTCCATCATATACCAATATAATTTGAAGATTCTTCTGAATGATGTGTAAACGTTTCATGAAATAGAACATTGTTTCGACCCATTTCATTCTTCTGCTACCATAGTTAAATAATTATTTAAGCGCAGTAGAGTATATATTTATAGTAGCTGCGCTATATAAATGTTCATATTATTATTATTATAAGCCAAACAACAAGGTACAAGGGAAATGTGAAAGCTCCAAGTGATTTTGGCTGGATTTGACAAATGTAATGGATCACTTTAAAACATATCAAATGTTAGAAGGTTAATAAAACATAATAGCGCCTGCCAACTGTTCACGGCAAGTAGATCCTAACATGATAAGTTTATCGGATGTCTCAATGGTTTCAATAAAGACAACGTTTGTCCACCATAACATGAGCGTAGAAATGTTTGGCACATTATTGATCAAGCTGTGTCATAAAAAATACCCAATATTATACCCTACAAGAGGGCCCGTATAATTCAATATGTCCTCCTTATATCCACTTGAGGAGATCTAGTAACTTTGTTGACATGTGAAAAAAATGACAAAGGGTTGATAAAATGTATATTTCTTTGATATGATATGTCCACTGAGTGATATGTGAAAATTCTACGGATCATGTCATATATATATCACCGAGCATGAGCAAAAATGCAAAGTGATATTTACTAACTCATCGCACTAGCTTTGTACACAGTTGAAAGTCTCCTGGGGAGACTTTGATATCGGAACACTTCAATCATAAAAATCTTTATAGCGAAAGTGAAATTCTGTAAAACTGATAGATGTTCATGCTTCTATACAATGAGGTATGTGAGAACCGCTAATGCTCTAATTAAGTTTTTTGGGGATTTTGACAATGTTACTAGATCCCTTTAAGGTGGATCTTTAAAACATGAACAGTTTGTCTGGTCTCCTGGTGATTCTCTGCATGTATGATTAAATTATTGTTTCTGGTTGACTGGGTGTACTGTTATTTCAGATACTACATGTAGTACCCTGTATGAGGGCCCATGTAGATATTGAAAATAATACAAACACCCATGCATACACATTTGGAAACCAGTGAAAAGGAAAAAAATGAGAGAGGTTAGCCCTTGAAATGGCAAATGAGACCCCAAACCTATAAAGAGGCTGTGGATGATTTGCATACAGAACTTTGATGCAAAACTTGCTTTATTGCTATTTGAATTATGTAGGCAGACATGCAAAATGCTCATGATTTAGTTTTTATACATGTATATTATGATTTAGTTATCTTGGGTAGATATCGAGTTTGTGGCTTTTGGATGGACTTTTATATCAAACAATGCCCCACTTGATCAGTTGGAATTGGGGAACTTAAAGGGGTAGTACAGTTTTGGTATGGCTGAGCTTATTAGTAAACAAAACCTGCACAATAACATTACAAACTAATAGTTATAACTCCAACATGCTCGAAAGGTATAGAATACTACAAACGACTAAGTAAAAAGCTTTTTTTTTTTTCAATGATAAGCCTGTTATCATTCTAAATGAGCCATTAAAACACAAGATGGCGCTCTCCAAAAAGCATCGGTTTCAACCATTTTTTATACAAAATTATGCATGCGATGTTTTGTTGAAATAATGATTAAATAGAGAGATCATCAACAACCATCTAAAAACCTCTTTTGTAAATTTTTAAAGACAGTGTAAGCATTTAACAAAAATATATATATAATAATCAAATAAATCTGGGTCCCAGATTTATTCAGATCGGATATATTTATTGATATTTCAGCTGTTTCTGAACCGATTTTGATCTAATAAAGTTTATTCTGTCATTAAAATTATATGCTCTTTATTCCAAAGGTTTGGGCAGGCACATTCAAAGGATCTAGAGCCATTAAACAAATGTTTACATTTAAAGGGAAAGTTGAGTTTTGGTAGAGAGGGCGCTAGACTACTTAATTGGTTTGTGAGGTAATGAAAAACTGAGTGTAAAATTTGAAAGAGCATAATATTTAAACAAGAAAATCATCTTTGTTTGATCAAAATCGGTTCAGAAACGGCTGAAATATCCATAAATATAACAATTTGTAATAAACCCGGGGCCCCGGGTTTATTAGAGAATTTTGAACCAGCCGTTAAAATTTTTTTTTAAATGCTTCCTCTTTTCAAAAAGTTACAAAATAGGTATTTAAATAGTTGTTGGTTATTTCTCTATCTAATCACTATTTCAACAAAGCATCACATGCACAATATTTTATTCAAAATGGTTGAAACCGATGAGTGTTTAGAGAGCGCCCTCTTACGTTGTAACGGTTCTTTTTTAATGATAACATGATCTTTACTACGTCATTTGTAATTTTGTGTTCCTTTCTAGTTATAACTATTAGTTTGTAATGTAATGATGCAGGTTTTGGTTACTAAAATTCAGTTTCACTAAAACTGTACTCTCCTTACCAGAACTCAACTATCCCTTTAATGCATACACATTATCAATTCTTTACACCAAGAGCACTATTTTGCTCCCCTGGGAGCATTCAGGCTGAACGTCATGCATATTTGTTGGAGTAAGGATGCCTTGATTTAGCATTGGTTTACTAATGCTAGAAGTTCCTGTGATATACATATTCCTGCTTAATGATCCAACACACTAATGACTATGTCATTAGTGACTATCAGAATGCTCCATTTATGGCACACAAGAGATTCATTATGATAAATATATTAAACTAAAACAGCATGAAAAGCAAGTACAATATCAGTGATAAAAATGTAGCATAAGGGGCTGGTAGGCAAATGCTCCCCAAATTGTCAAATGCTTCTCCCCCTCACTTACTTGCCCCCCCCCCCCTCCCCCATTTTGGAGTAGAAACAGGTACGTCATCACAATAGTTGCTAACTAGATAATAGAATTTTTAATCAAAACTTTGTCTGAGGTTAACTAGTCTGTGTTACCACAATACCAATAGTAAATCCATGCTTAGTCCAGCTTAAGATGATAGATTAAGTAGAATACGGGCCATTGAATTTAATGTTAATCATTTCATAAATGGTCTGTTGAGGTTTTATAAAGGTTAATGCAATATTTCCCCAAGAGGGGACTATCATCCCACTTTGTGGAGTCATCTTCATCAAACTTGATGAGGAGAACATGATCACAGATCTCCCTTAGCCAAACGTAAAAAGGGTTAATGTTTATTTACTATATATTGTTATTCATTTTGTTCATAAATGTTATTTTTTCCTTTTAATAAAGTTTATGGCAACATCTCCCCAAGCACAAGAGGGGGACAGTCTTTCACCTTAATATATATGCCTTGATCCGGATCGGCATCCCACTTTGTGGACTTATCCTGTAACCCAAACTTGCATGTTACCTTGAACAACACGAAGATCACATCTCCCTTAGACAAACTTAAAAGAGGTTATATATAATGACCATCATGTTAATTATTTCATAAATGTCTTTTTTTCATAAAGGTTATGGCAACATCTCCCCAAGCACAAGAGGGGGACAGGGATTCACCGTCTTCTATGCCTTGATCGGCATCCCACTTTGTGGAGTCGTCCTCGCCAAACTTGGGACCAAGATCAACGCGAAGCTCAAATCGCACTGGGCAAGACTGAAAGGTGTGCTAGAGCAACAAGACATGCCCGGCTGGCTGGTGCAGGTGGTCCGCATCACTCTAGGGGTGATCATCCTCCTCGGCATCTTCATCCTCATCCCCGCTGGGGCATTCACAGCCATTGAAGGGTGGAGCTTCCACGAGTCCTTCTACTACTGCTTCGTCACCTTGACAACCATCGGCTTTGGTGACTTTGTCATCGGTGAGTTACCTATAGCTATTAACCCTCTCTTCACTAAAAGGCACATTTACATGGGTGCATTCATGTGACCCTATTCAGGACTTGTCCCCAAATTACTTGGCCTTTGGTCCATTGAGAATGTGTATGATACCCAAATTATATAGTGTAGCAAAATCAAGTTAAAAATTAGTGTTCCAAAACTTTGTAAGAATTAGGTGATAAGGCTCTTTTTTTTTTCTTCATTAGTCGTACAAAAGTACTCTAAATTGTTAGTTTATTATCAGAGTACTTGATAGAATAATAGTCTCATCAGATGAGGCATAATTTCCCAAAAAATATTCACTCACTTTATACTGTACACATTGAACATATGATGATCCAAATGCATTTTCCAGCATGTTATAGCCTTATAGTCAGGGGTGTGAGACCTCCGATTTAAATCGGAATTCCGACTTTTTGCCTCAAACAGCAATCTTCATTTTCTGCTTAATAAAAAATAAAAAATAAAAAAATAATTTAAAAAAAGATTTTTTTTTTTTTTTTTTTTTTTTTTTTTTTTTTTCCCGATCCGATTTCCAATCCGATTTCCGATCCGATCCCATCATGAATCAAGAATTTGCCGATCTGATTTTTGATCCGATCATCAAGGTCGGTTACAGCACTAAGCTAAGATTTGATTTCACCAAAACTTTTTCAGCTCTTCATAACTGAAAAGAATTTGATTTCACTACAAACTGTGATAGTTGTCTGATTATATTGAAAAGCACACTGGTTGTCCTAGATGTCAAGTTTCAAGCCTCAGGTATTAAGGTATGAAACAATTCTGTAAAAAAATATCAAAAAACCAACCATTTTAAATTGAAAGAAATAGTTTCCAAAATAAGCCTAGATTGCACCAGAGAGCATAATAGAACCCCAGAGCTTCCAGGGCCCTAGGCGGGCCCTGAACCCCGGCCTAAGGGACTTCGCGCTTCGCGCTCGTAGTGTGCGCGAAGCGCACACTTTTCATTTCAGATTTTTTCAGATTTTTTTTCAATCTTGCTCTCACACCCCTGAACTTATAGGTACAATGTACAATGTAGGTGAATGAATGAGTGTATTTACATGTTATACTGTATATATATATATGTATGGAAGTCTTATGTGCTTGTGTATTTTGCACATGAGTGTGTATGAATGTTTGTTTGTAGTGTAGGTGTATTTTTACATGAAATGCAATGTAGTTGCTTTTATTTATGAATAAGAGAAGAAAAAGGCTTGTAGCCTACTGTATTTAATACAGGAATGTATTCTGCCTCTAGGTAATCTTTAAAATCCACATATTGGAATCTAAGATGTAATCAAGTTCATTCTAGATTTATATCCATTATCATTTAAACTATTCAGTGAGCCTTTACTTTCAATTGGTTAGGTTCCTGTTTTTGTTAAGGGTACACTGTATACTGCATACCAGAAAAGTGATGCATTGCTCAAATATTGACTCATTCCCTATCAAAATCCCTCTATGCAAACTTGTTGTCAGTTTGATAAATTACTTGCAAATAAAAGTCAAGCACCGTGGATAGAAGTGCGTGCATGCTCTTGCATTTTGAGGTATTCATACCATCTGTTCATATGAATAACATGAATGTTTGAGCAAAAGTCTAACATTTACAGAAAAAAGACTTTTGTAGCAAAATGGGATATCGATCTCCTCTTTTTGTAAATTTGCGAGGTTTGTGACTAAAGCTCCTGAAATATGAAGATTGGGGTAATTTAGATGTCATTCTAATTCATGTTGGATCAGAGTCAGAGAATATACAGTGTCAGTGTTATTTTCTCCAGATTTGTTTTTTTAATCGAGTGAGTCAGAATTTGAGAAGCTTCCACTGCAAATGATATTTGCATACATGTGGTAAATTCATGCCTACAGTACTTACATGTATATACCATGCATTTAGTAAGAACTGTTTAAACTGAAGCTGGAGGAGGTGGATTTGAGGTTTGGATTTTTTACTCATGAACTTTCTCACATGCTGTATGTCCTAGTAAAGAGACCTAATATTTAATTCCAGCACTATAATATATCTCATAATGTATGGTTTGCTGTATATATTGTATAATTTCTTATACACAAACCTTAAAGGTACACTAGAGTATTGGTACTTCCCGAAATGCCCCTTGACACTAAATTGGTTGGTTTTAATTCGATTTGAAAGTTCCTTGAATTAAACATGTAAAATGAGAATCATTCCCTTTAAAATGCTCTCATAGTTGAAAATTTTGATTTCAAGATATTTTATTCATAAGTCTACCGGCCGGGGGACATTTTGACTTATTAGAAAAATACAAAATAAGCTTAAACAATCTAAATAGGTTTTTAAATAGTTGTTGATGATATCTCTATTGAATCATTATTTTAACAAAACATTAAATGCACAATTTTGTATGAAAAAATGGCTAAAACCAATGAGTTTTTAAAGAGCGCCCTCTTGAGTTGTAATGGCTCTTTAAAAAAAATGATAACAGGGTTTTTACTTAGTCGTTTGTAATTGTGTATACCTTTCGAGCATGGTGGAGTTATAACTATTAGTTTGTATCGTAATGATGCAGGTTTTGGTTACTAAAGTTAAGTTTGACCAATACTCAACTATCCCTTTAATAAATAAGGGATAGATATACCAGGGAAATTGGTAAACAGGTGATTTAACAAAATATTGAAATTTAATAACCTGCATGATATATTATACTGAAATAAAAGTAATGTATCCTAGCAGTGGTAGGAATAATGTAATTAGCAGATGAAACCAATCGGTCACTCTAGCTAGTGGGAATCTATCATGATTAGTGATATATTCATGAGACTGAAATTACACAACCAATCATGCAGATGAGCTGAATGAGTGGTCAGGATGTGATAGATATAGATAGATAGATTGATTGCCTTACCGACTAGATGTTATGTTAATATTAGGAGGAAAAGTGTAGGGTGAACCAGATTAAAAATGCATCGATGTATTATACATAATTCAACTTTTGATGTGAACAGTGAGTATGATTATGAATTATAGATTGATTATGCTGTTATGTGGAAAAGAAGTTGAAATAATGCAGATGTTGTTAATCAGAATAGATTGTCAAGATAAGGTGTTAGTGCACACATAGTATATTCCCGTATTTGCTGGTGTATTAACCGCACCTTTTTCCATACAGAAGAACTTGCAAAAAGGGGGAGTGGTTAATACACAGAGATAGAGAAACATATTTCAGGAAAATACCACATATGGCTATAATATCAGTATATGTGGAGTGAAAAACTTGATGGACTTTTCTGTTATAAACTGAACTCAAATCAGAAACAAGTATGTGACTTGTGTTGTTTTTGCTGTTGTTGTTTTGTGTACTTAAAGTTTACATAAATGAGGGGGAAATCATGGAATTTGATTATAGTACTATGATTCCCAGCACAGTTTTATTATCTAGAAATTTTTTTTTTCCTCTTCAATGACAACCCAAATTTGGGGGTGCGGTTTATACACAGATGCGGTTCATACACCGCAAATACGGTAATGAAAGATTGTTGCTGCTTACCTTGCACTAAAAATAGGTTATTTACTGATACAAAGTTTCTTAGTTTCTCTAGAGATTTGTTGCTAGATAATACAAATGGAATTGGAAAGGGGTACTTTACAGGTGAAATATATGACAGGGTTATACATATTCAAATATATATTATCAATAATAAATTGTGTTCATGGATGGTATAAATGTCATGTACATATAAAAGCACAATTATTTACTGATGAAAGCTCACTAAAAATGGCTTATTTACTTCATAAAATTTCTTATAATATCTCACAAGAAATTTGTCACTAGAAAAAATTGGAAAAAATAATATTTTACAGGTAAAATGTTTGACAGGGTTATTCATATTAAAGGAAATATTATCAATGCAAATTGTGTTAATGGAAGGTATAAATGTCATGCATAAATCAGCATTAGCTACTAATGTTTTAAATAGCTCACTTAAATAGCTTATTTACTTGATAAAATTTCTCATGATATCTCACGAGAGTTATTCATACTACAGGAAATATGATAAATAATAAAGTATGTAAATGGATGATATAAATGTAATGTGTAAGGCATTATTACCTACTGACGTTAGCTAAACTCAGACATAATAAGAGAAAAACGTATAATGAAAGGTGGGGAACAGCAGATAAAAAAAAGACTTTTGTGTTGTACCTCACTAATTCCTTGCACTAAAAATAGCTACCATTTACTTGATGAATTTGATCTTAATTTCTCATGAGAGATTTGTTTCTAAATAGCAGTACAAAGGAATTAGCATTGAAAAGGCCCTATATAGCTTGCAGGTAATACATGACAGGCTTTTTTTTATAAAAAAAAGAAATTTAAATGGTGACATATATGTGATATGTACAGGAGCATTTAATAGCTGTTGTTAACTCAATTCAAGATATAACAGAACATAATTTACAAGAGAAAATGTAGTACTTAATGAATTGAATCTGAAATATTGGAAAAGATGGAAAATGTAAGAAGTAAAGAAACAAGTATATAAAGAACATTTTTCAAATAATGTAGTGAAAATGAAATTAAAAGTCTACTTTAAGATTACCCTTACAAGTTATAAATGCAGGAAAAACTGATGAACATAAACCAGCAAGTTTGCAATATGGGACAGTGTTATATACTTCATGTAAATATCAGGGACCTAATATAATGAAATAATTCTGGTGTGATAATATACAATATACAAATATTTACATAAATGCCAGATATTTTTAGCAATAAAACTTTGACATATGATATATTTACTTTTAAGCAAGGTACACCAGGAGATGAAATCTACTATATTAGGAAACATGAGAAGAACCAATATTACTTACATGTATATCGCTACAACCGTGCACCCACGTTTCTACTCGGGTGTGAGTGTTAAATTTAATTATATTGAAATTGAAGCAGCGATCCATCCAATGGATGATGATATATATGACACTTATTCCTATTCGATACTGACAAACTATTCCATATTAAAATTATGTACCAGTATTATATTTATGTAAGAATGAATTTGTGATGTATTGTAAACTCATTTAGACAAGTGTAGTCACATTAAAGGGATCTAGTAACATTGTCCAAATCCACAAATCTTACTTAGAACTCAAGTGGTTCATTCATACCTTGTTTTATTTGTATAACCAATGGAACCGGTTTTGGTCTTTCAACATTTCCTCAAAACAATTACTAGATGTATGTCATTGTATTGTTACTTATTGCTTTAAAGAACAATGCCTTATATATTAGCAGACATATCTTGTTTGTTATATAGGACCTGGCTTTAGTTTTGATATATTCATTGATTACGTCATTATGCTTGTTATGAATTATGATGCTAAATAACCGGAACCGAACTGCACTTAGCGAGAAAGGTTATATGTATGCCTTTACATCTGCGGTGACTGACCCAAGATATTCTAGTTTCAGTTAATAGAACTGACCCAATTCTTTCTGTGAAGGATCAATACATTTGAAGGATTTCTCATGTAAGGTAAAACCAAGTGAAAGTAGGTCTAGTATCCCAACGGGCAAGACAAAAAAAGCTACCTCAGTGCTAGTTCATTTCATAAGATGCCTTTCATACTGACCAAATTTTAAGCGGATGCATCTGGTCATATCCAGAGTAATGCTCTAAATGAAAGGTTGCTTTGGGTAGTCACTTGATAGACAGATGAAAGGAGCATGTTATTTATCCTGTTGTAAAGGAGGAGAAATTAATCACTATATTGATGTCACTCTAAACCTACTTTGTTTGAAAGATGTTGAAGAATTTCTCCGCAAACAATGATGGAATTGATCATAGATAACTATGCCTAGACAGCTTGACCAACGACTGTGCACCAATTTGATTTGGCAGATCTGAGATTCGGGAGTGTGGTATTCTGTGACTTGGTCTGAATGGCATGAACTGATTTAACATCTATTTTATCCAGTTAAAGCTCAAGAAAAATGTTTGCTATTTTGTCAGTAGCATACCAGTAGTAGTGATTCTGAAACTTAAATTATTAAAGTCAGAGTTATAGTAAACATGGGACTGATATCTAAAACCCTTGTGTAAGATTGTAGGCCTTCGTAGATCGTGTCATGAATGCTATGCATATCAGGTGTGTAGATCAATCTCATTAGAGTGAGCATTATGTTTTATACCAGTGTTTAGAGAGAAGGGAGACACTATCTCATCAAAACAACTTAAAACAGTTTTGCTGTTGTGTCATCTGGTATATAATTGTTGTGACTCCTCTCTATCTAAAGATATAGCAGTACTTCTGAGAAGAATGTATGGTAACCACCAAGCAATTTATATCAATGTTTCGACTCCTCTTTATCAATAGATAGCAGTGATTACTTTTTGAGAAGAATTTACAGTAATCACCAAGTCATTTGTTGATAGTGACTTATCGCTAAAAGAAGCATCTGTGATGTGCTTTTAATGTTGATGTTTCTGTAAGTCTCCTTGAGTATGCATCAATCTTTAACCATGATGGATGTTTTGGGGGCAAGACAACTTTTGTTGTCATAATGTGTGCATAAAACAATAGTTTGATGGGCAATTCATATATCAATTTAATTATTTAAGCTTACAGAATGGCCTGTGAACATTTATGGCAAATGGACTCATTTTGGCAAAGATACAAGCAAAAATGAAAATAAAGAAAATAAAAAGAAGACTGCTTGGTGAAAATTATCAAGGTGTAAACAAGGCAATTCATGTTTATGATTTATACAAGTTCATCCTACCCAATTAGGTAATGCTAATAATCCTTTATTCATTTTGGATCTAACTGGTAACCATCTTACCTTTGTGATACATTTCTTATCAATATTGATGTCGTCGCAAAGACTGCAGCAACTTTTGTGCACATTTGTTTAGAAAAAAACATTTCTAGTCATATTTTAATTTGACCCAGTAATACTTCAAGTCATGCGCTTTGATACTGTCTGCTTTGTTAATTCAATTTTTCTTCAAATTGAGGATGTTTATTTGAGTATTTTGATGAGATTTAAATCCTATTTATTCAAGAGATATTGCTATTTGACTCCATATTGTCATGTATGTGGCAGCGATATGAAATCTCCCCCAAAAATATATATGTCATAATATAATAGTGTGTAAGGATATTCATTTTGTAGAGCATGAATAATGTTTGATTTTCATAAAGGCAAAAAAAAAAACATTTTTGTACATCTCTTCATATTGCTTTCTAAACCCCTCCCCAATTTGTATGAAACAAATCAGTATTTTGGATGCAATAAATGAGTATTTACATTGTGTATCTTCATAAGATAACATACAGCCTTTCAATTGCCTTCTTTTTTCTCATCTGGGCTTCAACTCTCCACCTGTTTGTATGAGTTGCCTGCTTTTCCTCAGCCTTGATGTGTTTGTTTGTTTGTTTGTTTGTTGTTGTTGTTGTGTGTTTTTTTTTTGGGGG
Organism: Echinarachnius parma; assembly: GCA_037951105.1. NCBI lineage: Eukaryota > Metazoa > Echinodermata > Echinoidea > Clypeasteroida > Echinarachniidae > Echinarachnius > Echinarachnius parma. The sequence continues at coordinate 143,255 of JBAMJV010001316.1, read as the reverse complement.
GGGGGGTCTTGTCTTTATTGGAAACAATGTTCATCCAACGTTGTCAAATCAGAGAATATCTTCAAATGATGTAACATTTCATTGAATGTTGTCAAATCAGATTACATTTTCATTGAAGGTCAAATCAGATAACATTTTCATTGAATGTCAAATCAGATAACATTTTCATTGAATGTCAAATCAGATAACATTTTCATTGAATGTCAAATCAGATAACATTTTCATTGAATGTCTATTCCGTTTATTTCGCTAAAAAGTTTAAACGGTGTCTTTAAATGTTTTTAAAACATTTAAACATTAAACAAAAATTATCTTTTTCTTTTCTTTTCTTTTCTTTTTCTCCACCCTATAGTAATGATCGGTGATTGAATGTTGTTAAATCAGATAATATTTTCATCTAATATTGTCCAATCAGATAACATTTTTATTGGATGTTGTCAAATCAGATATTTTCATTGAATGTTGTCAAATCATCTAACATTTTCATTGAATGTTGTCAAATCAGATACATTGCCATGAATTAAATAACATTTTCTTTGTTGTATAAAATCAGATAATATTTTTATTGGATGTTGTCAAATCAGATATTTTCATTAATGTTGTCAAATCATATAACATTTTCATTGAATGTTTTCAAATCAGATACATGGCCATGAATTAAATAACATTTTCTTTGTTGTATAAAATCAGATAATATTTTTATTGGATGTTGTCAAATCAGATATTTTCATTGAGTGTTGTCAAATCATATAACATTTTCATTGAATGTTTTCAAATCAGATACATTGCCATGAATTAAATAACATTTTCTTTGTTGTATAAAATCAGATATTTTCATTGAATGATGTAAAATCAGATAACATTAGGACCCCAAGGAAGAACAGCAGCAGGGGTTATCTGGCTAATTTTCATATTCATTAACTTTTTTTATTTCACTAGAATTGAATACAAGTAAATAAACTTTCTTTGTCTTTTTTTTTGCAGGAACAAATTCCGACATCAACTACACATGGGTGTACAAGTGGGTTGCATATGTCTGGATTTTCTTGGGCCTGGTAGTCATGGCAACGGTCATCGGGATGATAGGTGAGCAGTTGGAGGAGCGAGCGGAGCAGTCCTCTATCGGCCGAAAGAAGAACAAAAGTGAGAAGGAGAACGGAGTGGAGAACGAGGAGGAGCGATACACAGGAACCAGTGAAGATAAGCTGAACACCAATGGAGAGAAGGCTGGTGAAATGGAGCTGAATGCTAAGAATGGCAATGAGGAGTGCGTTGTATGAACACATGCATACCCAAATCACAATATTGTACTAATGAAGCAGATCAGGTGTGGTCACACACTAATCATGATAAGCTGACAAAACTGCAATTAGGAGCAGAATGCGTATAATAAAGAGCTGATTGCTACAAATTGCATGGTACATTACAAGAAGTAAATTACATTTATTACATTTACATTTACATGTATATGAAAACCTAGCCAAGTTACTGTATCATCTTAATGAGGCTGAGCAGGCTTGTTCACACACTAGAATAATGTGAATATGGAGAAGTTCGAAGGCTGATAATATATAGCTGAATACTATAATTTGCAAGGAATAGTTTATGTTTACACTGTGAACACTAAGTTTTATTAGGCTGAACAGGCTTTTTCACACACTAGTTCAGACAAGACGTAATTGTAGCCTAGAGATGATTACTGCATAAATGGAAAGAAGTTTAGTTTTAACACAGTTCAAATATTCATACTGGCACTCAGATATATACTAAATTAGGCTGAAGAAAGAGGCTCTGCAACAAGTTAAGATAAAAGTAAAGGAAACTGTAACATTTGATAACTTGTATGATCAAGGACAAGGAGCAATTTATTACAATATGAAGTTCAACTACTCACCCCGTATTCACACACAAAAAAATCATCATATAGCTATACCGTTTCGGTATAGCTATACGATGAAATTCTGTGTATGAAGTTATGAACGCTTACTAACGATACGTCGTATAACGAAACGGGTTTGGGCATCGTTTCGAACTAGAACTCGATAAAGAATCACGGTCATTTTGTGTGTGAACGTACGGTCGAACCAAGGTCAAACTAGAACGGTATAACTGGGCGGGGCTTAACATGACCACGCGCGAAAGGAAACCTGAAAGCAGACAGAAAAAAAGACAACAGAAGCAGTGTAGCAAACTGTGCACCTATACGACGTTTCGTTGTAGAGTTTCGGGATACTTGTTCTTGTGTGTGTGAACGCCTACGATGATTCTTTATACGTTTCTTTATATGATGATTCTTTATACGACGTTTCTTTATAGAGTTTCGGGATAACATTTTTTGTGTGTGAACACGCTGTCAGATAAAACTGTTGTGTAAATGAGGCTGAGCAGGTCTATTCAGACAGCAGTAAAGACAAGCTGAATCAAAGGTAAAAGGAATAATGGGAATATTGAGTTATTTAATGTATATACAGTAGGTAGAAGTAGTTTATTATATCCATGTGAAACATGCACTTAGATAATATGTTTTAGATATAACGTCAAGGATGGTTCATCCATCAATTAAGAAAAGGTAAATGTGACTAAACTGGTTGTAGTGGCTACTTTTGATGTGTGTCACAATTATTAATGGAGAGCAGGATGAGTTTGGTACTGATGATATGGCACACCATGCACCGGGAGTAGGTTACAAACATACCAGGGTCCTGTTGCAGAAAGAGATACAATCGATTGTATTTAGTCACAATTGATTTTAAGTCAGAAACTTTGCGTGTTTCAACCAATCAGATTCGCGCATTTAGAACACATGATCTGACTTACAATTAATTGTAACTTACAATCGATTGTATCTCTTTCTGCAACGAAAATTGCAATGAAAATTGTTTTGTGTGCAAAATGGGTAGATTCAATGGGATTATGTAGTTTTTTATGGTTACCTTTATATCTTTCAATGATATATATACAGTCACAAAAGAGAGATTGTCATGTGAATCCAGAATAGTCATTGAATTATTTTGATGTGAACAAAAGTAGTAATACACATATTAACTTAGTTTTTAATAATATTAATTGTAGCATTGTATATATAATAAGTATAATTTAAAGTATGTATTTAAAGTGGTAGGTTATTAGGACATACAATAACTTTTGTTTATAAACCTAGTAGATGTACTTATGATTGTGCTGAGTGGTTTACATTATTTAGGGCGCTCTAGCTGGATCTTATTTCAGAACAGTAATTAGAACTTAACAATTAAAAGCATATATTGTCATGTTAATAGTTGTATTTGAAGTGAACGATTGAAGTATTAGGGAATATTTTGTTGAGAGTATTCACAATTAGACCGAATGTAACCTTTCCACTTCTATTATATACGGACTATGGAGATGTGGCAATGAGAATGGACTATACAAATCAATTCACACTTTTTGTTCAACGAATACCTTGAATTTTAATCCAAACCTACAATGATTTTTGTATTTGTATTGATGCTGAACCTTTATCAGAAGCATGATACAGTAAACAATTGAGGAATTACCCACCATTGCATTTTTTCAGACACTATTTTAAGCATTATCATATTATTGTAACCTATTTATTTATTTCTATTTTGTGTATCAGAATAGTAGAATGCATAAAGTTAATCCATGCTATGAATTTCATGAAGGCAAATATAGTTATGAGATGTTTGTATCTTACTGCTTATTTACTTACTTTTGTTTACTATACTTATATGTGAATCTTTAACATCTTAAAAGAAAAATACTTTGTTTGGCATTAAGGTGAAATGTTCTGTAAAACTAGAACAAATACAAAATAAAAATTGTACATAATTATGTTAATGCATCATATACCTATGATACAGTCCTACTAAATTGACTATATTCTTGTAACGTGATTCTCATGGGACTTAATTATTTTATTTATATTTCACCCATTTATTGCATATGCCTCATGTACTTCAAAGCATTACACTTTCTGTATTTCATTCCAATTTATCTTTTTAATATATTGATAGTGAAGCATATCTTTCATATGTGTATTTTTCTACATCTAAACATATGATTATTTGTGTATTTACATCTTTCCTGGAGGCTAGCTAGGCACTTTGAGGCTATTTTTAAATGAGACTGAAATGGTTATATATATACATGATATTCATTTTTTTCCCACTTTCAGCATTTGTATCACAATGTCCCTTATTGTTATATTTCACTTCATGTAACATCTGTTTTACAATGATTATATGTTCACAAAGTGAAAATATATGTATGAAATGGTATCTTTTATTTCAATATGTACTTGTATGTTTATTCTCTTTTATAGTACACCCAACATAGGAGAAAAAATACAAAAGTGAAAGTTGTACATAATAAAAATGTATAAGCATACTAAAATCAAAATAGGTTTACTGTTAATAGCCCGGTCACATATCAACGGATTGCGCAAACGTATGTCAAACGGAGAGCTACATTTTTCATCCGTTCTATCCGTTTCTTGTCCGTTCCTTGTCCGGTGATGTACGTTGTTCTATGTTTTGTCATGAAGCAATGGAGACGACTTTCATCACCGGATAATTTAATTTCGCAAATTGTCTATTCGTTGGGCATACGTTTCCGCTATCCGCTGATATCTGACCGGGCCATAAGATGAGAAAGAGAACATATCTATTTGCATATATGTTAGAGACTGTATACATAGGTACATGAATACTATTTTTTATTATTAGTGTTACAGAGAACTGATAAGTAGTATGATATAAAACTAAGGGTGTTCAAAATTGATTAGTAAGACTTGGCACAAGATCATTCAATAGACAAAATAGATTCTTATAGTATCAAGCAAGATTTTTTCATGAGGATTAAACAAATTTGTTAAGCAGATCGGGAATGTTTTGTTAATAATGGTATATTTTGAAAGCCCTTTCTTGATTATTGAGCATGATGCAAATCTGAACAAGTAACTTTTTTTTCTTTTCCATCAAGTACAAATAAGATGCTCAATAAAGGGTCTGTGATTGATAGAGAACAATTAAAGCATCTCTGGGACAGACAGTAAATAATATTATACAAATCTAATGGTCAATATAATCCACAAAAGTTATCTTCTCTTATCTTCTCATATCAGGTATCAGCTCTAAAATGCTGAAATGATGTTTCATTTAAATATGCTTGCAGCTATGTTAAGTGGCTTGATGAAATTATGAAGATGATTCCCTGCATATGTGATTACAAATAAATTGTCAAAATCATATTTGTTTCTCACATTATTGCAGTCTATAAATTGTTCAATTAGGAGGGACGTGCTAAAGAGATATATATATATGTGTGTGTTTATGTGTGTGTGTTCGTGCGTGCGTGCATGCGTGTGTGCATGTGTGTGAGTGTGTATGAATGATGGTGAGTATGTGTGGGTGAGTGTATTTGTAGCCTACATGTGTGTGTGTGTGTATATGTGTAAAATGTTAAGGATTGGCTATATGAATGATATAACAACATTACAAGGCCCCCCACGCGTACCCTCAATTGTTGTTAATACAAATAAAAAATAGGCTATATAAGTGTGCTACTCAGCCAGCTGAACAAAATATTTGAAACTAGTGATTGGATAGGTGTATGGGCACTTTCTGTCAGGGGAGCAGGGGCCGAGGTCTTTTTTCCAATCATACTGATTTCACATGACAAGAAAAAGGGGTATTTACATTTGCCCAAAATAAAATGATTCTGCCTCCAAATCCATCCCCCAAAAAAGTGTTTGTATACTTGTATATAAATATAGGGGGGGTCCTTTTGCCTGAGAGTGACTGTATTTTTACCAAAGTGCCCCTTTCCCATATATTGATGTTTTTCAAATTCTCATAAACACCTTCATCATAATAATTTTGCCTTCAGATGAAAGATCATCATTATCCACTATCAGGGGGGGGGGGGGGGGGGGGGCAATTAAGAACCAACATTTCGTTTTGACAGTATTATTATCCCAAGCTTGCTATTGACTATACAATATACTACAAGATATCATTTTAAGAACCAACATTTCGTTTTGGCAGTATTATCCCAAGCTTGCTATTGACTATACAATATACTACAAGATATCATTTTCTCAAGTTGGGGGGAGGGTACGATTTCCCATTGGCACTACTTGATTTTATACTTGGTACTTGCACGTAGTTTAATCCTCCAAAATACTCCATAGGAGTTTTAACTTACAGCTTTTATTATTATATACATTTTTTTCTTCGAAGAAAAGGGTGTTTGGGTACATGAAGGTAAAACAAAAAAGATAAGTCAGTTTTCATTAGACTTCGGTGTGGCCATCCAGACTAGTTGTATACCTTCTTGGTCGTGGGTCATCCAATACATGGAGGTACAGTGTAAGAAAGAAACCAAGTTATACTTATATCACCTGATGAATTGTCAGGTGACTTTGATGTTGTCTGTTTTATGTTCAGACCATTTTTGAGGAAAAAAATAGTTGCCAACGTCAATTGTTTTTCTTTTTAAGCATTAAATATGTTGTAATTGATTAACTTTCATTTTATGTTTACTTATGAGTCCCTGTAAAATGCAGAAATGCAAAACGATTGATGTTCATGCCTTTTATAAGAAAATAAATGAGGTTGTGTTGATTTCCAGGTCTGATTTTAGACTAGGTAATAAATTACGTAGTTCATCGATCAACACTGCGAAGACCGAAGTGAAAGGCAAAGGCAAAACAAGTCTCCACAGTCACAGAAGATAGGTAAATTCTTAGTTAAATTGTCTGTATATAGCCTTCGTTTCTGATTGTTCTAATACATAATTAATCTTACTAGTTTATGACACATAATTAACATGTTTTATTTTGGTCAGGAGACTGTATAAATCACTCATATTTTGTAATACCGCACTCCAAAAAAATAAATCAAAATTCGAGTAGCAGTGCAGGATCACGGAGGAGGATGCCGGGGAACCGCCCCCGCCAGCTCCCCGAGGTACTGTAGAGAGTAGCACATGCAGCTGCAGTCTAGGCCAGGTTAAGGTTAGATCGACAAATCTAGCGCTTTCATGGCCTTTTTTACATTTAATTGTAGCTAGAAGTAGAAGGGCCGACAGTAAAATACAACAATAAATGTACCCACTTTATTGATTGATTATGTTTCAGATTTAGAGCCACCATAAATCCGCTCGAGCTAAGCCTAAGGCTAAGCCTACACTACGCCTACGGCGCGGTAGCCTATGTCATACAGATCTGTTTAAAAAGTCTAACATTGCCTAACCTAACCAGGCGCCGTGCGAAGTACGGCGCCTGGCATACTGAAGTGTGTATACCGTGAGGCTCATGGCAAACACACTTATAAAAACAAACATTACCTTAGTTTAATATTTAAAATTATGTATCTGGGTTCATACGATTTCTGTTATGTATGGACTTCAATGTTCCAAATGGTGAAATGTCTGAGGCTCCATTACTTGTATTGATACTGAAATTTACTATAAAACTGGCAAGATTATAGTAGTGACGAAAATGGTATCCGAATTTGTCCGCGCGAGGTCGCAGGTCAAACTTTGGCATACGAGCCTGGATGTGCGCGCGTTCTGTACAGCGATTGACTATCTATTTCTGCGTGCGCGATACACCCCTGTACAGTAAGTACAGTCCCTGGCTTATATTGTATTAGTCAACCGATCGCCACTTACGCGCGGAATACCTCCTATCCCAGCATGCATTGCCGATGAGTTTTCGATCGAGGTCATCATCATTGCAGCGAACAAAGACAAAGGATTATAACAAGGACTACCGTAAAAAATCATCAATTTGAGGTAAGTCATCATTCTTTTGCAACAAGTTATATCTCATGTACGGTAGGTTGAGGGATTAATTCATGGCTAGAACTAAACTAAATTAATAAATAATACATGTAAAGTTGATAAAACACCTCGTCGCAAAATCCCCCAAACATTTCGAGCGACGTATCGTTACAGCGCCGTGTTAACACACGGCGCTGATTACAGTTAAACATTGCCTTGATTATAGTATTACTGATTAGATAATAAGTGTTTTTGTTTGTTTCGCCACCTTTTTTTTATTCAGTGGAAGAAAGGCTGTTGAAAGATGGGAGTGTTCACCATGATTCTTCTGCAAGCTGCAGTTGTCCTGGTGACTGTACCCATCTCAGCAGTGTTGGGACATCCCCAGTGCCTTGACTTCTATCCTCCTTTTGAGCTTCTCGCTGAGTCACAGCCTTTCTGTGATGGGTACCAGGACTTTGGCTGCTGCACTCTGGCTGAGAATGATGCAATCCAGCAGCAGTATAAGACACTGAAGAAGCAGCTAATGAGCGATGCATCTACAGAGTGCAAAAACTTCCTCAAGGATATCTTGTGCCAGGAATGTTCTCCTTACGCAGCTCACCTCTTCGATGCAGAGACCACTCATCAAAGGACCCCTCTGCCTGGACTCTGTGGTCAGTACTGTTCCTCCCTCTACAGAGCGTGCCCAGAGCTTATCCCGCTTCTAACTGAAGATGCAACTGTTCTTGATGCCTTCCGCACTGGAGAAGAAGCATTCTGCAGGGCTGTCCAGATCACCGACATGGACTACTGCTACCCAAACATCCTGGATGATAGTACCCTCAACGACTGGGCCTGGGAATCTCAGACGGGTGCTGGTGACGGGTGCCTTTGCCTTGAGGAGTTTGCTAACGGGCTTCGTAATCCTGTCCTAGCAGTCCATGCCAATGACCACACCCATCGGCTTTTCATAGCCGAACAGGTAGGCATCGTCCATGTCTACCTCAGGAATGGGTCTCGCATCGACGAACCCTTCCTGGATATTCAGGAGCTGGTGCAGACCTCGAACAGAAAAGGGGACGAGAGGGGCTTCCTTGGTCTTGCATTCCATCCAAACTTTGCCAACAACAGCAGGCTGTTTGTCTACTACACCGCTTACCTGATATCTGGTGATTACATCAGGATCAGCGAGTACCAGCTCATGTCAAATGACTCCAATAGAGTGAATGTGTCAACAGAGAGAATCATCCTTGATGTTGAGCAGCCTGCTGGTAACCATAATGGAGGACAAATGCTGTTTGACGAAGACGGATACATGTATGCTTTCCTGGGCGATGGTGGAAAGGGAGGTGACCCCTTTGGAGAGCATGGAAATGCTCAAAATCTGTAAGTGTTTTAGGTAGATTTTTTATTAAATTTGACATCAAAATTTGATACAGTGTGTATCAAGATTATCCAGTCGTGTATTATTGCCAAGTTTGTGATAAGTTGAATATATATAATTTATAAAAAAGAGCTTCATGCTGGTTTAGAAAATTTAACTAGAAGTTTAACTAGGAGATTACTTATAAAGTTTTTCTTCATTAAAGACTTCATATTCTAAAGATATAAATCCTTTAATAAAAGTTCTTCAAAGTATTGATTTCCTGCTTCATATTATTGACAAAACATCAGCATCTTCAGAGCATGCTTTAGCCTTTAGTATTTATATTATAAATCCACAGGAAAACGGGTGCAATATATGTCAACTAGGATTTTAAAGATCCTCATGTGTGGAGATGATACACTGCGGTTTGGCAATTTGAACTAGGCTAGTTTGTGCACACTGCATTACACTGAGCCGCTATGTATCTTGTACCGTGCTCAGGGTGTTCACAAGTTGGCATCGCACATTTGATCTATGCGTCTGAAATACCTAAATTTAACACCACTAAATAACATGGAATATTTGCCTATATAAATGGCACCTATGATATGTAGCTTTTGCACTCTCTTGTAGCCAAACCCTTCTTGGTTCAGTCATCAGAATTGACATCGATCGGCAGGAGAATGGTATGCAGTATGCCATCCCACCGGATAATCCCTTCGTTGACTTTGACAACACTACCAGACGACACGAGATATTCGCCTATGGCACCCGCAACATGTGGCGTTGCTCCATCGACCGTGGAGATAGGGAGACAGGGTATGGTGCAGGTCGAATCTTCTGCGGAGATGTTGGGCAGTCGAGCTACGAAGAGGTTGACATTATCGTGAATGGTGGGAATTACGGCTGGAGGGGCAAGGAAGGCTTTGCATGCTATGACAACTCAATGTGCAGTGACTGGCTAGGTTAGTGGAGATTTCAAATATATTTGGACTTTATAAACAGGTTCAAGGCTATGTTCTCTAGCTATTGTGTTTTACTTATTATGAAAAACTTTATCAACCCAATCTGAGATCCTGGATTATGTGCTGAACTATGTCAAATGCATTATTGTCAGAGAATACTTTCATACATCTTTTGTTTTGTGAAGTTGTGAAAGTATTTACACTCTATGTTTATAGTTGTCAAAATATATAGCAAGGGAACATTCATAAATCTATAACAATGCTAGTAATTAACCTTTTGTCATTGTGGCCCAGTCAGGCTTGGTAAAAACATGATGTTTAAAGTTGTATTGGCCAGAAACCTAACTGAGGGGGTCCCAAACGAAGAAATCTTTTAAACTTAGAACTGTTACATCTGGTTGCCCATTTGGGCAAGCAAGTGTAGTGATTACATTTTTGTGGCCCAAAGCTTATTTTCAGTTACCCGTGGCCAGCGGCCCTGTGCTAATTTTGATAATTGTCTATACTTTTTGCCTGCTTCTCTTACTATACACAGAGGATGAAGTCCTCCCCATCCATGCCTACCCTCATACAGTGGGCAAGTCTGTGATCGGAGGGTATGTGTACAGAGGATGCCAGTACCCAAACCTCAACGGCCAGTACATCTTTGGCGATTTTGTGTCAGGGTAAGTATTAAACCAGAGGCTTTACAAATTACACTTACTGTCTTCTAGCCTGGTGCTCTGCATTCATAGAATAGAGAGCTTCCAGAGGACTAGACCCATTTTCTGTGGCCTGGGGGGCATTGCATAAAACTCAAATCGCAAAGTTGCGTTTGATTTTCGACGAAAGTCATCAAAAATCAAACGCAACTTTGCGTTTAAACGCAACTCTGTTGCATAAAGACTTGAGCTTGAAATCAAACGCAACTTTTCGTTTCATATCAAACGTCAAATTATGATATGGATCAGACGCAAAGTTGCGTTTGATCCGGATGTTTATGCAACGGTCAATTGCGATCAAACGCAAGTTGCATTCCATCAAACGCAAAATCAAGCGCAACTTTGAGTTTTATGCAACGCCCCCCTGGGCTACAGAAACAGAGAGATTTTACTGCCCTACCTGCTCAACATCAGGGATAGGACTTTAATCAGGGCTTGACACTAGCACTAGCCCAATTTGCCAGGTCAAGTCAAATTGATGTCGAGGAAGTTGAATTCCATACAGTCATGTTTGGTTGCCCAATCTGTCTCAATGTAACAATACATTTCATTATTTTTTTGTACTGGCAAATTGATGGGAACATCCCATAAGAACGTCATTTCCTTTGAAGTTTTGTAAGAAAACAAAAATGAAATTTCTGTTTACTGCACAGGAGGTTTTTTGAGCTTACTTGAAGAAATTGTGTCTTTGGGGTATGGTAAATGACTAAATGGTCTTTAAAGGACAATGAAACTGGCTTTCGGCTACTATTATCATTTAGAGGGTGAACAGACATTTAATTTGATACATGACTTGGCAATTTTGGCCTACTGGATCCCATGAAATCCTTCTGTGAACATACGTACCCATATTTTACTAATTGTTAGGCGGTAAAAGATGATGGGAGCGGCCATGTTCGTGTAATTACCTGACATGCTTCGCAAATTCTGACGACTGTGCGGATGGCCGAACAAAAAGATCTTTTCACTGATTTGCAGACTCATCAAAGCGTCTACAAGTATTCAAACAATGGTAGTTAAGTGCAGGAATGCATCATTGTCCGATCACATGCTAGTGGAGTCCGCACAGACCTAACAATAGCGGCCTCCAGCATTCGCATGAATAGTGGTGTACCCGATAGTGTTTTCACATATTTCTTCCAAAGCAGAAATCTGAGTCGGGGTAATGTTATGCGAAATAAACAAGCATATTACGATGTATAAAGTAGGATAAACTCTATTCTAGAGTTGCATTGGCCTTTAAGCAGGGAAATATGTCTAGGAGACAGCACATTGTGTACAAAGAACATGGTGGGGGCTAATCTGAAGAACATCCTTTCATTCAAAATTGATGATGGCTTGGGGTTTTTTTTTAAGAAGACAAAATTTGATTAATTTAAATTTCTTATCATAACAGGAAACTCTTTTGAGCTTACAGAGAATCGTGACTGTGGGGAATAGTCCAGCAGAGAGATTTGTATGGGGGACTGCACAGTGTGTACAGGGAACATGGTGGGGCCTACCCAAAGAGCATCCTTTAATTAAAAATACATCTATTTGATAGCTTGGTAAAAAAACACACAATATATTAGTGAAAATGTGCTTTTCATTACCCAGGAAACTCTTTGAGCTGACAGAGAAGCGTGACTATGGAGAATGGTCCGGCAGAGAGATCTGCATGGGGGACAGCACGGTGTGTACAGGGAACATGGTGGGGCCTACCCAAAGAGCATCCTTTAATTAAAAATACATGTATTTGATAGCTTGGTAAAAAAAACACACAATATATTAGTGAAAATTTTCTTTTCATTACCCAGGAAACTCTTTGAGCTGACAGAGAACCGTGACCATGGAGAATGGTCCAGCAGAGAGATCTGCATGGGGGACAGCAAGGTGTGTACAGGGAACATGGTGGGGCCTACCCAAAGAGCATCCTTTAATTAAAAATACATGTATTTGATAGCTTGGTAAAAAAAACACACAATATATTAGTGAAAATTTTCTTTTCATTACCCAGGAAACTCTTTGAGCTGACAGAGAACCGTGACCATGGAGAATGGTCCAGCAGAGAGATCTGCATGGGGGACAGCACAGTGTGTACAGGGAACATGGTGGGGACCTACCCAAAGAGCATCCTTTCATTTGGAGAAGATGAAGCAGGTTTGTACATGTATGCATTATAAATTATGTATTGCATTTGTTTAATTGACGCACTTTTATTAAAAGCCCAAATTATCATCAGAGGGTAGAAAGAAAGAAAAAAAAAACGGTAAAGAAACCCAGGTTAATTTATGTAAATTATGTAAATTAATGTAAGCCTTTCAATTCTGATACTGTTTTTTTTGTAAATACAATCAAACCTGTCTATAGCGACCGCTCCAAGGAACGGTGAAAAGTGGTCGCTATAGACAGATGTGGTCGCATTAGACAGGTTGGTGGCCATTTTGAATTTCTGTTTGCATATTGTGCCTAGATAGGCACATGTGTAATTAATTGGCATCTGTATACGCACGTGTCCATAGTTTCATTTAGTATATTTTGTTGCATGCATAACAATAACAAAAATTGAAATTATAATATTATATTGGCGTTATATTTTAAATGATATATTATGTTTGTATTATCTTGTTTTAAGTGAAATTGCAAAATGTGTCAATGAGTCATTAATTAACTCAGCATGAGAGAATCAGCTACGCTTATTCGCATGTGTATAGTTTTCTATAGAATTCTGAAGTCAAGATGCATTGTTTGGTCGTAATAAGCGCACGGATTATAATTGAATAGTCAAAAACACCCCTCCTCGGCGATTAAGATATTTGTTAATAGATGTCAAATTCTGTTGTGATGTTGAGTGAAGTTCCTTTGTTTGACGAATTTCTGTATCAGCATTAGGTACTATAGGGTACAAATATTCTTAGTTTATGAGTCCGAAGCACTTGGTGTTGGTAATTAAGCGGGTAGGCTTAAACAAAACAATTAAAGGGAACTAGTTACTTTGTTGACTGTGCAAAAAGTGATGAATGGTTGATACATTGTATATTGTTATTTGATATGTCCACTGGCAATTGTGTGAAAATGTCAAGTTAAATTAACGTAATATGGCCGAGTAATAATCAGAAATGGAAAGTGATAATCACTAACTCGTTGCACTGACTTTGTACACTGTTATGGCTATCCAGTGGATAGTTTAACATCTGAACACTTCAATCTTAAATATCTCTTTAGTGAAAGGGAAATTCGAAAAAATTAAACCTGTCCCATGCTTCCATTGTCAATACGAATACAACACGGCCGTATGAGGGAACCACTAGCATTCCAATTTGATTGTGAGGATTTGGACAATGTTACTAGATCCATTTAAAATAGACTCCTACCACATTCAAAATCGTACAATATTCTTAACCCGTTCAGGACTGATTGATTTTGATATAACATGTATTTTACATTGACCCAAGCCCGAGTATTTTCTGGTCAGGTCCTGAATTGGTTAAGTGCCAACGAGACTATTTTGCCAAACCACGTCCATGTGATAACCTTGATAATAAAATAGAAAGATAACTGATATTCTAATGTAATTAATACTCGGTAAATAGTACTCCGCGCAAATGTTGAGAGACCAACCAGCTGTTCAAACATCACATAGAAGGATGTGATTTATAAAACTAATAATTGTTTCAATAAATGTTCACTCTTTTGTACACATATAATTATCATTATTTATGCTCCCATTTGAAAAATATCTATGAAAATATGTTGAATTCCTTATACTCGAGGTAATGATAATGACCCTGGAATATTTTATCCCATATATTAGAGACTGAAAAACTTGAATCGAAAGGTGATAGCTGGGTGACCAGCCAAATTCAATCTATAAGCTGATTTTAACACATGATTTTTCAGGGGGGGGGGGGGGGGACGACCAGAGAGTGGTCGTTATGAGCAGGTGGTCGCTATAGACAGGTGATCGTTTGACTGTAATTGATTTACACAAAGTTGATCATATTTATAGTTCAATTCCTCATATATTTGTGTTGTAGGCAATATTAAGATGTTACCATACATTTATGCCAGTATGTCTAATAGTTCCTTGCATTTGTAATGTATTTGTACAATCTTTTGTATGATTCTTTTTTATTTGTATCATATTTTGTATGTTTAATACTCGGCTGCAATTTAGCCTGCTTGGCTACAATGATTGAATAAAATACCGTAAATTGAATTAAAATTAAATTTAAATTTATGTGTGATCACTATACACTCTACACGGGTTTGAATGTACCTTGTTGTAGGTAACCCCAACAACTTCCAGGAGGAAAGGTGAACTCGTGAGTTTGAGTCAGATTGTTTTAAAAGTGGCTCTGTGGCAAGTCCAAACTTTAACTTTGCTTTGTTTTTACTTATTGAAGCGAGTCCATGCTTCGACATACCCTTGGTTGGGTCCTTGTGACATGATAAATAAAATTCATTTGAAGGGCTCTATGCTATTTTTGTTTATAATGGTTTCATACAGTTGATTACCTATTGTATGAGGCTTTTATGTTTGTTTGAATTAATGGGTGTATTTGGAAATTTAAGTGACAAATTAATTTTCCCTCTAATTCTCAATTGTTAAATGCCAGGAGATTATAGATTGTAAATGTTTATGCTCATTTGCTGGTCAAGGCTAAATATGAAAAATTGTATGGTGATTTATTTTGAGTAATTGAACTGTCAACACCGAACAGTCATAATAAAAGTTAATTTTTAGTTTTGAACAACAATAGCAAGTGCCAGGTGGATTTCTGTTGAATTTCTTGAAATTGTTAAATTTATTTTGGTTACTTTGCTTCTATTGATTTGGCATACAATAAAATGTTCTTGTTTTTCATGTACAGGTGAAATGTACCTCCTATCAACAAGCGACCCAAGAACCAGCAGTGCTGAAGGAAAAGTCATGAAGATCATTGATCCTAGAAAGTGAGTGCCTCCCCCCCCCCCCCCCCCCCAAAAAAAAAAAAAAAAAAAAAAATGATATTGATAATAATAAATCCATGAATGAATGAATGAATGAATGAATGAATGAATGAACGAATAAATGAATGAATGAATGAATGGATAAATTAATTAATAAATAAAGGAATAAATACATGAATTAATAAAGGAATGATTTAATGAATGAATGAATGAATGAATGAATGAATGAATGAATTCATGAATAGACAATTAATAAATGAATGAATGAATGAATGAAGAAAAAAAATGAAAAGATTACAAATGAAAAATGAAATGTACAATAAATAATTGGTAACCAAAAAGGTACATCTCTACAGTGGACACTTTTTTGAAAAAGGAAATGCTCTTGTTACAAAATCTTATTTCATACTATAGAGGAGTTTTTAAGATAAAAATCCACATTTTTGTGAATTCTTGCTGTTATTAATAATTAAACTACCTTGAGTAAAACACCTCAAGTGAAATTTTTTTTTTTCCCTTACTGTAAAGAAATTTATTTACTTTGAATTTGCTCACATGATCATGTAATAATAATATATAATCTGTTAATTTGCATTCAAATTGGCGCAAGTTAAATGTGTGTTATTCTGATGATCAGTCAGGTTTGTGTTGCTTTTTTCTGAACAAATGTTCTTTTGATGTTCTTTTTATGGTTGATAAAAAAAAGTTTGACTGTGTCATGCCCTATAGAGTTCTGAGGTGTAATGTCAAAAGAATGCGATGTTATTACGTTGGTGCTTTGTGGGTTCAAAAGCAATTCAAAATTTCATTTTGCCATGCTCAGGAGAGGGAATCCAGCAGAATGTTTGCAGGACATAAGAGATGTGGACATCCAGGGCACCATAAGCCCCTTTGAGCCTACTCCCAAAGGTAAATTAATTGTTTTATGAAAAGTTAAATGTTAGAACACAAAAATTATATTGTATGATGGAAATAGATTTTTTTTTAAACAGTTGTGTACACCATGATTTTTTTCTTCTTTCCTGCATTGTTGTATGTGATATAAATGTCTTTTATTTATTTGATGTGCTTATATTTTCCTCTACGACTAGAATCATTGAAGAAAATATTACATTTTAAAGAAGGCACAATTGTTTGTAATGGTGTCAATTTATTAACTCAGTAATGCTTATTCCATTTTTAGAAATTGTAGGTGTTGAAAAATTACCATTAATTTCCAAGAAACATTTATATTGCTTCCTTTTCATGCATGTGTGTGTCTTTTTTAACTCAATTGTTGAATATGCAAATTCTCCATGTACATCTTGAAGACGATATTGCCAGTAATAGAAATCATATTTTGTCTAAATTCAATAAAGCTGTATGTATATATTTTTTTTGTTTTTTTTTGTTTGTGGGATACTAGTTCTATTTTAAGTGAAATGAAAGCCTTACAAAATTTGATTCATTTTCAAATACCGTAGTTATTACGAGTGAAAGAAGGCATAGCTTTACAAAATGTGCATGTTTCTGCCTCATTGTTTTGTTTGTACTCATTTATTCCTTTTTGATGTGATATCTTCATTGTTGTGTGATTACATCTTGTATGTGCATGCTTTTTCCATTTGTATTTTAGTGTTTAAAAACAACCTAAATTATGTTGTTGTGTTTGTTTTTCTTTTGCTTTTTTTAATACCAACAAAGCAAAATTATAAATATGCATTATATAACTTTATATTTTAACCCTTTGTTTGAACAAACAAATGAATAAATAAATAAATAAATAGATCAATCAATCAATAGGAAATTGTTGCTATGAAAGTTACTGCTATCCACACCTACCTGCATAACACTTTTTAAAAGCCTGAAATCCCTGAATTGAATATGCCTTAAAATTTTACACAAGGGCAAGTTTTACATGTCATTGGCCTTAACATTTTATTGAAATTCGTACTTAAATGATTACGTGTATCACATCTCAAAGTCATCCAAGTTCCTGGTATGTTATAAAAAGTTATATTTCTTCTGAAAGCTATTGTTTCTACACAATAACATTTAATTTCTAGATAGAGTTATATGAATATCTATATTACCTGCCTACGCTGTTGTAAATTTGTATTGACCCATTGACCCATTGACATATTTTTTAATATTTGTTATAGCTCATCTAACTCGTCAATGTTTTATTTTGCCGAGGCATAAATATTTTGATATGAAGTCAACTCATGAAAAGTGTGTATTGTTTACTTTATTGTAATTTTTTTTTATTAATCAATTAATAACAAAAGACGGTTTAATTTTGTTGTAAAGAGCATTCTCCATAAATCCTGGCTCGAGCATTTTGGGGACCAGTCATGAATATTTGACATCTTTTATTTTCCAGAATATTGCATCATTTTGTTATGCATTCCATCTCCCCTGCCCCTCCCGAACCTCCCAGTCATTCAAAAAAGCTCCACCGAGATGCTGCTTTTATCTAACATGCTTGTATATTCTTGCTTGTCTTCTAACATGCCGTGTGTGCATGCTACAGGAAATGCCGCCTGCTTGACCTTTCACCCCGCTCACAACATACAACTGCTTGTCATGGCTTTGCTCATTGGCTGGTGTTTTGGCTGTGTTTTTGTTTCAGGATGGGTAATTAATTAAGTTTGATATTAATCTTTTAAGAGTTTTTGATTATGATATAACATGCATTCTCTTTCCCCAGCCCAAGTATTTTGTGGATCAATGGGTCCTGAATGGGTTTAATAAAGGACAATGAAATCTGGACAAATTGTTGTATGCACTATAAGACACTAAATAGGATGAATAGTCCCTGAAAATTTGAGCACAATCGGTCAAGTAATAGGAAAACTATGGCTCTTTAGAAATACTACTCCACATACGTTTTGTACACAAAATTTCAATTTTGTTAAATTTTCTCAAAATATATGTGTACCATTCGTTTGAGTTCAAAATATGTTTTGTAGAATACATTTATACACAACTTATCGTGAGTTTGGGGAATGGAAAAGTGTGACTATGAAGAAAACTGTAAAAATGGGAAAATTTGTGTACAAAACATATGGGGAGTAGTCCACATACTTATCAGAGTGCGTTGCCAATTTGAGTTCCCCATAGGAATAAATGGCCATCTTCAAAGAGCCATAGTTTTCTTGTTTCTTGCCCGATTATGCTCTAACTTTCAGAGATTATTCCTCCTAATCTCTTCAAGTCTATGAAAGCAACAGTTTGCTTGGGTTTTCATTGCCCTTTAAGTAAAGAACAAATTATAAGTAGGGATAGATTTGTTCTAAGTTGCCACCTTTCTATAGCAGCAAGTACCTGTACATGATGGTTGCTAATTTAGAATCTATTGGTCAATATATACCTGTTTGTATCAACCTGTTTATTAAGGCCACCTACCTAAAGTAGTCAAAAAATGTTGTCTTCCTTGGGGGATCACTGTTTTTAGGTTCTGAATATCTTAAACTCCATGGTCCGTTTCAAGTGGCAGCTAGAATCCTAAACAATAGCAAATTAAATCCTGATTCATGATGAGCTGTTTCCCTTTTTTATTAAAACATTTTTCCTGAAATAATGTTATGATTTTTAAAGT
This sequence comes from Echinarachnius parma, assembly GCA_037951105.1. NCBI lineage: Eukaryota > Metazoa > Echinodermata > Echinoidea > Clypeasteroida > Echinarachniidae > Echinarachnius > Echinarachnius parma. The sequence goes on along the minus strand of JBAMJV010001316.1, from coordinate 123,941 downwards.
ACACATAATTAATTAATTGAGTTAATGCCTTTCAGTGCTCTCATATTAAAACCTTTCCTATGCATGATATTAATTATCCAAAGTTTATTCTGGCATTTATTATGTCTGCCATACCTGTATTTAAAAGCCACAACGTTAAATGCATTTTACATCCTCAGAATCTGTCCGATGCCCCAAAAAATGTAAGGGAGACTTCCTGGACATAAGCAACACCACGTACTGTGACGCAAAGTATGGTGAGTTTTTTTACATTTCAGTACAGATTTTTTTCCTGCTTATAAGAGTACAGAAGCCATGACGTCATAAAAACACTTTTTTAGAATTTTCAAATTTGGACTTCATTTTCAGAAAGAGCATAACAAAAAATGTCCAAATACCGAACATCAAAGGAATAGGTTACGTATTGGCTGAGATATGCCCATCCAAATGAATTTTACTTCAATAGGCAATCAGTGTTATAGTGCACTGGTTCCTGTGCACTATAACACTGATTGCCCATTGACAAACATGCCGATGGGCATATCTCAGCCAATACGTAACCTATTCCTTTGATTTTCGGTATTTGGACATTATTTGTTATGCTCTTTCTGAAAATGAAGTCCAAATTTGAAAATTCTAAAAAAAGTTTATGACATCACTTATGACATCACACTTCACCACTCTATAAGCTAAGCCCATATTGAACAATGATAGGCACTTACGCAGGAAATATGTAAGCGGTAATGCATAATCAATGGACAGCAAACTGGTACTGGTAATTACCATTTATCTCTACTCTCTAGTAAAAAATATATGTTTGCTTAAATTGTAAATTTCTTCATTTAATTGTTCACTTATTCAATAATAGTAATAACCAATACCAAGCAAAAGATCCAGCTCTTCTGCAATGCATTGCACCTCACAATCTACCTTCAAGCTCCAACACACCACTACACCAGGAAACCTTTCACATGGACATCTGCTGACCAGATAGTTACACATCTACTTGCCTTTATCTTTAATAACATATATTTCCTTATTCATTTGATCCACCCATTTTACAGGGATAACCGGCACCGTGCACAAGATCCAACACTTCAGCAATGAGCTGCAAGTCAGAGAGATTGATTATTTTCATTAATTGTGATACCCGAGAGGATATAAACGACTAGAAGAAGTGACAGAAATGATGCCCATAACAGTAACAGTCAGCAAAAATGCCACTGTTTGGTTTCCCTTCGAATAACATATTTCCTCACTCATTTGACCCTCCTGTTACACAGTGATAACCGGCACAGTGCATAAGATCCAGCACTTCAACAACGAGCTGCGCATCACAGTGATAGTCAACGAGATCCACAAGAGGTCGTACACTCTGCCCGCCATCAGGAGCAGGTTGACCATCTCACAGTTTGGCCGCTCGGCTAAGTGTCGCTGCCCGAACTTGGAGGTCGGGGAGAAGTACTTCATCATAGGCAGCTACAAGTCGGCATGGCAACAGTTTATCCTATTAGAGTCTTCGATTGTGAGGCACTACCACTGGCATCGGTCGCTCTTGCTGGAGCAGTTGAAGAGTGAGTGCAAGGCTATGACCATGCAGGAGTTTGCCAACCGGTTTAATTAGTAAGCAGTTTGATTAGAACTAAAGTTAACTATAAATTGGTTGGATCACAGTTTAAATACAAATCTGTCCTGATAGCCTTCCATTTGTGGGTGCTTTTACTGGCACCAACTCTTTATGGTCTACAGCTGAATAGTGAGTGTAGGGCTCAGACCATGCAACATTTTGCTATCGGTTCAGTTTAAAAGCAATTGGATTAGAAACTTTTTTCTTTTTTAAAAATCTGTTTGATTTAGAAACTGTTCGACACAGTCTTCTGTTGTCAGCATCACAAATCATGGTCTGCACCTGAATGAGTGTAGGGCTCTGATTATGGAACAATTCTGCAATCAATATTATCATTCAAAGCCAGTTTGATTAAAAATCTGTTTGATTGTTGGTTAGCAGTGATTTATCTTGACATAGTTTCGGTTGTGAAGCACTACTCATAGTCCGCGCCATAGGGTAAAATAGTGTTTCCCCACAAAAAGGGCATTATTCTTTAATGTAAAAGTCTCTCATAAAAGCAAAATGGCATTACGTAGTTTGCCTTACAAAGGGTATTATAGTAAAAGTGTGTTTGTTTTTTTCAATGCATAAACTTGTAATTACAAAATCATGTTCCAGCCTTTCAGCTTTTTATAACGTAAGCTGAAATTAAATGTAGATCAATGTGAGGTTAATTGAAGTGAAGGAGATAAATTGTATTTAATGAAGAAGCATGATCAAATTATGGTGAAATTCATTCTTGAATGTTTATTACACGAGAATAACTAAACTTATATTCAATTAAATGTTGAAAGTAACTCATCTTTAAAGTTATGTAACTTTTTTAACATTACTGATAACTATATTTTACTGCCAATAATGTGCACTTAATATTATATTTGGTATTGTAGATTGCGTTTGCTATGCAAACATGAAGCAATTACTTATTGGTATGAAAGATATAGACATTTGAGAAAGTGGTGTTTCAGTCAGCTTTCTGGAAAATAATGCAGAAATTTTAATATATATCGCATAGAAAAAATTATTGCAGTATTGCTGAAATTTACTTTTATAATGAAATGCAATAAACTATTAAATCTAAATTTATATTTTATGATCAACATGTTTAGATGATATATTTTGTAATAAATTTTATATTGAAGCACTTTTAACACTAATATGAAGTATAATGTCTTTTTGATGTACATGTTTAATTTATGAAGAAATATTTCCATATTAATGTCTTCCATTTTTAAAGTCAGAGTCCGGTAAGACAATAAAATCAAGAATAATGTGTTTTTAAATCTCATAATCAAACGTATATGTCTTCCATTTTTATTGTAAGTCAGAGTCCGGTAAGACAATAAAATCAAGAATAATGTGCTTTTTAAATCTCATAATCAAACGTATATATTTTAATTTGATAATTATTAATTTAATGCTGTGCATTTTAGTCATACATGTTTCTACTATGAAATTAAAAGAATACCGTATACTGCCTAATCATGATTCCATTTGTTCTACTTAAAAATGTATTTGAGTGTAATCTTGCATGGAATACATCTAAGCATGAGACATTTGTGTATACATGTAGGCATTTAACTACATTGAAACCTTGTTATAAAGAGCTCTGATAAAACAAAAACCTCTTATAACAAGGTCACTTTGATGGTCCAATCTCTCTTATTTATTGACTACAATATTGCCCATATCAACAAAAACTACAATATCATCAGGGACTATTCAGTTTGCATGCACTATAGTGGACTGGTATGTGATGTCACAATTAGGCCCCGCCCACATTCTCCCATTGTTTCCTGCTGTTCCAGTTGATAATGACGTGGATTTGACTGATTTGGCATGCATACTTGACCATTATTAGACGGCAGAAAGAGAAAAATGGGTTAACGTGGGGGCGAGACCTAATATGATGGAACCTCTTTATAATGAGGTCATTGGTAGGCTACCATGAAAACTACCTTGTTTATCGGGGTTTTAAAAATATATACCTGTATATATGAAGAGCTGGGACCAGCAAAGTAACCTTGTTATAAGAGGGTTTTGTTATACCAGAGCTCTTTATTACAAGGAATTCCACTGTAGTGACATTTCATCCATGCCATTTGAAAAATCCCAAATATACTCAGCTGCAGTAGTATACAAACATGCCATATCTGGAGGAGGGGGGGGGGGGTGGGGTTGTCCCCTAGATTCTACCCCTAATTCCCCTAGTTGCCTGCTTAGGTCGGTGTTTGGGTGTATGTATGTGCATAACTTGCATAACTATAAAAACAAATTGTGTGTGTTCTCTTACTATCATCATGCGCAGGGCTCGATTAGCTGACCCGGGCAATTTAAAATGAGCTTGAAGCTACCAATTTTGTAACCAAAAAAAAATTTACCTTTTTTTTCATCAGAATGGATCGACTATTAGTTGCTTTTCTTCATTTTGGGCAATTAATTTCTTGTTTCCGGCAACGAGTCTCAATTTTACTTGCCTCTGACTGGGCCACCTGGAAAACATTTATAAATTCTGTGTTTTTGTTTGTGTGTGTGTGTGTATTTTATTTGTGTGCATGTATGATGAGGTGGTAACGGCCCGGGGGGGGGGGGGGGGGGGGGGTCACTCGCATATAAAAGTTCTACCCACCCGTGTCCAGATCAACCTCTAAAATGACCCTAACGTCGAAAACGTGTGCACCTGAAAAGGTACCTTTTTTGTGGATTTTTTCTATTGAGCGCTGAAAACCAACCCTTTTTAAAGGAAAACGTCGAACGTGCACCCAAAAAGCCCTTTTTGTGTGTTTTTTCCGATGAGTGCTGAAAAACACCCCTTTTTAAGGAAAACGTCGACGACGCCGTATTGCTGAAAATGATACCCTATTTTGTTTTTTGGACGCGGGTGCGTAGCCAGTCATGTTGGAAGTGATCCCCCCGGGGGTAACGGTGGGTCCCAGGGTGAAATTCCCATTGACTATATTAGTGAAATCAATTGGACGGTAATCGAAGAATTACCAATTGAATTCAATTGGTAATCGAAGAGCATGCATATATATGGAAAATGAAACAAATGGAAATCAATGCAGTGGCGGATCTACGAGGGGGGGGGGGGGGTTAGGGGGTTTAACCCCCCCCCCCCCCCCCCCCTTGGGCTGCCAAGTGAAAATGTGATGTGCATAGAAAAACGCCATCATGTGTCCAGACCCACTCAGTATCCGCATCGTCATTGGGTCAACCCCCCCCCCCCCCCCCCCCCCTTAGCAAAAAGCTTGATCCGCCCTTGCAATGGGTACCAATTGAAATCAATGGGTACCCATTGAAACCAATGCCAATGGGTACCCATTGAATTCAGTTTCAATGGACCCATTGAATTCAATATGGATACCAATTAGAATTTCAATGGGTACCCGTTTCAACTGAAGTTTCGTTCTGGGGTGATTAAATGGATGTGCAGTGGTGGGGCAGGGGGGCACCTTAATTTCTCCCTTCAAATAACAATAGGCCTATGCTGTAAAAAAAACAAGGAAGTCTGACCGTGCTATACGCCACTATGTATGTGTGGTTGATTAGAAAATGTAATTGGTTAATTTGGTTTCATCCAGAATTTACACTGGAGGTGGCTGTGGGAGGATTTTGTTTGCTTGTAAACTTGATCAAGGTGAAAACTAGATAGAGCTAGAGCTGCTAGAGACAGGCTGGGTGTGTGATGTGTACTGCATTATATATCAAGCTTAGCCGATATATGCCGTGCGCGCGCGCGCGCGCACGCACTCGCGGAATGCGTGAGCGCAAGATACGTATGTATGTCGACTTTTGCATCAAAACAGTGTTGTATTTTTCTCTTTTGAGTGAATATAAAGATATCCAAGATGGCTATTCAGGGTCTACTAGCAATGATAGAGACTGTGATGTACTTTGTCGTTGGTGTTACTGGTCTTGTAGCAGCTATCACCGTCGGAATTTCTCGGGTAAGTCTAAAATTATCGGGATTGAATTGACGGGGGCGTATCATTAACCTGTTAGTAGTGTAGTGTTGCACCACCTATTGAGAAATATGTCTGTTATTTACATACTGCATACTCGCATGCAAATCCTTGCATGTCACAGGTAGGATGATACAAAATCCCCCAAAATGAACAAATCATAAAACAAATATGGGTTTGAACTTACCTAATTTAAAATTTGTGGACTGCTAGTTAATAGTTTCCACCTCCAAAATACATGATTTGATTAATAAATACCCAAATTTCAAAAAATAATCCTGAATTTGGATGGACCGGAAAAGACGATCGCGCGATGTGTGCGCGTTCCAACGGCAGTGCTAGATTCTATGCGTACACGCGGAAGTGACCTCTAGCGAGCGCGCAATGCCGATTAGCTTTCGGGGTCATCGTTGCAGCGATCAGTTCGGAATATACACGCATCGACTCCAAAAATCATAAATTTGGGGTAAGTTATCCTTCTTTTTAGTAATAGTAGGTACCCTCATGAACGCTGATGGCGCTGTTGCGAATCGGGCTTTTGAGGTGATTACGTTTTTGCCTCCAATGCGTGCTATCGCGTGCGCGCGATTCGCTGTGCGAGTCTCGCAGTGCCATGTAGAGGGGCGGATGGATCTTCAAAAATGTATCATGTGAATAGTCTTCAGCCATAGACCTACGTGTTACAATCTTCTGTGGAAATTTTGCAATCCATCGATACCAAATTCGCCTGTCGAACGAGCGGAAAATGCAACAAAATTCGTTCTGAAAGTCATAAGTAAGTACAATTTTCATAGTTTTTGAAGTGATTTTTTTCCCCATTTTCGAAATAGTAAAATCTGGCACATAGTGAGCATAGAAAATATGACATTTTATGTAAGTTCAGGTCTTTCTCGAATTAATTGTACTCACCTTTTCCGATCCCAATGAAGCACAATCAAATTATGCGAACGTGAAGATAGGTCTTACCGGGGAGTTTCGGGGGAGTTTCCCACCAAATGTGGCCAATATCGTGACCGCTGTATCGGCGCATCGCTCGCACTCGCCGGGGACTTCCCCGCGTGTGCAGTTGTTTGGATAGTCCCATATTAGTTGTATTGTGTTGGAATGGAATGAATATTGTTTCAAAAGGGAAAATAACCATAATTCATGAACTCGATTAATAATAATAATAAATTTGCAACATTAGATAAAATGGGGCTCATACTTAATAGATTATGAATCATGATATTTGATTTTGATACTGATTTGTACATTTTAGAATGCAATAAATGTACACAATCATGACAATGACAGTTGACACGGGTTGAATTTCGAAATATTTTGAACTTTTGTTGACAAGTATAGAGACTAGAGTTACTAGTACTACTAAAGTATACAGTAGTTGTCATCTTGTCATGCAGTTATTGACAATGTTGAAAATGAAATATCTTTATTCTTGCAATTTTAAATTGTCGTGCAGAATTAATAAATGAACAGACCAGGCATTACATAATATTAATGTTTCTAAAATAGATCTACGTCAATAATGATTGTCCCTTATTCATCACCGATAACATGGTAATTTGATTGGTAATGTTTATTTTTCTAATTGTTCTAATTTCAGATCTTCAGAAAAAATTCTTGCAGAGCGAGTTGCCAACCTCTCCATCGACCATCCAACCAGAACTCTGCTAGTACCAGGTGACCAACATCAAGGCAGTTCATTATTCTGGTGTGGGATGCCGTTGCTCAAGAGTCAAGCTCTACAATCAAGAAAGAACAAGTGCTGTTCTGCAAACCACATACTAAGAAAGAATGATGAGAAAATGCACTCTTGTTTTGTGTTATGTTACTTTTAGTTTTGTGTTGTATGCTTTTGTTAATCTTTGTTAAGTTTCATTTGTAATGAATAATGATACATATTAAAATTCCATAAAGAAAAACAACAACATTTTAAGAATTACATGTTTACTTGATCAGTCGACAGCTGGTGTGAATCAAGTAAACGTTAAGTTTATATTTGTTAAAGGCAATGATATGGCATTGATATTGAGTATCGACTGTGAATGTGACATGTGTGTGCAGTACCAACATTGTAATTGTTTGAGTAGTGGTCTGTGTACTTTGTGTTATCTTGTTTGTTTTTTGTAAAAATGTTTTAAGGCAGATTTATTTATGCATTTATTAACAAAATAAAAATGAAATATATACAAAGAATATTTTTTTCCATACATAGAAATAAGAAAACAATGAAATTAAAATAGTTATAATTGTACAATCACAATATCAATTAATATGACAAATGATTTATTTATATTAGTACTGAAATAAATAAATGCAGTAGACCAACCACTATTTAGCAGGGAGTTTGAGTTGATGGTGGCCGGGGGGAGGGGGGGGGGGGGGGGGGGGGGTAGGGGAAGCTACAAGTACATGGTTCCAAAAAGGTATTGTACAACAATTATTCACAAATATTTATTGTTATTATTGGGGGCACATTCACCCCCCCCCCCCCCTGCCTACACAAATGAATATGCATGTACTGTTAAAAAAATCAAAATAATTGTCGACGTTTATATGAATAATACTGTTTTAATTCAATGTTAAGCACATGAAATTCAGCTTGTTTGCTGCCACACGTGTTCAAAATATATCTCCATGAATAAATAAATAATTAAGGATGAAAAGTCCTTGTTTTATGAAATGAAGAAATCGTCCGTGGGATGATACTCATTTGCATAAGTAACTGGAGCCATCTGGTACTTGTCCTAATCCTATATCCTGGAGAGGGGTAAAAGAAAACGAACAAGAATATTTGTGAAAAATCTCAACACAAAAATGAATTATTTAGCCTGAAATCATTCATAACACAATAATAACAAATCATAATAAGTCTTTCATTTGAAATCAAACATCCATAATAGCTGTCATGAATGTCAAATTTATATAACATGATGATCCTAGAATCGGTTTTATACCGTCAAATTACCAAATATAATAATATTGTGGGAAATATGCCAGCAAGAAAACGATGTAAACAATACTTTACAAGTGCCACCGTAGTTACGCCGGAACTACTTGTTATTGCACGCATTGTGAATTTTTGACTGTCGGTTTTCAACTTCTTTTTCCGGTATAAAAGTAATCAGTAAATTCTTAAACGAGGTAAGATATTTCCAATTTCAATTATTTCATTCGATTGGCATGACAAATGAAATGCTACTGTCAAGGAAAACTAGTTTCAAAGTCGCGACGGAGTCTGGCTGACGATCGTCGCAAGCAGCCAAAAGCAGCTGACTCAGTGCAAGTATTGCCCATATGCCTACCAAATGCTTCGCCGACGATTGGGCGGAAAATCTCTGACCGGCCGGCACACTGCGGTACCGTAGCACTAGCAGCCGACAACCACATCCGGGTATGCGGAGCGCGCACGCAAACAAATTGCGGACACACAAATCAACCGGCGCCACGCATCGCGATATATCGCTGCATCGTCAACATGCGATCGCACTGCCATCGGCTCTCCGCTTTGCACGTATTTTTTATAACAAGATAGCCTTCGTTTTTCCCATAATTTTCGACTTTCTATAATATTTTTGGTAATTTGACGGTATAAAACTGATTCTAGGATCATAATGCTATATAAATTTGATATTCACGACAGTTATAATGGATGTTTGATTTTTCAATGAAAGACCCTATTTTTAGCAAATTATATTCAATGTGCCAATAGTTCATTAATTAACTAAAGGTACTTTAAAGCGAAACAAATTCAAATAATTTTGTTCGTAAAGGCAACTTCAACCTCCTACAAAGTGACATAATAATCAACAAGTTGATTGCGGTCGCTACCACACAAGGGAGCAGTGCTGCCCTGTGCACATAGCCAGCGAGCGGTACCTTTCGCGAACGATAATGTATGCATGACATCATTGATCGCGTGCGCACGCATCTCATTACACACATAGGTACATTACAGTAGCATTGTGTGGAGACCAACCTTTTCCGCCTGCTGCACTATCCAAAACAAACAAATTTTGTCGACCGATTTCTTCCTAAATTTACAAGCAAATGCAAAAAAACTTTCGTTTATGTGATCCCTAAGTCATATACTTTCATAATAATTACCGACTTTGTTGTTTTGAAGATTGCAAAATATAGAAAAAAAGGATCATTTCCCGTCTGTTTTCATTACCGATGCATCCTAACACACAGCGTTCAACAGATGAACCGGTACAGTGTGTGAATAGGCAGTACGGTAATCTCCCGTGTATTACCATATATTACGTGTAAATGGTCCACCTATGTGGACCATATACTTTGTAGATGTGTCTCATTACGAGACTTGGCTGGCTTCTGGGTCGATTATGCATGCCATGAAAATGTGGTATCGGAGCGGTATCGGTCTGGACATAGCACAGGGTTTACCCTTTTCGCTGCATTCTCTTCCCACAATTCATTTCGATGCTTACGTCATTGGCTTTCTGAACGCCCATTCTACACGTTGATACCAAATTCGATACGCGACTCTTTGGACAAAATCTTGTGAAAGAAGGTCTTTTTCACCTGCTGTTTTTCGCCAAAATGGATTTTGAGCTATTCGGGATGCCGTTTATAAGGTAAGTTTTCGATATTTCGAAAATTTTGTTTGTGAATGATGATAATTTATCTGAATTCTACATACTTTTATCGATCGTTTGATACCTTTTTTCTTGTGTGCGAGTGTTGATAAAGTTGTTGACATGGACATTATGCATGGTTTTGCAGTCCCGATATACAGTAGCTATCATCGTACTTTTTTGTGCATGCACAGTGGAGCGCTCTGGCACGTGTGCGTGGGGCTGGCCTCATAAATATTCATATGATTTTCATGCGCAAGCGCACTTCGGCTGTACTGGCGCTCGGCGAAGTCATATAATGGGAATACACGATGAATGGGACAGCGGGCTATGTGCTGTGCGGGAACAATGTGGGCCAGTACAAAAAAGTTTGTCAAAATTTCACGCAAAATTCTAATCTTAAATTCAGTAAAATCAAGCATTACTGGCCCTAAAAATGATACAAGTATTATTTGAACTTACCAAAATGGTCCAAATTATTCTTCAAATGTCGAAAAAAAGGAAAAATCTGCAGTTTTGGAAAATCAAAAACCTGAGTCCTGCTCAGGAGTGATCTGTCTCGGAAGTGTTGCTGCTATCTGGATGACTGTCATGTATTTCCCGCAAGCTTCCCACACCACGCGTATTACCGTATCCGAATTCTGACACGGCGTATCCGAATTCTGACATGGGCGTATCCGAAATCGGATACGGCGGACATGCTTGCAGATCGGGAGTTCGCTTGTTTAGGACAATAATAAGTGGCCTCCGCACGTTGCGGGCGGGCTTTCTTTGTTTACGATGGGACATCGAGCAGGAAGAGAAACAAATGGAACTTATATGACGATTTTTGTAAGTATGACTTATCATTTTGAAAATGAAATTTTGTACAATAAATCATAAAATCAGCTTCAATCTAGGTATGGATTTGTTGACTTTAGATAGGTTGTTATTTTCTCTCTGTTTGTAGTTCAAATTGTGTCCCATAGATTTTTCCACTCTGTGCAGTAAATGGTCCTATCAGGACCATTTACAATACATTGTAGATGTGGTCGCTTCGGTAAGGAAAACGGACGGGAAATAATCATTTTATTTCTACATTTTGCGGTCTTCAAAACAAGAAAGTCAGTAATTATTATCAAAGTATATGAATTGTGAATCACATAAACGAAAGTTTTTTTGCATTTGCTGGTAAATTGAGGGAGAAATCAGCCGACAAAAAAAAAATTGTTTCCGTTGGATAGTGCAGCGGGCGGAAGAGGTTGATCTCCGCACAACGCTATTGTAATGAACCTAGTATGTGTGGTCGCTACCAAGGAAGAAGAAGAAGAAAATGTCTTTTGGTAGACTTGGGTTCTTGCATAGGGGATTTGGAACTTGTCAGGATTCCCACAGGTAGAAGGACCAGTGGAATAGTGTAAAGTAGCTGTTTGGCGGAATATCTATCAGGTTGTGGACTATAATGCTGTAGACCATGCAGACTTTTTGTTGAGCTCTTCTCTCCTCTAGTGAGGTCCACTGGAGTTGTCTCGGCATATCAGTAACACTACTAGTTCTTCTGAAATCCTTCATGGCAAATCGTACAAAGCGACGTTGAATCATCTCAACTTTCCTGATGTTCTTCTGGGTGTATGGATCCCAAATCACAGCGGCGTACTCCAGCACTGGAAGGACGAAAGCTTTGTAACACAATACTCTTGTGCTCAGAGGACAACTTCTAATATTCCTCTGCAGGAAGCTGCTCATGGAGTTGGGTTTCTTGGTTATGGCGTCTAGATGGTGATTCCACTTCAGGTTGTTGTGAAGGTTGAGGCCTAGATATTTCGCCTTCTCAGCTTCTACCAAGGGAATACCATGTGGCATGTGCATGACTTGGCATTTTTGCGGATGAAATTGCATCAGCCAGTCAGATTCCCAGTTTTGTAGGGCATCCAGATCTTTTTGCAGGTCTTTTGAATCTTCTTCCATTGCCACCCTCCTGTACATGACACAATCGTCAGCAAAAAGCCGGACAGTAGTCTGGCTGGAAACATATTCAGGGAGGTCATTGATGAGAAGGAGGAAAAGGAAAGGTCCAACAACACTGCCTTGGGGAACGCCAGAGAGAACCGGAGATGTGTGCGATGATGACCCTTCCAACTGGACCTTCTGCGAAAAATTTGTTAGTAGACTTTTGATTCATGTATGAGTGTTACCTCGAATTCCATGGCATAGTGGTTGACTTTGTACATTAACCTGCCGTGTGGAACTTTGTCAAAAAGCCTTTGGCAGATCTAGAAGGATGACATCAGTCTGTTCTCCCATATCCATTCCTTTCGCCAGGTCCTGTATAGTAAGTAGAAGTTGTGATGTGCAAGATCGCTTCTTCCGGAAACCATGTTGAGCGTCACATAGAATATTGTGCTGGTCAAGGTGACGATGAATACTATTGAAGTAAGCAAGACAGGTCTAAATAGTTCTCAGGTTTTGCCCTGTCTCCCTTCTTGAATACTGGAACAACAGTGGCAGATTTCCAATCAGCGGGAATGATGCCTTGATCCAGTGATGCCTGGAACAGCATGGTGAATATTGGTGTGAGTTCAAGTGCAAATTCCTTGAGCAATCTTCCTTGTAGTCCATCTGGTCCAGTCGCTTTATGAATATTCAGTGTATAAAGCAGCTTAAACACCCCAGGGCGTGTGACGTTGATGGAGTCCATGTCTGGGAAAGGGCTTTGACCTTTATCTTTAATAGTCGTCATGTCTTTGTCCTTATTAAACACGGATGTAAACTGATCATTCAGCAAGTCTGCCTTTTGTCTGCTATCTGTGATTGTTCTTCTGTTTTGATCTTTGAGTGGAGCTACCCCTGTGTTATCATTTCTCTTGCTGTTGATGAAACTCCAAAAACGTTTAGGACTAGAAGTTGACTCAGGGTTTATGAGATTACTGAGGTAGTTGTTGTAGGCTTCCTTGCATGCTGTACTTGTAGCCTTTTTTGGATCCTTGTACCGCTGGAAATCCTGTGCATTCCTTGTAGATCGGGCGCGTTTGAAGGCACGTTTCTTTTTCTTAGCAAGCCTCTTTGCTGCAGTGGTAATCCATGGCTGATTGAAACGGCTTGATGTCATTTTCGATGGAACATGCTTCTCAACTAACTTATGCAGATTAGACTTAATCTCCTCCCACATTGCAACATTGACAGAACTTCCCTCGTTGTAGGTGTCAAGGAAGTGATGTTGAAATGCTAGGCATTCCTGCTTCATATCCTCAAGGTTCGCTCTTTTCAAAAGTAGCACCTTCCTCCTTACAGGCTTACGTCTCTTGGCTGTGACATCCGTGTCTATGTCGACCATGTCGTGATCTCCAAGGCCTGGTAGTGGCGAGCACTTTTCAACAAGTGACAGACGGTTGGTCATAAACAAATCCAGGGTGTGGTTTCCTCATGTTGGAAATTGGACCATTTGCTGAAGAGCGCAATTATGTGTCATATCCAGGAACCTGTTATTCACACCTAATGCATTATTATGACCACTGATGGTATGCGACGACCTATCAATTTCCGGTAGGTTGAAGTCACCGCCAACCCACATAACTGCTTTTCTATTTCGTTCTGCAATATTCTCTGCACAGTTCATTGAGATATTGAAGGTCGCTGTTCGGTGGGCGATACAAGGATCCAACGATGAGCCTGGTGTTGTTTCTGAAAGAAAGCTCCGCGAAGACCTGTTCTACTGTATCTGTTGTCTGAATCACGTCAAAGATACGATCGTTTCTTATGGCCAACAATACTCCCCCATAGCCATCTTGTCTATCTTTACGAACGACTTCATAGTTGGAGGGGAATATCTCCGAGTTTTCTAATGGTAGAGTTAAGCCAGGTTTCTGTACTAATGATGATAGAAGGGTTGGTTGTATCAATGAGTACAGCCAGATCTTCTATTTTGTTCTTGATGCTTTGGACTTTCATAGATTTAAGTTTCTGATCCCGTTTTTGTTCCCTTCTTGTCGGGTTCCCTGGAGACGATGCATGCTGAGATGAACCAGGGTCGTCATAGTTTCTTGTTTGGTTTCGCTGCCGATCTGGCGTCAAAGCTGCAACCGGAACATTAAGATCTTCTGGGGTTTCGAGGTCAAGAGAGCTATCTTCGCTAGATAACGTATTATCAGAAAGTGCAGAGAAAGAGTTGTTGGTCGGTAAGTCCATGGTTAATAGATCAGGAACAATGTTTATATCTTCACATTTATTACAGAACCAGACCGTTCTCCTATCAGGACACTGTATCAGTATGTTATTATATTCATCAGGCGTTATGCCTCCACATTTAATATGTACCTGTTGCTGAGTTGCTGGCATTCTTGGCGACCACATTGCACTGATCGATGGTTCTTAGCTACAGGTCTATTGCAAACAGAGCAAGGAAGCTTCACCGGTCCAGGATTTAACTTGACATCTCCTCCTAAAATGATAATCAGTAGGAGTATACTTGTTCTTTTTCTTTCTGAGATGTTTTTTCTATTTCGTCCGGCTGTGGACATCCAATTAATGTAGCTGGCCCTCGATTCATATTTTCTAATTCCACCTAGCACAGCCAGACTAGGCCGTTCTTCTACAAAACTGTGCACGCCTCGATACTGGGAAAAAGTACATGCATGTATGGCTGAGTGTTAGACCGTGGTCTGTGTACACAGTGTTGTGTGCTAGTGTAACCTGTGAAGAGGACATTTTTGAGGCCTCTTCTATGTTGTTTTTGTTACTGTACTGTCATTCCCTGGCCCCATTGCAGAAAGATTTGCAATCGATAGTTCATTAGTTGCAATTAATTGCAAGTCAGAAAATATGCACATCTGAACCAATCAGATTTGCGCATTCAGTCACATGATCTGACTTGCAATTAATTGCAACTTTGCTTTGTAAGTAAAATCCTAATAGATTGACATGAAGTGGAGGTAATTAAATTGTTGAATTTGAAGGTTGATGAGTGTGTGTATTTTTAGATGTTGCAAACCAAATTAAACAAAATTGCATTTAAAAAATGTTTTTTCACCGGATAGTTCACTGGACAGTCAGTAGACATCCGCCGGTTTTCATCTACACCAACCACTGCAAATCTGGGGTTAGAACAGTAGAAGGGGACTGTGTGACGGTGCATTTAACTTAAAAGAGTTCCTGAATACCTCGGCATTCTCTACCAAAATGTGCCCACGACTTGGCATTCATGACTAAAAGAACAGATGCTCTATACAAATTGCATAGAGCATCAGTTCTTTTAGTCATGCATGCTAAAAAGTCAAGGGCACGCATTGGTAGAAAATGCCAAAACCTCAGATTTATTGAATATTGATGCAGCTCATTATTAGGCTGTTGACTTTGTCAAAATCATTTTGGCATGGAACTTTTTATGCCTCCGCCAATGAAGTGGCCGGAGGCATTATGTTTTCGGGTTGTCCGTCCGTCCTTCCGTCCGTCCGTCCGTACGTACGTCCGTCCGTCCGTCCGTACATACTTCCGTCCGTACGTACGTCCCGTTTTCGTTCTCAAGAACCAGTTGACAGATCAATTTCAAACTTGGTATGAGTGTACATTTTGGGGTGACAATGATCAGATTAGATTTTGGGGTTCATGAGGTCAAAGGTCAAGGTCACAGGACTCAATATATGTTCATAAATGCCTCGTTCTCACGATATCTCTAGAACCGATTGACAGATCAAATTCAAACTTGGTATGAGTGTATATTTTGGGGAGACAATGATCTGATTAGATTTGGGGGTTCATGTGGTCAAAGGTCAAGGTCACAGGACTCAATATATGTTCATAAATGCCTCGTTCTCGCGATATCTCTAGGACCGGTTGACAGATCAAATTCAAACTTGGTATGAGTGTATATTGGGGAGACAATGATCTGATTAGATTTTGGGGTTCATGTGGTCAAAGGTCAAGGTAACAGGACTCAATATATGTGCAAAAATGCGTGTTCTCGCGATATCTCTAGAACCGGTTGATGGATCAATTTCAAACTTGGTATGAGTGTTCATATTGGGGTGACAATGATCTGATTAGATTTTGGGGTTCATGCGGTAAAAGGTCAAGGTCGCAGGACACAATATATGTACAAAATCCTTCTCGCGATATCTCAAGAACCGTTTGACAGATCAATTTCAAACTTGGAATGGGTTACCGTATTTACCGGCGTAATCGCCGCATACTTTTTCCTCGAAAAAACTAAGCAAAGTTTGGGTGCGGCGCATACGCGGCGATAGTCAAATTTTCACTCTTGACTGACCTCAAAACAACACATTTCAGCAGGTGTGGGACTAGGTATTGGTTGTATTGCACTGTATTGGATTGGGTGATAAAACATTATTTAGCAAAATTGTCTACGTTTACCCTGGCCTAGAATGGTTTCTCACCATTTTTGCCGATATTTGCTAAATCCGATACGTTTTTAACTTCAAAGTTACGAAACAAATGCACTGCCAGCGCCGCGCTTGCCTGCCATCGATCTAGCTACGTGCGTTATGGATGCAGCGCATGATCGCCAGTTTTCCTAGCGCACTTTTCTCCCACTTTTTTTTTTTCAATTTCAATGCTCAAAGTCCGCATGCGGCGTTTACGCGGATGCGGCGATTACGCCAGTAAATACGGTACATACACATCGGGGTGGCAATGATTGGATTTGATTTGGGGGGTCATGAGGTCAAAGGTCAAGGTCACATGACTCAATATATATGCAAAAATGGCTTGTAATGGCAAAATCTCAACAACTGAATGTCAGATTTCAATCTAACTTGGTACCTGAATTTTTCTTGGGAGCCAATGTAGCCATCAAAGTTTGGGGTCTATGGGTCAAGGTCACAGAACTCAAAATATAATATGGGAAAAAAAAAATTTCAGTGCACGTTATTTTTGGCTTGATATTAAAAATCGCGTCATAGCGGAGGCATAATTTCCGACTGCGCGCAGTCGAAGATCCATCTAGTTAGTTTTGGGGTGTATATTTCTACATTGAACCAATTGTTGGTTAAGATTTGCCTGAATCTTTTCTCAAGATTGTTCATGTCAACAATGCTGCTGTTAATCAATTACCAGGGCCATTATGTTTTCTGCAAAATTACCAAAGCTAAGGTGCTATCTACACCCTATTAACAGACATCACCATATTGTGGTGTGGATGGTATTTGATAGAAAGAAGCGACCATGCCGTTGGGGAGGGTGTGGGAGATGTACGGCTCCTGTCATGGCTGGCGTGTATTGCTGTCATGCCAACACATGCATTGTCTACTAGTATGTTGTTTGTGTGTGGTGGGTTTATAGTCATTAGTCATACTGCAAAGTATGACCATTTACATTGTAGATGTGCTATTTAGCTCAAATATACATGTTAATTCATATTTTATGTTCCGTTTTACTTTGACATTTTCTAGGATGCGTTCTCTGGACAGTGCATCCTGTACAGCAAAATAACGTGGTGTAATGATACTGCTATGGGCTTCACAGACCTGGGGAGTAACTCGTCCTGTCAGTTTGCTGTGTGGCTTCAGGTCATTGCATCCCTCTACGCCATCAGCTTTGGCGTGTATTATGTTCTCGTTCTGATCGGAAAAGTTGATGGATAGTAAGTATAGTATTCCAATGCTAGAAATTAACATTTTTAATTGCCTTGTGGCCCAGTCAGGTCACTAAAAACAAGATGTTTCAAAATTTAATGACCCAAAAACCTGAATCAGGTGGCCACAAAAAAGACAAACATATAACTAATTCTTGTATATTTGGTTGCCCATTCAGGCAATTGGAATTTACTATGAATGCAATATGGTGGCCTGTGCTAATTTTCAAGGCCTGTGCTAATTTTCAAGGCCTGTGCTAATTTTCAAGGCCTGTGCTAATTTTCAAGGCCTGTGCTAATTTTCAAGGCCTGTGCTAATTTTCAAGATCTGAGTATTCTTAAATGTTAACTTGCAGTGTGGATTTAATTTGCTAATTTTAACCAATGCCCACGAGAACCTGATGGGGCCTGTTTTAATGGTATGGAGATTGCAAAATATACTCGGGGAACAGGACATATCATCTGCTACGTATTTTTTATTGGATTTTTGTAATATTCTGTTTTGAATTTTTGTCTGACGTTCAATAAAGCACATGTAATATTCCACTATGAACTCTTAGCCAATATGGAAATGGATTGTTATTGGTGTACAATTCATGCTGTATTGATTGGTTTGAAATGTTTTACCTTCATGATGTAAACTTGTAAATCAATTTAGCTGATTATTTTAGAATTATTTTCATTAAGCCAAAAACTTTTGTATAATTGTTCATATATTGACTTTTTTAACATCTTTTCTGCCTTGAAACTCTTCTCCATGGAAGGGAATTTTAATTTTCACGTTTCATTGATAGTATTTGACTATTTTTATGCATTGGAAATTAAAGACAGTGTGATTGGCATTTCAGTATATCCCTTCTAATCAGCTTGGAACATTTGTAAGTGCATTGTGTGTTACATCTTGTATATTTTATGATTTAGAATCTTGAACAACAAAAACAATTATTTTTTTCTCTCCAGCAAATTTCTGACGATTCCCAGCATTGTCATCAACGTGGCATTCACACTCATCCTGTTTGTGGAGTCCTGTATAGTCAGTGTGGGCTTCAAGCAGTTCTGTGATGGTCTTACATCAAATGGACATGTGGCAGAGTGAGTCACAATTAGTTTGTTGATATTAAATATGTGTATATTGGGGGAAAATTATTTTAAAAAAACATCTCTTGCAGTTTTGAATGGTTTTGGTAGCCATACATTTTTTTATACATTTTCTTCCCCTTTTTGGTTAAATAGTTGATCATGTATTTTTAATGTTATTATTATGCTGTTGTAAAATAAATTCATAACACTGATGTGATGCATGACTATTCAGATTTTAGCTGCAAGATATTTACAAATAGACGCATTTCGATTTAATTCAATATATTTCCTTGTTAGGAAGGCTTAAAGACAAACTTTATCCTAAAAGGAAAGAAAATAGTAATTGTGTATCTGGAAGTTGAAATATGGATAAGTTACAATACAATGTAGCACTGGACATATTGACAGGAAAATAACAACACATTGAGAATAAAGGGATTTAGCGATGTTTGTCTGAATTATCCAAACTTGAGACACTAATGATTTTATTTGGAAAAAAAAGAATTTGTTCATCTAAATACAAACCTATGACAATGATTCTGTAAATAGCACTTTGTATTTTCACTCATTACTGAACTGTATGACATTCATTGATCAAAACTTTTGCACACCTCAGTGGATATATCAGCCTACAGTAATACCACACATCTTTTCAACCCTTTGTCAGTTTTTGCATGTTGTAACATTTACTAACATAGTTACTACAGTATATTTTTCAAAGGCTCAAGTGCCATCTTGATCCTGTTTGGAATGGAATGTGTAATGTACAAATATCAGAATTCCGAAATATGGGCCATACCATGGGAATCATTAGAATTTGGATATGATGTTTATTTTTCTTATTGACATTTTCTCTGGGGGTAAAACAGGGATAACAATTTCAATTACTATAATGCTTCTTGCTGGTCATACACGAACTATAGCGCGAATAAGCCATCGATATAAAAATACATATCGATGGAATAAGCGGGAACAAATTAATGTGAACAAGCACGAACAGGATTTACTGCGAACAAGTGCGATTAGGATTTACATACTGCGAAAAATTTGTTCGCAGTCAATCCTGTTCGCTTTTGTAAACAGTAATTTACTGCGAACTATTTATTACCAAGTACATGCGAATGGGAAATTTGTTCGCAGTAAAAAGCTTGTTCGCACTTGTTCGCGCTAATTAGTAGGACCAGGAATCGACAAGGAACACGCAGGTAAAAAGGGGGGATGTAAACTTTGCTGATGATAGTTCTTGCAGTTGTTCAAAAGGCTCAAGTAGGGACTGGAATCTGAAAACAGTGTGTATAAAAAAAAGTGTATCAGGAACATGGACTACGTATACGATTGTTACGGTTACCATTTTTATATGATGTTTTTCCTAATTGACAATCTCTTTATTAATGATCATTAATAATTGATTATGATTTTTCTTCTAGTTGTTCGAAAGGCTCTAAGGCCAACTGGAACCTGCAAGGAACGTGTAAAGAGAAGAGCACTGTGTTTCTGGACCATGGGCCGTTCAATGGGGACATGTACTTTGGATTCTTCACTACCGGTCAGGTATGTTTATATATGATTCACTCGTTTGCACATTATCATACTATTGTGTGTGGTGGGCATCGCATTGACAATGCATGGCTGTCGTGTATATGTGGACACATGCATTGTCTTTTTGCTCTTTGCTCCGAGGAAATTTTGTGTATGGTGTGTAAATGGTCATACCCTAGTATGACTTTACATTGTAGATGTGATTTAACCATCTCTTTGACTAGAGACATTATTATGCCATTCAATTTATACAAAATTGGTATTGTGCAATAGTATGTGTGTTTTGAGGGTTAAAATATTGTTTATGAAGTTAGATACTACTGTTGAATACAAATGTATATTTTGATGAAATAGAAAGGGTACAATAGACTGGCTGCATAAAGGATATACTCGTATAGCATTCTCAATTAAGTTGTAAATCTGTGTACAGTACATGTAAATAATTAGATGTACATATAGTATGTATTTGCACACACACCAAATGTCAGAGTAGTCAGACATACATGTATCTCATACTATATTCATTCATTCTCGTGCTGCTTTCCATATCTTTCCATATCTTTGCATGAAAATGTATGTTTTAAAATTACCCAGAAGTTTGCTGTGCTGCATTTACATGTAAATCAAAGCCAATCCATGATACATGTACAGTATGTATGTTAACATCATTAAAAACTGAATTGAATTTAGTTTCCATGCTTTATAACGTTTTAAAGTGTTAATTTTAGAGGTATTATTGATCTTTATTGGCCGTAATATTGAAATTGCACTCATATTTAACCTCATAAAAATCTATGAAATCATGTGTGAAAGAATTATCTAGGCCTACCGAGTCCTCCAGAGCTCAGGAAAAAATTACAAAAAAAAGGCGTACAAATATTATTCTTCAGTGTGTATTCCTACAATATTATATACCTATTTTAAGTAGAATGTATGGTTTAAGTTTCATATAGGAGAATATTGCATTAAATAAAGTTATAATGTGGTAGATTTTAGGTAGAGCCATTTCTTTTAGAGGGATTGGGGTGGGGGGGGGGGGGGGGGGGGTGGTGGTGCTCTTCATTGATTGTCCACATAATGCTGAAACTTGACCATTTACATGTACTGTACATGTAATCTTAGGACAGTATTATGCAAATATGTACGTGTAGATCATGCTTTTCTTTTTAATCCATCATTCATAGCCCGGTCACATATCAACGGATTGCGCAAACGGAGAGCTAAATTTTCCATCCGTTCTATACGTTTCTTGTCCGTTCCTTGTCCGGTGATGTACGTTGTTCTATGTTTTGTACATGAAGCAATGGAGACGACTTTCATCACCGGATAATCTAATTTCGCAAATTGTCTAGATTCGTTGGGCATACGTTTCTGATATCCGATGATATCTGACCGGGCCATTAGGTGGCAGTTGTATATAACATTAACACTATACTATGCAAACTATCAGCTTACAATTGTGCAATTGTAACCTAAGTAACCTTAAAATTTAAAAACATACATGTTACCAGTTGTTATTGTAGTCACATTAATTTTTTTACTTTCTTGTCTAAGGACATGTACATGTAGTTTCTTAAAGAAAATTTGTAACAAGAGTCTAACCTAAAAGGTAATTAGGGTATTGGAACGATGTGGGACTTTAAAAAGGTATTTTGAGTAAACTTCCTTGTTAACTTTCTCAGATTTTCTCTACAGTCCCACAAGGAAGTAAAAAATCAAAAATCACAATAACTTTGATCTAATTGTATACAATACATTACAGATTATTTTCAGACAATTTGACACATAGGTAATGTGTAATTACTATTAAGTACTGGATGGTTTTTGAAACTCATAATTTTACTATAACATTTAATCTTGCATAACGCTTACTGTATACCAGGGGGTATTTTGATTTTCTGTTCTCCTTTGGCCTCTGATAATGCTCGGAACATTGTGATTGATCACCCAAATGTACTGCTGGATGAATTTATTAACTCTAAAATTTTACTACAAACATTTAATCTTGCCTACGTCAGGGGGCATCATGGTTCTCAGTTCTGTTTTGGCTTCTGATCATGCTTATGAGCATTGTAAGACGAATCCGAGATAGCGACCCCTTAGTGTCGGGGAGTCCTGAAGAGCGCAGAGCAATGATATCCTGATTCATTCACCAAAGTAGTCAATGTAGGTTTTGATATCAAACCAAGGATTTAAATCCATTCTGCATGCCGCTATGCTTGCAAAGAGCACATCATTGCTGACTTGATTTAATTTGCATAAATTTGATTTATACCTGGCATAGTACAATGTTGCAGGTTTAACTTTTTTTAAAGAGTACACATGATCTTAATCCACTCTGCATGCTTTTGCAAAAGAGCAGCCAAATACTTAATTGATTTGTTCAGCAAATTAGCAACTTAAATGCAATCGCCATAGTAGAAGGGTTGAATCACCAAGAAAATGAATGGTGAATGATCATATTATGCATACACACATTTTGACTTGAGTTATCATTATTCAGCAAAGTAACTTATGTTTTTTTATGATGTACCAACTAAATCCTTTCTGCATGATAATATGCTTGGTAAAATGCACCGATGCTGATCTAAATTATTCTGCAATTTTGTTCCGGATTTATGAACATAATTCCTTCTGCATGTTTGCATGTATTTTATTATTAAAAGTACTCAATCCTGCCATGTTACAGTAAGCACTAACCAATTACCCTGATATGAAAGTGAACTAAAAAATTATCATTAGAAAATATGTTAATTATTGTTTATAAATCATTCGTGAGCTAAATTTATTTTGCATGATTGCAAAGTGCACTTTTATACTCACTAATACTCACTAATCTTGTATTGGCTGGAATCCAGATTGTTTAAGACAATAGTTAATTAGCACATGATCTATGCATACAATGTATATATGTGAAATATTATATCAAGATATTTATTTTCATTGTACTGAACATGGTTTCTTGGTACACACATTTTGTTTCTTTGTTTGTCTCTAGATAGATAAATAATTTTAAAAATAGTTTTAAATACATTTTCTTTGCATGTTGCATTGCATGAATTAAATATTGCACAACTCTCCACCTTGGACATTTTTCTGTATTTAGTTTTATATTTACCTTTTGAATAATTATTGTCTAATTGAAATCCATAAAGTTCTATTCATAAATAAATGATCATGTTTCCTTTTTATTACCTTGTCAGTATACTTTGTGGCTCCTTTGTAAAGATTCAGGTTCTTTTTATCACACTGGTACCAGGTGGTCACTGTATTCTTTGTTCTTCCTTCTCTCGATCCAAAGTTTGGTTTGTCTTTGTTTTTGCTGCCCATCTTTATTGAAGCTGTCAGAGGTTGATTCAAAATTTATTTCAGGCTTGAATACTTCAATTACATTTGTAGTACCGTAGTGGCTAGAGAACTCGGCCAGTCACACACAGCACAGTGCGCCATTGACTTTGTACACGCGCTGTGCACTGTGGCCGAGTTCTCCTCCACTGGGATAAATTGAACCTTCGTACATAAAATCGCGCAATGCGTTGAGCGATAATTTTTGATCGAGCGAAGGCACCACGATATTGCGGTCCAATTGGTCGAAATGAACTACTGAGCGTAGATCTACAAAAGCGAGAATCAAGATTCTAAAAATTGAAATCTCAAATTATCGTGCACAAAATAAAAAATAACAAATTTCGGATTTTAAAGACTGACTTTCAAGCGATTTTCTGGATAACCAGGAGGAATGCAGAACAGCAAGATACACATATTTTATGAGCAATATGCAGATATATCGTTTGATATAAGTTTTGAGTCACATGTTCAGTGCATTCTCGGCAAATCTAATTTCATAGTCAGCCCTGTCCTATTTTTGGCCGAGTTCTCCCCCCGGCCGAGTTCTCTAGATTTAAATATCTTTTTAAATATATCTTAGTTATCGATACTTTCCCCTCGTTTGCTTGTTCTTTCTATCCATCAGTCTTGATTCTCTTGGTTTTTTTTAGCACCCATTCATGATTATGATTGATATCATTTCTGTATCATATTTCATTTAAATTCTATCTGTTATCAACAAAATTATAAATCTTTTATTTGTAATATTAATAGCTTAATGAAGTCAATAATATTTTTGCTTGTGTCTTTTTTGTCTATCCATCCAGAGTGCGTCTTGGTTCTCTGTTCTTTTCTGGCTCATCATCGCGATCGTCTCCATCATCAGACGGGTGAGAGACAAGCCCCCGGTTGACTCAAGCTCCGACAAAGCTGGCATCACTTCAAACGCTGTCATATAACACGCTAGTATGAAGCGGCAACTTTAGAATAAACTCATTTTGGTCCTTTAAAAAGCCCCTTGTCAACTCGAGCTTTGATCAAGCTGGCATCACTTTAAACACATGCTGACATGCTAGATAAACATTGGCAAATTTAGTATTAACTCGTTTAGTCTATCATGTGGGGATAATGTTCATCCAGCCCCTCACCCACTAACCCGAAGTTTGACATTGAAAAAGCCCCTTGTTGACTAGAGCTTTGATGAAGCAGGCATCACTTCAAACAATGTCACATGACATGCTGAGATTATTTTGTTCTGTCATGTGAGAGATAATCTTTTTCGACCGCTTTCTCATTTAAAGGGGTAGTTCAGTTTTGGTATAGAGGGCGCTGCATGAAATATTTTTTGTGAGCTAATTAAAAACTTAGGGTCAAATTTGAAAGAGCACACAATTTTAATGACAGAATAAACTTTATTTGATCAAAAATATATCAAATAAACTCATTTAGTCTATCATGTGGGGATAATGTTCATCCAGCCCCTCACCCACCAACCCAAAGTTTGACATTGAAAAAGCCCCTTGTTGAATAGAGCTTTGATGAAGCAGGCATCACTTTAAACAATGTCACATAACATGCTGATCATAAAGCCATGGACTGTTGCGATAGATTATTTTGTTCTGTCATGTGAGAGATAATCTTCTTTCGACCACTTACTCATCAACTCAAACTTTAAACAAGTGAGCCTCAAACATCAATCAATATTACAGTTAATACAGATAGTAAAAATGTAGTGAGCTTGCAGTGGTTCCATTATGTTTGTAAAATTATTCAAGCAGAGATTGATGAATTGCATATTAGATTAATTGCAAGTTTGCATATTTTCCAGTTCAGTTGTGCAGTGTTGGATTTCACATGTAGCGACATGTCCACTTATGTGTTGGATGTCCTTCTGATAAACATATATGCAATTCATATAGATATTCCACCTTTCCATACAATTACATGTACAACATATATAATGTAGATAGTTCACTGTAAATATTAACATTCCATTGATAACTATATTACATGCATGTACATCCCAATGATCAATTCAGTGTTTAATCCAAATAATGAAAGTTTTGTTCTTCTCATGATTATGAGGTATACATGTCCTTGCCAATATTTTGTTAAGCCCTTTATTTGTAACAAAATAAGAAGGTTAACCCCTTGCCTGTGGGAACCTGTTGAACTATGTACAAAGTCTATGGGGATTTCAGAACCCTGAAGGGAATGGGTTTAAGTACCTTGTGTGTCTCCTGATTGTATTGTGTTTTAATGGTTTAGATACATGTAGTTGTGTATCCAATAACTCAGCAACTAATCATTTGCAACCCAGAATAATGTTTATCTAGGCTTATTGCAAATCCAGAGATTTTATTTTGTATTCTTGATGTTACAGAGTTAGAATTAGCTGCAGTACTAGTTGTATTAATTACTATTTAATTATATTTTATTTAATCATATATGTTCATTTAAGACCTCCTCATGAAATGATTTGATTTTCTCTGATCATGACGTGGAATAATGTGTATGTGAACAATTGATTTGTGAGACTTACAAAATCATTTTTAATGAACAATTTACAATGTAATAATTTTGAAATAATATTAAGTTTTTGAGTTAAAAAAAAGAAGAAAAAAAGAAGAAACTATGACTATAGGAATAGGATGTGACATGATTTGTTAATCATATATTGAATATTATGTATTGAAGAATAATGTGAGATATGTATTGATGTTGTGTGCTTTAATGCCATTATTTTGAAGAAAACAACCATTGCTTATAAAAGAATTTTGATTATAAATATATGTTTGACCTTCTCTAAGAAGGCTTTGTAACAGAAGATATTTCATGCCGTACGTGATGCAATCACATTTCCCCCTTCATTTGGTTGCTCTATACCTACACTGACCTGTAAACCTATGCAGATATATGCCATTCTATGCCTTTCTTAGCCTTTATATTGCACTCTAGGTAGGTATCCTCTGACCAGTGGGAGTGTTGCGGTGTGTTGGTTGGGACCTTTGTCTTTCAATGCGTAGGTCGTAGGTTCGATACCCCACCCGACATGTGTGTCCTTGCGCAAGACACTGATTAATGTTAGGGTTTGGTTAGGGTTAATCTGTTGCTTCAAATGGGTAGGTTGAGTACCCTGTAATAATAGATGGTTTTTGTATGAGGTGAATCCAGTTGTGATTGGTACCCTAGCTAGAATGCTCCCCAGGGAGTGTGTATATGTTTAATGAGATTAGTATATCTTTGCAGAAACTCGTGGAGATGGTCTTCAAATAAATTAGAACCAAACAAAAGTAAATCAAAACATTACAATTATCAATGTTGGTATTTATGTCCTTTCCACTTTTCACCCCCACATTCAAATTGTATACTTATCATATAAAGTTGTCTAGGAAGGCTTTATCTTTGCACTATATTATACTTTATATTATTATTCATATACCTTGTATATGTTAATTTTTTTTTTACTTTGTTTTGATAAATTTCTACTTGTAGATCTGTCTTTTTGTTTTGGATATGTCTCTAGAATGAGTATTAACACAAAATTATGTGTTTTTGTTGAGATGCTTTACTTTGGCATAGCTGCTAACATTTGGAATTTTAAATTAGTAACATTTAAGCAAAACTGAACATCACATGCGCGAAGCGCTCATCACAAGCGTGAAGCGCGAAGTCCCTTTAGCCGGGGTCCAGGGCCCGCTTTAGGGCCCTGGAGCGTGAAGCGCAGAGTCCATTGCAGCCAGCGTCCATGGCCCTATTTTTCATACTAGGTATGATTTTTTTTTTTTTTAATGTTTTTTTTCTTCAAATTCGTAATTATAGAAGGAGTATTTGTAATTTCGTAAAGAGGGTGGGAAATTCGTAACAATTACAAATTTTTCGTAACAGATGGCAGCTATGCCAACAGTTGGCAGCTATGCCAAAATGCATTCTCCATTCCTGAACGGGTTAAAAATAAAGAGTTATCTCTCTGTCCTAAAATAAATTCTAATTAAGTGCCATATACCATTTTGTCAAAATACACTTTATACTGGTGTATGCACATAAATGAGGCTTTCATGCAGATTTTATTTTTTCGACAGATGTCATTGGTTTTTAGTATTGTTACATCACAGTGACTATTATAATATTTGTATTTACATTTTGATTTGAAAAATAACTATATTTCTTTAAAAATACAGTGTTGCTTGCCTCGAGAATGGGAATAATCTATTTTTGTTTACCTTAATTGTCAATTTGATAAGATTATGTACAGGGTGTATATATCACTTTTATAAATAGCATTAATTTTTGTATTTAATGCCTGAATTTTCATTTTCCCCCTGTATTTTCCCTTTGAATTAATGGGGGAAATATAGCGTGAGGTATGTATAAGGTACACATATATTTCGTTTTTAACTTCAATTACTTTGTTAAATTAAAACACACATTCAAGTTTCCTTTGATAATCAGGGTAAAAGTATTCAAAACAACACTCCAGTAAAAAAAAATAATGGTAAGCTACATGGGTATGCATATCCTATTTATATTGCCTCCATACTCTACCATTTACTGATCTATAATAATTCAATGTTCAGTTTAATTTTCTAATTGTTATGAAATGATTTAATGTCATAGGATTCTCTGTTGCGGAAAAAAAATATATATATATATTGTTTGCCCTTTGATTTACATGTTGAAACATGTCTTTTGTTATAACTTTTTAAAAGGTCAGCCTATACGACAACATTTATAAATCCAAGGTATTTCATTACTTGAATTTATTTGATTTTAAACAAAAAAAGAAAATTGGTAATGATCATTAGAGATTGAATAGTTCATTAAATGTTGTATGTATTTCTGGTTTAATTCATGGTTATTGCTTGCCTGCACTGTACAATGCTATGTAATATCCTAATTGTATTCTGATTTGATTTGTTATTTAGACACATCATATAATGGTAGTAAAAAGCTTATATTGACAATCAAAAATGACAATGTTTCATTAAAATATAGAAACAATCCAATTCATAGACAGAATTATTAATAATTTAAAAATACTGTAAATGCAGTTATACACAGCTTTATATAAACCAAAGATTTTATATTAAGTAATTATACCTTTCCACAAATATGCTGTAGCCACAATTTTCCTTTAATGCTACATGTATGTATCAATTGGCAACGCAAAATCGCTTTGATCAGAAGACAAAATGTACCATTATCCCCACAATTCTTCTAAAATTGATGTCAACAAAAACCAATCAAACCTGTTGATATAGTTGACCACCTATAAAAAAGGAAAACAAGACGGGTGGGGGCTATACAAGAGGCTTCATAGAATTTGGAAAGCATGTTAATCCATTGCCTATGGGAACAT
This sequence comes from Echinarachnius parma, assembly GCA_037951105.1. Lineage (NCBI taxonomy): Eukaryota > Metazoa > Echinodermata > Echinoidea > Clypeasteroida > Echinarachniidae > Echinarachnius > Echinarachnius parma. The sequence continues at coordinate 94,924 of JBAMJV010001316.1, read as the reverse complement.
GGTTGGCCCTATAAGGGAATTACAGAATCTAGTAGGGAACAGGTTAACATTTAATAGCTCACAGAGGCGCCGATTCGTTTGGAAAACAATGCATTGGGGGGCGAGCATTATTTGTGAACAATGCTCTGCCCCCCCCCAAATGCATTGTGTTTTCGGAACGAATCAGCCGGCCTGCTTGCTCATCTATACAGGAAGCCCATGTGTCTATCGCTTTGCCTCTGTCTATTGGCCGCTAAAAACTCTTGTATTGGCCACCAACCAACAAATTAGGATATACAGCACAATTAAGGTGTGAGTCTAGCTGATGTGTCACTTTGGCATTTCTGAATTGCCATTTGTGGATTGTGTTTGGACTTCAGGTTAATTACTGTATTAGATTTTACTATATGTGACCGGCTATAGCAAAACCTGGCACTTGTCGGTAAAAATCAAAATGTAGATTTTCGCACCATTAGAAAGGTCTCATCACTAGCTTTCATTTGATGCTTTGTCCCAACTAAATGGTCAATAATTGGCGAGGATATGATCGTTTCAATTTGACAATTATAGGTCTTTTACACACATTGTGTGAACTTAAAATGCCCATTTCTTCAAAACATGAATTACCGGCAATGAGTGCCGGGTTTGCTATAGCGGGTCACATACGTGAACAGCTCTGGAAAAATCAAGACTCTTGTTGGCACCCATGTTTTGCAGAAAGTTGCTTTCAAGTGCAAAATATGCATTTATAGACATGTCCACACAAATAATATAGTAAACCAAGTTATGCCAAATATTTTCAGTTTTGTATTACATTTGCATCAATTGAAGCTAGTTCTTTCCTAAACAATTTTTTTTTGCCAACTAGTCTGATTTTTCCAAGAATGTTTGTTGTGGTATACAACATTGCTGTGCATTAGGACTATATGTCCTATACAATTTGAGGTAAACAATGCGTTCTAGGCCATGTTGTTGTTAATAACATAGTACTGAAAGTGTTCCACGTCGTTCAATTTTTGCTGCAATTAATTCAGAACCACTTGTCCATTGACATTTTCTCGCAACATTTGCGTGTTACTTTTTCTATTACATTTCTTCACGATGTATATTTTCATACTTTCACTTCGAGTAATTTGCAAAAATAAAATTTCACCTTCATATAAACAAATTATGTTACCCTTTTTGAACTTTGTGTGTGCGTGTGTGTGTGTGTGTGTGCGTTTGGCATTTTGGACATTTGTTAATTTCAATATTTAATACAAAAATGACAAAGTTTGCAGTATGTTTTATTACAAGCACTTTTTTTTTATTAGGAACTTCTTGACATGGAATGAATATTAGTCAGAAAACGTGCTCCCTTCCTCTGAATAAAGTATGAAACACAATATGATGACAACTAAATGTCAACCATGTAATTCAATAGCCTTATACAAATTCAAAGCAGCTATACTCCCACTAAAGACTGACACAGATATCCTTCCGATGGGGTCTATGGGAAATGTGTTTTATCGTTCTACCACATTGTCTACAAACGGCTTAGAGCCTTCATCACATTGTCTTGGTAATATTAAGAGGATGATTTCCAGGTGGTTCCTTATTTTATATTACAATTTCTTTGAATTTATTTAATTACTTTTCATTGGGTATAACATACATTTTTGTCCTTCAGGAACATTGTACCTTTTTAAAAGCTTCTATATCAATGCAGAGCAAAAACACAATCAACATTAATTTTCTTTGATTACAATAATGAAAATTCATTACAGGGTCGTTTTCGGGCCGATATCCCTTGGCAACTAAATGGATGTTGCAACACTTTCTATTTATTTGCATTGTATAATCATTTACAATTTATCCTGAAAAATAATTAATTCAGAATTCCAAATCTTGCTCAACATATTTGAAAACTATTTCTAAATTTCTGTTGTTCCTCTTAAATTTTCATGCATCCTAAAACAATATCAAACAAAAAAAGAAGATAAAAATCAATGATTCTACAGTATCCTCAAATATACAAAGCACTTTCAATTGGGCTTGAATTACACACACAATATTATTGTCGCTACAAAAACAACTTATTTACAAAAGTGTTACACAGTAACGTCCAAATGACTAAAAAATTTACATTATTCAAGATTACGTACTGATCTACAAGGATTCACAATAACAATCATTCTTCCATCTACGAAACATGGATAATCTGTTTTAATCTACTTCCTAGATCTCATTTTACACAAATTGTACACCACCAATGTATATATCGAAGGAGAATATGTTGTACGATATATGACATACAAAGGCCTTTGCATGAGTATGAATATTCACATCCAATATGTTAATATCGTTTCCAAGCTGATCTGATTAAATGTGAAAGAATACAGTGTAACATATTTATTGTAATATGGTATCTGCAAGTATCGTCACATATTGCATGTAATTAAATTAAAGATACAAATAAATTATAATGAATTTTCAAATATATTTAATATCTGATGACTTGTCATAGGCTAAATTTTGGATTAAATTTCCAAGAATATAAAATACACAATAAATATTTAACTTGAATGCATAAAATGGAAGCAAATACATGTAGTCAGAGAATACCGTAAAATAACTCTAGTATCATTATCCAAATACAGTCTGCCTTATAAAGACAACTCGGGGATACAGAAATAATGTCTTTATAAGATAATATTATTGTCAGGTTCATTTACATAAACATAAACTGCCTTCTAAAGACTCATAGTAGTCAGGAAGTGTGGCAATAATGGTCTCTGAATTCAGGTGGTCACTAATAAGGGTTGAAGGCTGTTTTGTCTTGATTATTTATACAAATGATTTACCACCCTCCACTACCAAAGTGCTATCTGGTACAAACATTTTGTTTCTCATCAAGAGATCATCTTTTAACCCTTGACCATGTTGCCTAAAATATTTTGGGTTTGTGTCTATTGAGAATGTGTTCTACCGAAAACGAGTGGTCTTCAATGGGGTAAGATGAAATAGATCATCAAGATCAAGATCAAAATTTTGCATACAAAACATAAATTGAAAAAGAGTGGAAATTGTGAACATCGTCTTCACATTAGTCCTTGTTAGTTCTCTACCACTAAACAAGATTAGTTCAACTACCACAACACATTTATATACAAAGTTGTCTACAAAACGATCACCCACTACTGAAAAAAAAAAAAAACTTTTCTTCCTGAAGTAAGAAATAGGATCCTTCAATGAATGTTGCTACATCACAACTGTTTAATACACACATGTTAGAACTATTTACACAATTGTACAAAAATATGTATAGGTAATGTCTGATTCCAAACAAACTGCAGCCCTCCTACATCCATTATTGGTAATTTTGTTATAAGAATGTACAATACAAAAGAGCGTGTATGGATTGGGGGTAGAAGGGCAGGTTACTTAAGAAAAGATGCAAACAGTGAGTATCAAAAAACAATTTAATGTGAATATAAAGCTTGTAACAATGAGCATTATCCAAAGGAAATTCCATAAGCCTATGCAGGGCTAGAAATAAGCACTGGCCTTGCTGACCCAGGGACAAGCTTCAGGCCAACAAATTTATAGAAATGCCAACTTTTAATTGCCCAAATGGACAAACAAATATAACATACTCGTTCATGTTTCCCACTCAAATTTTAGAAATCTTGATCTTACTTGCCCAAAAAGAAAAGGCTTAATTTCTAGCATTGGCCTATGCATGAATTCCTTTCCAACAAATGCAACAAATGCAACAGAACACTTAGCACCATTGTTTAAATGTCTGTCAGTGACAGTAAACCTACATATGAAACAGGATGGTACAAGAAATAATCAATAACTTGCATGGACCCTAAAATGTTTGTTTTGTTAATTTTTATGTAAGAGCTTAGAGGCTTTTTGCAATTTGCGCTATATAAATATCTATTATCATTATTATCATTATGGTCAGTTACTGAACTTATAAAGAGATGTGAGTTACCAGTTGCTGAATTGCAAGTTACACCCCAACTCATAATATATGGATGTGGTAATCATAGGGCCTGTTTATTGTGACATAAATATTGAATGCAGTCTCTGTGGTTAGAAATCATTATAACTGTAAGCAATTTTTAAAATTTGCCGGTATTTTTTCTTTGAAATTGGGTAGAAAATGGCCGTGTCTATTACCTAATTACAGAGATTTGAGAGTAACAATATTCCCAATCATAATCTAATTAATTTCTCAATATCATTACCCAATACTTCAAATCCTAAGCTCAATCATCATCAATGACAATGGGGTCCGTGGGAGGCTTGACTACTGAGGGTGACTTGACGGGGGCACCCGGTAGGACTCCAGGGTTGAGGGGGCGTACGGCCATGGTCCAGGGGCGGCGTGCAAGGCGGCGCTGTGCTGGGATGCTGAGCTGTTTCCTCAACTTCCTACTGACACACAAATAAAAACAAGAAACATAACACAAAATGCATATTCTGGCATTTATTTTCAGGGTTCTCCCTCTGGCTTTTCCTTCAGGTCGCCAAAATGATATATCAGATAGACTCCTACCATAGACTTGTGTTGTAGATCTTAATTCGGTAGAAGCCAATACAAGGGTTTTTAGTGGCCAATACAAGAGCTTCAATTGTCATATGAACTTTCTGGTGGCCATTGGCACCTAGGCCACTTCTAAGGGCAAGCCCTGCTTGTAGGGGAAAGGGAAGGCACAAAATTAAATTGTAGGCATTCATTTCGAGGCAAAAACTTCAAATGCCTTCATGAAGATTCATAAAAAATTATAAAAGATTCATTTGAAGATTCATAAAGATGCAAAGATTGATAAAGATTTTCTTACCTTGTGTTGGCATCAGAGTGGAAAAAGACATCATCTGGTGCATCCATCCAGCTCAGAGGGCGTTTCCTGCGAGACAGAGAGTCAACCTGTAGCAGGGAGGCAATGGGAGACATTCATTTACAACAGAGCTTCCTGATCAAAACAATGCTTTATTAATGGACCCATTCCCTTGAGATTCTGAAATCCTCGTTCCAGGTTCCTGTAGGCACGGGGCTAATAAGAGAAATCGATTTACAATAGAGCTTCCTTTTACAAAATTGCTTTATTTCTTAACATGATATACCTCACATACTATAGCTCAATAGATAGGAAGTGCTTTTTTTTCTTCAAAATACTATGCATTGCAGCATTGCAAGAGTTGTGAAGATAATTAGCAAGTCACTTCAAGACCATATAACTGAATGTCACTATCATATTTTTATTTTTTTATTTTTTTCCCTCTATATTCCAGAGATCCTATGATTTACTAATTGCAGATATTGCACAATTTTTTTATAGAACTAATTCCAACCCAATACATTCAGTATATCATCTTAAAGGGATCTAGTAGCTTTGTTGATATGTGCACAAACTGACAAAGGAGTCATAAAATGTGTATGTCTTTAGTCTGATATGTCCCCGGAGTAATGTGTGAAAAGTATGTGGTAAATGAATGTTATATAACCAAGTAATGAGCGAAAAAGCAAAGTGATATTTGCTAACACATTGCACTAACTTTGTACACAGTTGACATTCTCCAGTGGATAATTGAACATTTTGATGCTGCAATCGTGATTATCTTTCTAACCTGTATCATGCTTCTATTGGTAATATGAATACAACAAGGTATGAGAGAACCACTAGAGTTCTAAGTAAGATTTGTGGATTTTGATAATATTACTAGACTTAAAATGTCTCTAAGTGTTTGTAATTTACACACAATGACTTGTCTAGATCATAACATTTCGAATGCTAGTATCAACGATAGCTTTCTAGCCACTTCTGGAGATTACTACATCAAGGACAATGACAATTTACCATTCCTGCTATTACTATTTAGAGATCTGTTAAATTAATGTTCTATTATCATTTTATGTTTGTGTTCTGATTTCAGTTTTTATTTATGAACCTTCAGTACATCATCTTTGTTTGTTGGGTGAGCAACAAAGAAAGAGTTATACCGACCTGACTCACCTCACGAAGCTTTCCATCAGCATCATATTCACCTGGAGAGAGACAACAAACAAGAAATTAGTAAAAATCTATTGATAAACTGACTACAACACCATATTTAACCATCAAGAAAAATTAATACAGGTTGGAACTCGTTTCCACATAAAGGTAAAGTAAATCAGATTTTACAATCAAATGAGGGCGCCATGAGGGCGTCTTGTAAACGGCTTGCATATGGTGCGAAATAAGACACTGGCTCAGTGATATGCAGTGCGCGCAAACTAGCCTAGTTTTAAAATGTCAACCCGTGATCATAACAATCTATAAAATCCTTGATTCCAGACATGATACTAAATTTACTGCAGTTTGGTGTCACAGCTATCCACAGTGCTACCAACATTGAAATTCAAAAATCAGGAAAATTTAGGGAAATTTCATCAGAAATCGGGGAGATATCTATCAAATGCATACAACCTATTGACAATAATCGTTCAATAACCAGGGAGATTGGCTGATGGGATGTAATCTGATGCAGTAATCTTGTTCTATTTTCAGGGAGTCTCCTTCAATATCAGGGGAACTCAGGCAAGCCATAACATAGCAGTTGCTAGGATTTTTGCCAGCTCCAATCCACTACCAAAAGCACACATTATAAAAGGACAAGTTATTTAGAACTAGAAAACAAGAATGTGAAGGCATTACTTTAGTGCTCTATTAGTGGATTTGTTCAGGTTTATACAATCCTCATCTGTATCTCAAATGACAATATTGTTTACAAGAATCAATTCATTCTTTCCCCCCAAAATCAAATATAAGTGGAGGCCATTTCAAAAGACAACATAATTATGTATACTACCAATATCAGAAGAAAACTAGATGGATCTTCGACTGCGCGCAGTCGAATATGATGCCTCCGCCATTGCATGATTTATATCAAGCCCCAAAAATCAACATGCACTGAATTAATTCTTCAACTCAATTTTAATAGTTAAAATTACAAGATACAAATACAATGAAGGTACCAAGTTTGATGGTTATTTATCAACTGGTTTATGAGATATTGCAATTAATAAGGTATTTTGGCATAACGAGTCATGTGACCTTGACCTTTGACCTTATGACCCCAAAATCTGATGGCTACAATGGCTTCCTGTGATACATTCAGGTACCAAGTTTGATTGAAATATGACATTCAGTTCTTGAGATTTTGCAATTACAAGCTAATTTAGCATATATATTGTGCCCTGCGACCTTTGACCTTTGACCTCATGACCCAAAAATCTAACCAGTTATTAGTCACCTCAAGATACATACATGTACCAAGTATGGTGCAAATCCATCAATCACTTCTTAAGATAACGCGATCAAAGCTCTATTTTTGCATATATAATGAGCCATGTGACCTTTGACCTTTGACCTCATGACCCCAAAATCTAATCAGATCATTGGCACCCCAGGATAGATACATGAAGCAAGTTTGGTGAGAATCCGTCAATCAGTTCTTGAGATAACGCGATCACGAGCTATTTTTGCATATATAATGAGCCCTGTAACCTTTGACCTTTGACCTCATGACCCCAAAATGTAATCAGTTCATTGGCCCCCCAAGATACATACTTGGACAAGGTTTGGTGAGAATCCATCAATCGGTTCTTGAGATAACGCGATCACGAGCTATTTTTGCATATATAATGAGCCCTGTGACCTTTGACCTTTGACCTCATGACCCCAAAAGCTAATCAGTTCATCGGCCCCCCAAGATACATACTTGGACTAAGTTTGGTGAGAATCCGTCCATTGGTTCTTGATATAATGCGATCACGAGCTATTTTTGCATATATAATGAGCCCTGTGACCTTTGACCTTTGACCTCATGACCCCAAAATCTAATCAGATCATTGGCACTCCAGGATACATACATGAACCAAGTTTGGCGAGAATCCGTCAATCGGTTCTTGAGATCACGCGATCACGAGAACGGGACGTACGTACGTACGGACGTACGTACGGACGTACGGACGTACGGACGGACGGACAACCCGAAAACATAATGCCTCCGGCTACTTCGTTGCGGAGGCATAAAAATGTGTATATGAACCTAGGTTACAAAGTTGAGGACTTCACCAAATTGTATCCAACCCTTATACTTAGCATTGAACACTTGTTTAAGAGATGTTAATTTCTTTTGGGGTTAAAATAATGAGTTAAAGAAGTAAAAACTGAAAATATCCCCCCTTTGAAATATAAAGAGTAAATATGTAAGGACAACCAAACTGTACTCACTCCTCTTGTACTGTACAGGTGCTTTGATGGTTGTACGCTTTGTCTGTGGTCCATCTATAGAGACAAATTAAGACAAAAACAGGGATTTATACAGCTTATATAGCAAAATAGCCTATAATAAAATTTAAAAACAATATTGTTAAGAAATCAAGCACTTTTTACTCCATCTTGTTCAACTCATAGACTATGTTACAGAGACTTTAAAGCTTAATTAAACCCATTTACTGAAATAAAATAGTAAATTAGCACCATAGAACAGATGGATACAAATATGATATTTTTTAAAAAAAGTTTAAAATGTATAATTATTCTCTCACCTCCATTGTCCTCCAGGGCTCGTTTCCTGATGTTGGATGATGACATGACACCAATTGGATTGGTGGGCTGCGGTCGTACATTGCCATTTGCAGTTGGTCGCTCTGGAGGTATCAATATCATACAGGACAGAATTTAAATGTTAATAATGCTAAGTTTATCATGATAATTTAAAAACATTCACAACAATTTCATTACAGCTATCACTTTTACAGGAACCCTAAGAGCAAATTAAGCAAATGTACATCTGCATAACTTTTCATCCAATTTAAACATGACCCCAATAAAGGAAGCACTCAAAAGTTTGCCATTAAATCTGCTGCTTCAAATCTCAAAGCAGACAAGAAGCACTGTTTAACTTCAGCTTAGACAGAAAATTACTAAATCTACATTTGTGAATGGCTAAAGCATAACCCAACATGTATATAATAAGTGCATAATACATAATGATATATGTGTCAACAAATATCAACAACCAATCACTATTATCATAACTGCTAAAAACTAATAAAATCAAAATGAACGCTAATGGAAATCACAAACATGGTTAGAATATTTCAATTTAATGTTTGCCAACAGAAGGAAGATTTTGATGTAGCCCATCTAGTGTTGTCGTTTTCGGGAGTATTTACTACCCGGGACTCGCGATAATTTTCCGGGCAAGTCCCGGGTACCCGAAATTTACCCATTTGTTTATTACACGATCGGCATGTCACGCCAGCTGGGAAAACATGTTCATTCCAGTGACAAACATTGAGCGCATTTATGACAATAAATCATCTTCTTGAATGAACATGAAAGCTCTGGCATTCAATGAGGGGACTTCCCCTTTTTTCGGGAAATCGAGTATCGATTTTTGTGCCCGGGACTAGACATTTTTCGGCGGGACCCGGGTACCCGGGACTCAGCGACAACACTAAGCCCATCACATTTATTAGTAATACTGTACTAGAAGTACTGAGGTCTACTTACGGACTGGGGGTTTCTTGGGTACGTATCCAGCGGATGAAGGGTCCAGGTTAGACATGACAATATCCACACGAGGCCAGGTCTTCTTCTTCAGCTTGGGCAACTTGGGAAGGGGTCCAGTAGTCAGCTGGTTTTGGCCTGTAGTAACAAAGATAATCATAATAATAATAATAATAATAATGCACATATATAGCACATTTTTCATATAAAATATTCAAAAGCGCTGTTCAAGTTAAAGTTATTGAAAGAGGTAAGTTTTCAATTGTTCTTTAAAAAGATTGAATGAAGCTTGGTTGCGGAGGGTCAGAGGTAGTTTATTCCAAAGGTTGGGTGCTGCGGAAGCAAAGGATTTATCCCCAAGTGTGGGAAGCATCTTGGCAGTTAGATGGTTCAGTAGAGTGCCTTGTGAGGAGCGGAGCAAGTACCAGGACGGAGGGCTAATTGTAACAATGTTTTCATTGTTGGTGCACTCACAACCAACATCTCTTCTCTTCTGTTCCGAAAACTGTTGACTACTCTCTGCTATTCTGGACTGTACAAATGTAAAGAAATGAGAATGTACTAACTGTTAGTTTAAATTTGAGGAAAATTGGAGTCAAGAATCAAATTTATTTCTGGATTTTCTTCAAGCGTTTCTTCAAGTTTGCAATGCTCCTGTCAGGCAATTTTCTTCCAGTCCCATGGGCCTCTGGATGTTATGTGTTATACTGCTTCAACTGTAAAACACCAGTGACTTTCCTGTAAAACTAAAATGTGACTTCCATCGGTTATTGAGATAAACCATTCATGCACTTGGACTTAACATGCCCAACCTGCTCATAAATGGCTGGGAACGAAAGGAAGCTGTTGATAAGGGACTTACTGGAAGACGACAAGTTTTGACTGATGTTAAAGCTTTGGTATCGAAGGCAGTTGATGCCAAAATACAAGAGATGAAGACTCTGATTGATAAACGAAACGGCGACATCCATGATCTACACTGCAGTCTTGAGGAGGCACAATATGACATCAAACATCTGAGAAAAGAACTAGAATCCAGTCAAAACACAATATCTCATCACTGTTTAGAACCAGGAGCAGTACTCCTGCAGAAACTGCATGAGGATCAGTGGGGTAAAGAAGTTGGCAAAGGAGAATATGGATGCTGTTGTCTGCCAGATTGCCAAGGAACATCTAGCCATCGATCTGTACCCGAAAGCCATTGACCGGAGCCATCGGAAACCCTTGAAACCTGCCGGGTCGGTACCCCCACTGGTACAGGACCAGTTTACACTGGTAATACTCACACTATTGCTTATCCGCTGCATGTGTCATAGGTTGAGCATTTTTATTCACTAATGATTTCAGGACTGCTTTGTTCTGGTTAAGAACTGGTTTAAAACTGGTACAGAACCATTTTCACTTGTAATACTCACACTCTAGCTTGACCGCTGCAACGTTGATAGGATCAAAGGGGGTCCTGGCCACGTGGGATAGGTTGAGCATCTTGGTGCAGAGGAAGCGAGAGAGTCGTGTGAGCGGCGTAGTGACCAGCATGAAGGCCTGTCTTGTCTTGAGGCTGAGAGCCCGAGGGTTGCTGGTCCGGATTGTCAGCCCGTGCACCGTCTGGCAGTGGCGTGCTAGGTGTGCCTTCAGCTTGAACTCCTGTGATGAAAAATCAATGAACATTTTTTAGAAAATCTGCATGAGAATCTGAGCAGCCAATGCCAATTGCTACAGCATCAGGAATTCTAGGCCAATCACATCACAGCTTTCTGGTAGATGAACAAATTTGAATTACCGTATTTGTCGGTGTATTACCCGCTCCGATGTATTAACCGCACCCCCAACTTTGGCCATTTTTCCATGAAAAAAAAAAAATTTTGATAGTATAATTCTTGATTTTTAGTCTTTAGATGGTCAGCATTTTCTTAGGAAAGGTACCAAAAATAGCTTATCTATCAGAGAAGTTTTGCCTATGAATTTTGTTTTATTTACTGAAGCCTCCGAAGTAAATAAAGAAAATTATCAGGCCTTCTTCACAGCAGAAGAATCTATAACTTCTGTTGAATTTGCCACACGGGACTACATAAAACGTTAGACAACAAAACAAAGATTTCACCAATAAAACAATCAGAACGGAGATTTAAAACTAGATGGATCTTCGACTGCGCGCAGTCGAAAATGATGCCTCCGCCATTATGCAATTTATTTATGTCAAGCCCAAATCAACATGTACACAGAATTAATTCTGTCAACTCAATTTTGATGGTACTCTGTCTTTTAGATCTTGACGTATCACAATTATGAGCTATAAGTGACCTTGACCTTTGCCCTCATGACCCCAAAATCTAATGACTACAATTGTTCCCTATTATACATTCAGGTATCAAGTTGGATTGAAATCTGATATTCAATTCTTGAGATTTCCAATCTCAAGCTACTTTTACATATAATGAGCCCTGTGACCTTTGACCTCATGACCCCCAAAATCTAATCAGTTCATTGGCTCTCCAAGGAACATACATGTACCAAGTTTGGTCAGAATCTGTCAATCCCTTCTTGAGATAACGCGATCACGAGCTATTTTTGCATATATAATGAGCTATGTGACCTTTGACCTTTGACCTCATGACCCCAAAATCTAATCAGATCATTGGCCCCCTAAGATACATACATGTACCAAGTTTGGTCAGAATCTGTCAATCCGTTCTTGAGATAACGCGATCACGAGCTATTTTTGCATATATAATGAGCTCTGTGACCTTTGACCTTTGACCTCATGACCCCAAAATCTAATCAGATCATTGGCCCCCCAAGATACATACATGTACCAAGTTTGGTCAGAATCTGTCAATCCGTTCTTGAGATAACGCGATCACGAGCTATTTTTGCATATATAATGAGCTCTGTGACCTTTGACCTTTGACCTCATTACCCCAAAATCTAATCAGATCATTGGCCCCCCAAGATACATACATGTACCAAGTTTGGTCAGAATCTGTCAATCCGTTCTTGAGATAACGCGATCACGAGCTATTTTTGCATATATAATGAGCTGTGTGACCTTTGACCTTTGACCTCATGACCCCAAAATCTAATCAGATCATTGACCCCCTAAGATACATACATGACCCAAGTTTGGTGAAAATCCGTTAATCGGTTCTTGAGATACGTACGTACGTACGGACGGACGTACGGACGGACGGACAACCCGAAAACATAATGCCTCCGGCTCTTCGTTGCGGAGGCATAAAAAACTGTACCCTAATGTTATTCCTTCTTTCTAGTTCAAATTATGTTGAATCTACTCTTGAAAACTGTTTCAGGGGATAAGAAATTACGATCGTTACTTGCGAGTGCATTGTACTGATATACGATCACGATGTTGTCATGTCAGCTCACATGTTTTGAAGGGTGGATTAGTATTAGCACTCAATAGTTTAGCATAATTTTGATGACATATGGAGTGCTACAGTGTACAACGTACAAATTTCTTATTTAGCACATGCGGAAATCGTACACGTGTGTGCATTCAGCGGCGTGGCCTTTCACCTGAACGAGGGCGCGTCGGGAAAGAGAATTCCCGCCTGAGCTAGCTGCTCGGCCAGTCGCGCGGATGCATGTTAGGATTCGTACTAAGATCGTGAATCTTCCAAGCCGCTTTCGCAGCAACAACAAGCAATATTTAGGAAGAGGTAAAAGAGAAACAAAAGACACTGCATGACTTGTTTTGGGGGGAATATGCATGTATTTTCCGTGCATCGTATGAGTATGAATGCCTTGCTGAGGTGGACTTTGGTCACTTGTGAATCTTATCTCCGTGCATTAACCGCATCGTAATTAAGGCCCGGCGCTGGCTAGGCAATTTGCGTGTACAGTTTTCCTATCTCCGTGTATTGACCGCTCCCCCCATTTTGGAGCTTTTTTTTGTAGAAAAAAGGTGCGGTTAATACACCGACAAATACGGTAAGTGATCCTTGCATAAAGGACAATTTGTGATGTTGGGGTAGGGGTAGTGAACATCAAATTTTTACAAAGTTATAACAAAATCTATGCATGACCCCCATAATATCCTGTACACTACTAAACCGATCAGTTTCAGTGATGATATCCATTATTTCAACCCTGAGCCTGATTAGGGGTAAGTCATGAAGGATTAACATACCTTGCCACAGCCACTGATGGTGCAGCAGAAGGGCCGATGCATGCCACCCAGGGGCATGGGAGGGCGCTCTGTTCGGTTACGAAGGTTTCCTGGGCGTTCCCCATCTGGAAAAAAAATCAGCATAATAAATAATTCAGATTGATTAAGAAATTAGTTATATGTCTCCTGATACTATAACCAATGCTCGAAATTAACATTTTTTGCTGGTGGCCCGGTCGGGCCAGTAAAATTAGTGTTTTTCTAATTTTGCTGGCCCGAAACTAAAATCTGCTGGCCCGAAAAAAAAATAAAGAAAAACGTAAGTAAAATGAAGTATGGATCTGATACCGAGTGATAGCTTTTTGTAGACTTTAATCCAAGTCATTAATATGTGAATCATTGATAATATCATCCTTAAAATCACAGCCCTGATACAATTATATATGAAAGAAATGGACTTATCTTGGGGTCACCAAATCATGGAATTTAGGAAGTTTCAATGTACGATTTTGAAGTTTGATAGTACTTACAATGTACTAACACAAATATACATGTGTGGGACTGGGCTAAAAACATTTTCTTTTAAACAAATTCAGAAAACTTTATTGCATTTCTAGAGTAATATAATATTTAGAAACAAACAAAATCATACCTTCTTATGATTATTCCTTCATAATTCATGTCAAACTTTATAAATCATATGGAAGAGGAATTAAACCCTATTCTTGCCGATACAAATCACGCCATACGAGTTTTATTGCAAGCACAGTGAATGAGTAGTATGCTTGTGTATAGGGGCAAGCCTAGTGCACTGCATGCATGTACTGTGGTGCACATTATACTTCCTGCCTAGGCTGGCAACAGCAAAAAACTGAGGGGGGGGGGGGGGGGGGGGGGGTTGCGGGGAGAACAATGCCTTGTTTATGTTTATGAACGTGAAAAGTGCGCTTTGCGACATTTGCCTCAAGATAACTCTTGAGGCAAATGTCGGGAAGCGTTCTTATTTGAACATTTTTTACTTCTTTTTGCTTTCTTTTTAAATCACAATTCAAGTGTTTTCTGTATGGTATTAAATTTGCAAACATAGACCATTATTTTCTGCACCATGGTTTCAATATTTGGTGGCCCGATCGGGCCAGCAAACATTGGTAAAATGGATTTTTTTTACTGGCCCGACAACAATTTTTGGTGGCCCCGGGCCATCGGGCCTGTGCTAATTTCGAGCGTTGCTATAACAAATAATGTCCAAACAATTTTCAGTAGCATTGCATTTCAAACACCCCAAACTCTAAATGCAGAACAAACTGAATTTTCCATTAAATAAAATAATTGTGATCATCAATTATACCTGCTATGCAGTTAAACCCTTGGAATACCACATTAAATAATTGCAACTGATTGTATGCCGAGAATAAAACATACATTTTCATTGATCATCACTTTACCTAGTCTGGTGGGCATTTTGAGTCCGCCGCACTTCTTCCAGTAAACCCAGCACGTTGCACACAGTCTGCACTGCATGTTGGCAGGGCCCCATGAATACCACTGGAAGGAATTTCCAGCTGCAAAGATAAAGAAAACAAAAATAATTCAATATTAATAACAACATTTTTGACACCCTGGCAAGGTTCTGTCACAACTACAGTAATTGCACTAAACTGCACTAAATGAGGCTTTCATACAAATTAAACAAAATTCTTAATCTTCATTCCAATCAACTTTCTTTGCATGTGTGGACAGGGCCATAGACTCAGCATGGCAGCTTTTACACGCGCTGGTCCCTGGCTGTATAGGATGCCCCTGCCCAAGGGAGTTTTCCCTTGGCAGCCAGTCCATTGGGTCTTATACCAACTGTGCTAAAAAAAATAATATGCATTACACCATTTTAACAAAGATCCTAATTTTCTTTCAATCTAGTTCCCTTTCCCTGTTTGAACAGGGCTATACACTCACCATGGCAGCTTTCACACGCTCTAGCCCCTGGCTGTACGACTGGTGGCACTTGTTGTGGCCCCGGCCCCGGCCCCTGTCCCAGGGGGTTTCCACCGGCTGTGAGTCCACTGGGTCGGTTACCAAGGTTGGGAGCCATGTTGATCTGATTGGGATTGGGCTTATTGCTGCAAAATAAGTGGTGGTCAAATTCCATTTATCATTCCATTTAAAATGACGATTTGGAAATAATCAAATGATAAGTTATATGAACAAAGTAACAAAACAAAAAAGAATAACGGGAAAAAAGGATTAAACAAATGTGAACATATCTTATGTACCGTATTCTAATCAAATTCCAACAAGACTTATGTTTGAGATTATAAGATAAGAGTGACATGAATGACCAAATTTTAATGGTTGATAGATCTCAGCTGATTTGTATTTCTGTGAATTTATTTGAAATTGTAATAGTTATTCAGATTTGTATAAATCTAATTAATAAGTGAGAGAACAACCAAATTCAAATAAATTGTACATGTCAATATATTCAGCACAGCTCTAAAGGAGTAAAGCAATTTAGGATAACAATCAAACTCACTATGTGGGTATATAGACTTGTTTGAGTTTGCTTTCAGCCTCCGCAGCCTTCAGACGCTTCTGTTGGACGTAGCGATCTGTCGTCTTCCACATGTAGTAATACTCAACAATGCTCTTGAGTGATTTCCATGGCAACTGGCAAAATCAATAACACGAGACACAAAATGTATCATGATTACATATACCAACAAAAATACAAAATAATACATAAAACGCATGTATTTTACATATATCTGCATATATCGTGTTGTCTTTCACAAACAAAAATACTCAACTTTACTCTCAATATTGCGGGACCTTTTAAATGCAGTATCTTTTTTTTTTTTGGATTGAAATACTGTTTGAAATATTTGTAATTTGTAAGAGTGCATACAGGGGGCTGACTAAAACAACTGTGCATGCAGACATCTTGCATTTCTTGACCCAGGCCAAAAGACTATAAATAGGATGCAGAATATTGAAAATTTGTTCTTAAAACCGGTGACTGCATGAATAAATCAATATACAAATATGAGCACTCACAAAGTCCTGTCTAATGTCGTTGAAATCCTTGCCATATTTCTCCAGCGCTTCCTCAAACAGGTTTGCCTCCGAGGCTGACCACTCCTCCAGTTGGTCTCGACAGATGACCGGTCCACCAGCAGGAATTAGAATACCCATGGCCTTTGCAAGCTCATATTCTTGTTGATGCAGCACATCCATTGCATGGAACTACGGTAGAGATGAAAGTAAAATATGATATGTCCAGGGGTGTGTTCAAATGAAAAGGCTTTATGACATGGATAGATTTACTCAACTAGATAGTTCTGAGACAGATTGCCGGTTCTGTGCCCAAAACGAGCACACCAATGGCCTTAAGATAATTGCAAAGTGCTAAGAGATGATTATCACTCAAATTATGCGCTATATAAATCAAGTATATTATTATTAAGAAGCTCATACTCTTGTTCATGCAGTACACCTATGGCATAAACTAAGTTAGAGAAGATGGTAAAATAGAAAAAAGTCCCTGTGTTAAAAAGACAGATTATTGGTTCTTGGCCAAGAGGGGAGTTCAATTCAATTACAATGTTTTCAATGCTTTAAAATAAAACAATAATGAAAATATAAAGTAGTATAACAAGAGAAAGTTTGTGGAATCAACAAGAAGGCAAAGCCTTATGTAAGATTTGTAAGTGCACACATACCAGTGTTATATCTCTTGATGCAGCTGCGGCACTCATGTGAAGACTTGGTTGTCGTATGGAGCTACTGCAATCCAGGGCACGCCCAAATGTTCCAACAGACCTGAACAATTCAATTTGTAACACCATATATTCATTTTAATTGTATTGTGTTCCTTGTCACATATACACTTTATGTAATCAAATTAAATAACAAAACAATAAATAATGCCTACATGATACTAAATTAGTAAAATTTGAATTACTTTACAATTAGCTCTGTTAAGATTTATGATAATCAGTTAAAATGTACTCATTAACATACAACACTACTTCATTAATACTTTCAAAAATCTCTCTCAGCCCTTTACAGATACTATTCTAACTCATTTGGAATTATTTCAGCCATGCAGTCAGATAAATGAACTCATATATAAATTTGTAGCAGAACTGCTAATATGCACATGTCTAATTCAGGGAGGTTTCAAACAGCAATCAGGGAGATAGTTATGAATTACATGCACAAGAATGGGAATCTGTAATTAGATTTTCAAATTTGTTTGCCAGAATGCTGAAAGACTTGTTTTTTCAAGGAGCCCCCTGCAGAATTAGGGAGATTTGGCAGTTCTAACTTGATGTGGAACATCAGTGGAAACTAGCTAAATTGATGGAGAACATAACTTGTAGACTAACCTTGCCAGGACTAGGAACTGGTCAATATTCCTGTCGTTCATCTCACTCCCCGGGTTCCATGTCAAGACCTCCAGGTTGGAGAGTTCTCGGCCATCTGTCTCCTCTGATTGGATACAAAGAAATGAGTGATAGGGTTAGAAATTTGGTTCTTTTCTTTTATAATGCTAAAAATATAATCACTATTTACACATGAACCTAATATGACTAGATCATTGTTCAGTGTTTTAGTGTCCTCCTCAATTTCATTCATGCCGAATTACACTTTCATGACTTACCAAATATAAAATAATGCTAATGTTTTTCTGTTTATTGGGCCACCGCAATCCAGTTTCACTCCACCAAAATGTAACATGTCACAATTTTACTTGCTGACCAGGGCACCACTGAGAGATGTTTTTGTTATTGCTAGCAATGCTGCAGTTAACTCACTCTGGACTAGTCCCATAATTACTTAGGCAGGGCCTTATTAGGAATGCATGTTGTACCCAAATCAAATAGTGTTTAATGGGTTAAAAACAATGCTAAAAAATATCGGAATTGAGAGGCCCCAAACAAAGTAAAACATATATATTATTTTGGTTGCGCAGTCGTGCAAGTAAAATTTGAAAGTTAAACAATGTTAGTAGCAGCAGCTTATATTTAGTGGCCCTGGGCCAGCCGGCCTGTGCTAATTTAGAGCCCTTGATAAAGTTGTCAACTTACCCTCTTTGAGGAGTGGGGTTACATCTGCTTGGTACCTGGACCCCACCCTGATCTCACCCTTGTCTGCCAGGAGGGTCTTTTGTTGGGGGTCATACACCAGCGAGTAGAAGAATGCATCCTGAAAAGACCATATTGAAACATTGATTGACGTAACATGCTCTACCATCCATCAATTGAATGTACATGAACATTGTGAATTGCTAGTGCAATCCATTTTCAAATGATTTTCTCAATCAATCAATCAATCAAACACTACCAGACTTGCATTTTCTTTTTATGTTAGTGCTTATCTTGCCAAATGCATTTATAAATATATATTTTTTTGTTGTATTTTGATGTTAAGTAATATTTGTATTGTGTTGTAATATATTTATTCATGAATGTTTATATGTGTGTTGTACGGAGCACTTTAGTCCTCGGACTACAGTCTTGTTTATTTCATGTGTTCAATAAAAACCGATCTATCTTTCTGTCTATCTACAACCTTTATGCCTCATTGAGTAGTGTAAGAGCGCACTTCCCTCTGATGTGCGTACAGGCAGTGTTTCTAGCTTTTCTTTCCTGTTGTCTTTCCTAGATTACTATTTTTATTTTTTATTTTTTTCAGGTGCCCATTATTAGCTTAATCAAAATTAAACAAAGAAGCAAACTTACATCTTTGGAGAGGTATGACAGTAAACTCTCTGTCTCATTGAGTAGCGTGACAGTGCATTTCCCCCTGATGTGTGTAGCAGGTAGTGTTTCTAGCTGGCGAGATAGGAACAGCTCTCGGTGCTTTAGTTGGTGTCTTTGCTTCTCGTTCAGCTCTTCCAATGCCTCCTCCTGCTCTTCCTCCAATGCCACTAAAGGAAAAGGAAAACATGAGTCAGTGATCGGGTTGATATGTGCAGCATAGATTTAAATGCGACCACCATGCAAAGAACAACACAGGGTTATATGTTTTGGTACCGTTTGATATTAAATAGATGTCCAACACTTTGCAAACGGTAGTGTTATTCATAAACAATTAAACTCATGGGGCCATTAGGTTTTCGTAATGGTTTCGTAAGGGCCGAACGTTTGCGAGTGCGCCAAATCTATATCCCACGCACGGTAGATGTGTACGTCCTAGCCAATGGACTAGTCTGCAGACCCATGAACCATTATTATAGTAACGTGATGGGTTTTCAAATTACATTATTTGTCTGGAAACCAATTTTTCTGAACTTGTTGGTGGAATGGACTATTACATTTGATTTATAAGAATATAATTTGTTGGTGGTGGCTCCCTTTAACACTGTACACAACCTAAACTAAAAGGTTTAACAAATGCATTGAATTATACTTATAATGACAATAATGTCCATATACTTACTGGCATGTTTGTCAGCGAGCTGTATGAGTGAGTTGGGAATGTCACGTCTGCGGTAGAAGCACACAACCTTGGCTTCAACATTGCCACTGGCAGTCTAGGAAACAAATTGATCACACAACACAATATTAGTTTGTAAAAGAATAATCAATCACAAGAGTATCATGTCTTAAATAAATAAAGAATAATTAAAAATTAATAGCTTGCTTTGTGAGGAACATTCTTATACACCTTTTTTTCTTTAAAATAATAATTCAAGTAATTTTAAAAATCTAGAACAAAAAATATAATAGTCATATTATTTGAATTAAATAAAGGCGCTATATAAATCAAGTATATTATTATTATTACACAACAAATACAAAATTATGAAATGGACCATGCTTGAGACATGCTAATGACACTGGGGAAAAGGTATTATGAATGCAAAACTTCTCACCTTGTTTAATTCTTCAATCCTCCTAATTAAGTATGGTTGGGAAGAAGATGTCTCAAAATAGACATAATCTGCAGGAGAAAACAATAGTAAGAAAATTACTCAAGAGAGATGCTGCTTTAAAGCCTAAAGGGAATTAGTCAAATTGTAAAAATCTACAAATCTCACTTAGAACTCTAGCGGTTCTCACATATCTCATTTTACTGGTGTTACCAATATCAGCATGTTTTAGTTTTTAGAATTCCTCTTACCGTTTCTACACCAGTAACGGATCACCTACCCAAATTGATGCATGAAGACGTTTGTGACGATCTAATTGTTTTAATTTTCATAACTGGAAGAGGAATGTGCATCTAATATAAACTTTATCATCTCCTTTTTAAAAGTGATAAACCTCAGTTCCATGATCATCGCGCAAAAGTGAGAAATTAGCCTTCAAGATAGTGTCATCTAGTGACAAATTGTACAGATTTCAGATTTTCAAGAAAAAAACGGGGAAAAAAAATTGAAATATTTTTTTTAATAAGATGTTTAAATAACAAAAATATGCCGACGGATCTAGAATTCATATATTATTAACACAGAAAGATGTTCTGGTATACACCCCACAGCATTTTCCGTGTGTTTAGGTGCATGCTTATAGTTAAAAAAGGCAAATTTTGATGTATAATTACAGCAGAAATTATCTACACCAGTAACGGATCACCCATTTTCAAATCCTTATAAAAACAAAACAAAAGATCAGAATTAATTTTGTTTTGCTGTAACAATGTATTTCACTAGAATCTGTGATATTTCTAACTTGAAAATCGAAAATTATTTGGATATTTTGGTAAAATCGGGTTTTTGTGTGATTTTTGCTAACAATTCATAAAGATCATGTGTGGCAGAATTCAACTCCTCATAACTAAATAAAGAAGCACGTTTAAGAAGTAACATTTTTCCTGGATATTAATTGCTAATTTGCTAACACTTTGATGAAAAAATTAAGATAATTGGTCAATTATTTTTAAAATAAAGCCAGGTGATCCGTTACTGGTGTAGTGGTGATCCGTTACTGGTGCAGCGTAAGGGGTTCGTAAAACGCGCAGTTATTTGCTTATTAGTGACGGAATGAGTTTGAATTGACAATATTCGTAATCTGCACCATTTTAGCTTTCCAACGATGTATGATAGTCCATACAAAATATTTTGTCTTAGTAAGAAATTGTATCCATCAAAAAGTGATCCGTTACTGGTGTAGCTACGGTACATTATAAAGATATTTATGATTGAAGTGTTCAGATCTCTCTGGCCGAAAAGTATGTCAACAAAGTTACTAGATCCCTTTAAATAATAGGGCTCCACAATATCTTTTTTGCTAGTAGCTCAGTGTGGACAGTAAAATAAGTATCTCAAATTTTAGTGGCTGAACAAAAATGAACTGGCCCTTGAATCACATTTAATTGGTTTATCATCTTATATCCAATGTCTTGCTATATTAAAAAAAATAAAAACTGCAATTTGGGAAGATTTTCACATTCTGCCATTGGTAGTTTGTAAGGCTGTTGACGAGTCACGGGTACCCGGGTCCCGCCAAAAAATGTTGAGTCCCGGGCGCAAAAATCGATACTCGATATCCCGAAATAAAAAAGCAAAAGTCCCCTTTTTGAACGCCCGAGTTATCTGCCCACTCTCATTTTCTTTTCTTTCCTTTTCCCCTCTTTGAATGCCCAAGTTATCTGCCCACTCCCACTCTGTAATGATATGCTAGTTATCATTCAGTTCATTATAAACTAATGAGATGCAATGTATTAAACCATGTTTTCCCAGCGGCGTGACATCAACAAATGGATAAATTTCGGGTACCCGTGACTCGCCCGAAAAATTATCTTGAGTCCCGGGAGGGAAATACTCCCGAAATCGACACCACTAGTAGTTTGGATGTTGTTGCCCAATAAGACAAACCAAATTCATATGAAATCTTACTAAAACATTGAGTCCTGCTTAAAAAAAAGATTTGTTATATCAGCGTAGAATTGGGCCAGTGCTGTTATTTATGGGTGTGTTGTTTACATACTTGCATACATAATTTGTTGTATGGCACACACATTTTAACTACCAGTGGCTAGAAATGGAATTAATTTGTATGCCTAAGAAAATTTCAGAATAACTTAAATCGGAATGTTTACTGTACATGTTGTTCACGGATGTCATAGCCATAGGCGTACGAGGTGGGAGAAGGGCTAGGGGGGAGGGGGGGGGGGGGGTTTGTTGCAGCTCCCTAATTCCACCAAAACAATATTCGGGCAAAAAAAACACCTTATAAGGGCAAAATCATGTAATTTTAGGGTAACATAGTTTCTGGCAAAACCGTGACTTTTTTAGTCTAAAGCATCAAAATGATATATCATTTACAAGGAGCTAAGTGCTTGTCAGGTGAAAAAAGGGAAGGCAAGGGAAAGCTAAAATGGTGTAGATCATGAATATTGTAGATTCAAACTCATTCCGCCGCTAATACGCAAATCGCTGCGCGTTTTACGAACCCCTTACGCGCTACCAGTAACAGATAACCACTTCACCAGTAACGGATCACCTGGCTTCATTTGAAAACTAATTGACCATTTATCTTAATTTTTTTCATCAAAGTGTTTGCCAATTAGCAATTTATATCCAGGGGAAATTTTACTTCTTAAACTAGCTTCCTTCTGTAGTTAGGAGGATTTGAAATCTGCTAAATGTGATCTCTTCGGAATGCCGCAAAAATCACCCCAAAAAATAGAATTTTCAAAAAATTTCTAAATAAATTCATATTTCTAAGTTCAAAATATAACAGATTTTAGTGAAATACACATTTTAGAGCAATACAAGTTAATTCTGATTGTTCATTTTGTTTTTTTAAGGTTTTGAGAATTGGGTGATCCCGTTTACTGGTAGAGTTCATTTCTGCTTGTATATTAAAATTTGCCTTTTTCCTGCATTCAAACACCCCCGAAAATGCTGTAGAGTGTACATCAACATCAGGACCTCTTTCTGTGTATAACAAGTGTAAATTACAGATCCGTCGGCATATTTTAGTTTTTTAAACATCTTATGAAAAATTTAGATTTTTTTCTTGAAAATCTGAAATCTGAAAATGTTTTCAATAGATGATATTATTTTGAAGACTAATCTCTCAATTTTGCAGGATGATCATGTAACTGATGGTAATCACATTTACTAAGGAGATGATAAAGTTTACAAGATGCGTATTCCTCTTCCAGTTATGAAAAATAAAACAATTAGATAGTCATAAAAGTCTTTGTGCATCAATTTTGGTGGGTGATCCGTTACTGGTATATTCCTTTAGTGAAAAACTATAATTGTATCGCATTTATTTTTTACATCCAGGTATTTTCCAAGAAGTTAACATTTTGAACATTGTGAAAATAGGTTTAATAAGCTCGTAGCCTACTTTTTTACAATTATTATTATTATTTTTATTTTATATTTCTAATTTGTATTTATTTATTTTTTATTTATTTATTTATTTTTTTTTTTTTTTTGAGGGGGGGGGGGGGGTGACAAATATTACTTAGAACTTTGAGTTCTTTCATTTTTACATATTTTCAATGGGTACAAATGAACTTTCATATCACAGTCACCCCGGTCAACAACAATTAACAATTCTGTTACTTTTACATTGTCATTAGATCATTAAATTAAAGCCCCAAAGAAAATTCCTTACAAAAAAATGAATAAAATAAACTAATTTACCACATCCCCCACACAGCTGCCCTCACACCCCGTCAAAAAAAGGTTATACCTGCACTTAATAAACAGAGAGACATGAAATTCACTAATTTCATAAAATTTCAGCTTTGAATATCCACAATAGTCAAAACAGTGCGGCCAGCGAACCCAGTTGTTGATCACAATCAAGCTGGCGCAGCTGCAGCACAGTCAGTAAGACAGTAGATTATATTCTACACTGTGCGAGTACATGAAGTATCACACACTTTTGGTGGAAATGGTCTTTTAATTATCACATTTATACAATTAAAGAACATGAATGCAAGGGGATAGAGTAAATATTTGTGATGATCATATGTCACTGTGTCTAATTCAAAATATTTCATGCAAATAATTAAGGAAAACTCACGACGACAGACACTCCGCGAGTCCGAACGCAAACGAAGACAAAAATCTCTGAAAATTCAGGATTTTCATAAATTCATCGTTTGAAAAAGAAAACAAATATCAAATTATAATTTGTTATGCTAATATAATGAATTAAGTGAAAACTAGAACTCCATACAAAGTCTCGTTCAGAAGTTAATAAGTTTAAAGGGTTAACGGATTAACCATCGAATCGCTACGCAGATGTCGACTCACAACAACTCTCAAAATACTCCCAGAAGCACAGAATTTTCAAATGTTAAGGTTTATTTCACTTAATATCATTGGTATGGATGGATTTCACTTGGAAAGTTTCAATTCATTTCGGTCATTTGATGTAAAGGACGCGCCTCAGTTTCTTTGTGTTCTCCCAAGCGAACGCTGGTTGAAAGAAAAATGGTGACCGCACTGGTTAGCTTGTTTATGCACGTGAAAATATTCATTGAAACAACATAAAAACGCCGGAAAATACTCACCACCAACCCGGTACATATTCGCCGCCATGGCTGATACAGGAGATTGGTCGAATTTTAATCGACAAAATATGGGAGAAAGCGACCTTTTCGTCTCAGAATCTGCAATCTCGAGAGGCCTCCTCCTCGTTCGATTTCCGTCCTCGATCGTCGACGTCGAGCCGATTAAGTTAACTAGTTAATAAATCAGGGTTTAACGCTAGATGGCGCTCGACCACAAAAAACAGAGCGCGTTGGTGTAGTGAAGAAATCTCGTCCCAATTATAATATGATGTCAATTTATTGGCCAAATAAGTAGTCATAATCTGCTCCATCCACCGAATTCAGGGCTGACATTGAATGCACTGTCCTAATCAAGAAAAATTGTTTTATCAAAATTTAAATTTAAATTGCATAGGGTCAGGAACATGTAACATAAGTTACTTTATGAAGCTGGATTACTTTTCATGGTATCTATTTCTCATCATTATTCTCTTCTTCATCATCACCATCATCATTATCACGGTTTTATTATTATTATTATAATTATTATAATAATTATTATAATTATTATAATTATTATTTGTATTATTATTATTATTATGATTATGATTATTATTATTATGATTATTATTATTATTAGTAGTAGTAGTAGTAGTAGTAGTAGTAGTAGTAGTAGTAGTAGTAGTAGTAGTAGTAGTAGTAGTAGTAGTAGTAGTAGTATTATTATAATTATTATTATTATTATTATTAGGGTTAGGAGCATGTACCATACATGTAAGTTACTTTATGAAGCCGCATGACTTTTCATGTATATTTCTCATCAGTATTCTCTTCTTCATCATCACCATCATCAATATCACTGTTTTATATAAATCATATTTATTCAAATCAATCGAATGTTACAAAGAAGGGTTGAAACCCAGGTCCATGGCAGAAGTTGAAAATAAATTCACATTCTGCAATTGGCAGGGTGAACAGGATAATAACATACAGACAGAATAACTGGAATAGTGTACAACATACAAATATACAAGATTTCTCGCAAATTTATCTGATCAAACAAATTCTCATTCACTTTTTTTGTTATACAAGTGTATTTTATTACTCATTACAACTTTTCCTAATAATGTATTTTTATTTTTGTTAAATTATATTATAATTATTGTTATTATAATTATTTTTTAATTTTTTATTATAATCATTATTGTTAGTAGTAGTATTATTATTATTGTTGTTTTTATTATGATTATTATGAATATTATTATATTTTTAACAATTATTATTATTGTTATTATTATTACTATTATTATTTTTATCATTATTGTTATTATTATCATTGTTATTATTATTATTAGTATTATTATTATTATTATTATTATTATTATTATTATCATTATTATTATTATTATTATTATTATTATTATTATTATTATTATTATTATTATTATTATTATTATTATTATTATTATTATTATTATTATTATTATTATTATTATTATTAATATTGTCATTGTGATTACTATTATGAATATTATTATTTGTTTTATTATTATTAGCCTATTGTTATTATTAATATTATTATTATTATTATTATTATTATTATTATCACTAGTATTATTATTATTATTATTATTATTATTATTATTATTATCATCATCATTATAATTATCATTATTGTGGTTTCCTATTCAGCCCATAATTCGATCGACTATATGTGATGGCTCCTTAAAGACCATGATCATCACACATCTGCATGTAAGTGTGAATTTGAAAGAATGTGTAATTGTTTAAAGTTTATTTATATTTTATACTAGCTTATATACCTACAAAATAATACATAGAGATTGTAAAAATTTGATCTACAAGTACAAGCTCCTTGATGCATCTATAGGCCTACTATGAATAATTATGCTTCAGCATGGTAATTAGTCAGAAATAACAGCCTATATAGTTTGGGTAAATTAGTGGAATATTCCTTGATAAATATGATTTTCCGCACTATCGTTTTCGTATAGTATACATAATCAGCTCTATATTATACAACCATACAGTACACTAAACTAGTAACTAGACTGATATACGGTTTAGCGCTAGATGGCGCTCGACCCCAAATAACAGAGCGCGTTGATAGACAAATCACAATCACGGAGCGCGTTGTCAGAAATCAGCAGCAGAGGCACCTCTTCGAAGTGCCCCTGAAACCTGTCTTTGTTGTCTCCTACCTCAATCCCTCCACTGAGGACAACGGTGCTTACAAAATAAACCGCCAATTCATGTTTCTATTCTTCCACTAATTGAGGTATTCTTCCCCGCAGTTGCTTCCCCGGAATTATGCCTCATTATAATTATCCATATTCCATACTGGTATAATTATATAGGAATGTTTTATTGTGTGTGAAATTTATTCATCCAGCCTTCAATCTAGGCCGATTTTATATAAAACTGTAATAGCCTAGTTTACAGTATTTCCAGATAAATTTACCTATTCGTTGTTAGTTGTAGTTGTTAGCATAATCATTATTATCTAACAAATTTGTTACTAATTTTCCAATTTCCGTTGATTAATTATTTTTGTTCTCTTCATTAGTGTGTGTGGGGAGTTTCCCAAATGTCAGCAACTCTATTTGATTTTCAGGCTTGATTAAAAATATTCACAAAGGCTGCAAAAGGGCGCATAATGATCATCCACACGGGTTCAACAATGCTTGTAAATATTATGTCTATCATTATTAATAAAATACGAGGCATCCATTGCATTTGCAATGATGATGCAATGAGCCATATTTATTCGATTTCATAAATTGAAATTTGGTTGAAGTGTAGGCTCATCAGTATCACATTCTGCATTATGCATGGTAGGTTTTTTGAGTGAATCATTTTGAAAAACAACTATCATTGCGGTCTGGTCATGAATCATATAAGTTCGCAACCTGGGCCGCTTGGGGTTTTCCGACTCAAGGCATACTCTCCCTTTTTTTGTGTTACGGTTGCCCACATCGGCCTATATACCCCCATTGACCTATACAAAATTACTGGCAGGATTATCATGCTCGCACTCACCCTCCATGCCCCCCCCCCCCCCCCCCGAAAAAAAAAAGAAGAGAAGAAAAGAAAAGATATTTACGATTTATGTTTTCAGATATGTAATTATCCACTGGAAAGATATAACTCTGCACAAAGTCAGTGCAGTGAGTAAGCGAATATTCACTTTGCATTTTTGCTCATTATAGCCTACTTGCGTCAACAGCTTCTCGAAAGTGAGGGGGACATCGGCGAGGGTGCGAAGCGACCCGCGGGGGAGGGTGTGGGAGGGGGTGTCCCCCTCCCACAGTAGGGAGCTTTTGCACTTTTTGGCTTGAAATTGTGCGCTTTGGTGCATATCTGAGACAGAAATTTCACATATAAAATATACATGTATGTCAGAGTGAAATCTATGAAATCTATGGATCAAACATACATAATGTAATACAGCACTTATGAACTTATACTATACACTTATAAAAAAAAGTGTTGGGGGGGGGGGGGGGGGGGGGACATGTCCCCCCCGTCCCCCGCCTGTTGACGCCCATGCTTGGCCATATAATATATCCATTCAACATGAAATGTTCACATACCTAACGTTGGAGGACATATCAGATCATACACAATTTATCAACCATTCATCACTTTTTGCACATGACTGTATAGGTTCTAGTACTGTCAAGAAATCCCGCCGAACATTCAAAGGCAGAGACTACCGGGAGGGGCACTTACACTGAGACTGTTGTACCCCCAACGGTGCCCCACCACCCCCCCCCCCCCCCCCCCACAAAAAAAAAATGCTTATAAGGTACTAGTATTACGTCATTTATTTTAGGCACCAACTTTTACATTTTATTATAATTTTGTTGTCAAAAGGGGTGAAAGCATAATACACATGTGCCCCCTATAATGAATGTTTTTATTGTTTACATTTATAAAAAAAAATTTATAATGGCGATATAATTTAATTGTGAATATTTGCGCAATATTCATGCAAGGTCCCCCTGTATGGTTCCCCTCGACCCCATCCTAGAGGAGGTGTCGAGCCCGTGTTGAGATGAGAGACTTCTCTCCGGGGAAAATGCATCATCTTGGTGTATGTTCCCGCATCATGTGACAGCGGAAGTAGCCGAATCGGAAATAATCAATATTCGTCTGCCCTCTGACACCGGCCGCATATTAATAGCGCATCCGCACTGCGACCGAGCGGTACGTTGCACGCATTGCACGGCCAGCGGCCGCGGGGGAGATTTGTGCAAGGTCTGTCGAAAACGTTCTTTCTCTATTTCTGTTGTTCAATTCAGCACTGACTACGAAAACATCGAATGCAAAATCATTGTTTTTAGCTGAAATAGTGCAGATGCTTCGGCATCATGGCGGACAATAGCGACACAGAGAGTCAGAGCACCCAGGCTGCCGCGGATGTGGCAGTTCTGATTGATTATTTGCGAAAAATCGTGCCGTTGTTGCTGGAAGATGGCGAGCCTTCTCCAGCACTGGACAACGCCCTTGCAGATAGAGTGCAGCAGGAATACATGAAGAAGTTTCTTGCCGATACGCAGTCACCAAGTTTGCTGGTTGCAAGAAGTGTTACAAAAGGTATGAATATGAATATATGATTTTGGAGGAAGTGTAGAATAAATTGACTCTACCTGAACTTAGCATGAACAATACAGGATGATAGTTACAGTAAATAAAATCAGAGTCAAATATACAAATATAAACATGGTTATCTCTGTCAAGGCGAATGTTTTTTTTCTTCAATTTCCATGATTGTTAAACTAAGTAAAAGAAAGCGTTCTGAATCATTAGTGGATGCACAGTCACCAACTTGACAAGCTTGCTTACACGTAGAGGAATGTTTGACCTAAATAACTCTAATGCTAATATCTAAAGTTATTCGAACTATTTTATTTTTAATTTCAGAGCATCATAAATCATAATTCATCCAGATTAACAGTGCATGAAAGCATGTCATCAATTGTTTCAAACATCATCTGTTCATGTTGATTTTCAAACAGAATCAAGTTGTTTAAATTTGCGAAAAATGAGGATTGATTACCAAGTGATCGATTTTCTGTTGGCTTTGGCTTCATAATTTATGAAATGTGCGTCTTTGAAGTTGGTGAATACATAATTAGATGAAAAGTACCAATTAACCTGCATAATTGTCTGTATTTCTTATTTTGTTCATTATTTTGTTTTAAAGAATTATTTACATTTTTAAACGCTCCTCATTCTACAGAAGAGGAAGAAGAAGAGGGCAATGATTCATCAGATGCCTCACTTGAAGGCCAGGATGTCACCTACACCATCTCCATCGAGGTCCAGTTCATCAACAGCAGGATGGCAAGGTGACTAGCTTCAATTCCTTATCATTTGAGTCTGTTTTGGATGTTTCAACAACACTGTGCAACACAGTTACAAGTTTTAGTACAAAATTAATGGACACTTCTGAAAAAAACAACAACAATTAATGGATGTTTCTTAGAAAACGCTTTGCACACAAAAAAAAAAAACAATAACAATCAAGATAATTTTTTTAAAATCCATTGCTTATTTGCTTGGTATCTTGTCAAAATCTCAGTGGTCAGTTTTATCCAATCATAAGATGGAAAACACAACACAAAAATTGATATATCAAACTGACCCGTTGCTGTTTAATTTTGTTTTCTTAGCGATATCATATTGCTTTGACCCAAATTCCCTTTATTGCTAATTGCTAATTTTTTGTTTGTTTCAGTCTTGTATTCCTGAAGCGAGGCCTTATCATCGATGGAGACAAGTCGATCTCCAGCCAGTTGCGTGTCATCAACCTGAGTGAAGGATCCCCTTTTGAGACCCTGCATGCATACATCAGTTCTGCAGTTTCACCATACTTCAAGTCGTATGTGAAAGCATCTGGGAAAGTCGACCGGTGAGTTGATTAAAACTAATCATGACTTCACATGCAGCACATAAAAAAGATATACAACCCATTGACTCTTTGCAGGAGATTGAACATCAATAATTAAACAAAATATGAAATATCAGAGTGAAATTTATTTAAGCACAAGTTGAAGATATTTAAATCAAGATTTATACCAATTTACTGAATGGTGTTCTAAATGTTCTGTCAACAAAACAGTTTTAAGGATAATTTTTGCATCTTTATTTTCAACAGGGATGGAGACAAGATGGCACCCTCTGTTGAGAAGAAGATTGCGGAGCTCGAGATGGGATTGCTTCACCTGCAGCAGAACATCGACATCCCTGACGTAACCCTTCCCATCAACCAGGTCGTCTCCACAATGATCAGGAAATGCGGTGACGAGGGCCGCAAACCAAAGGTCATCGACTTTGCCGACAAAGCTGAAGACTCTACCTTCCTCAACACTCTGCAGCACGGCGTCAATCGCTGGATCAGAGAAATCCAGAAGGTAAATTAATTTGATTTAGTTTAACTGTCTTTTGTAATACCTTAATCCATATTTGTGGTGGTAGGATTATTTGATAAAGTGCTGCAATGATTCTCCCTACTGTGACTTAGATTATTAGATTAAATTAGATTATTTTATACTATTATCCTTTTCCATTATAGGTTACACAGATTCATGGAGAACCTACATCAGGCACTGCCCTGCAGGAGATCAATTTCTGGTTGAATCTAGAGCCCATCATACTCAAGATCTAGAGAAAAGAGGGGGTCCTGCAGTAGCCCTTACTCTGGGCATCAAAAGCAAGCAAACAAACAAATATAATTTCTGACATTTCTCTTTATCCTGTCTAATTCTAGGTGACCAAGCTTGACAGAGACCCAGCATCAGGTACTGCTCTACAGGAGATCAGTTTCTGGTTGAATCTGGAGCGTGCCCTGCTCAAGATCCAGGAGAAGAGGGAGAGTTCTGAGGTGGCCCTCACCCTGGACATCCTCAAGCATGGAAAGCGCTTCCATGCCACTGTCAGCTTTGACACGGACACTGGTGAGTCAACAGCTTTTTGTTTTAGTCAGTTATCTGGGAGCTTTACCAAACATATTTCTGGAATCTCACGGGGTAGCAATTTATGATTCTGCAAGAGCAGAAAGAGATGGTCTTGAGTAAGCCTACTGCATCATATTTATGAAGGATTGTTTCCCTCAATGAACCGCTTTCTGTTACTGAGCTGGAAAAAAACCCTAGTTACTATTTTCCTAGTCTTAAAATGTATCAATCATTAACTGCTCATCACTTCTTGTATTCATTGCATGTAGGCCTGAAGCAAGCCCTGGCTACAGTAGCCAACTACAGCCCACTGATGAAGGACTTTCCTCTCAACGACCTTCTCTCTGCAACCGAGTTGGATCGTATCCGACAGGCTCTGGTGGCCATCTTCCTTCACCTGCGCAAGATCCGCAACACCAAGTACCCGATCCAACGTGCCCTGCGCCTGGTAGAAGCCATCTCCAGGGATCTCAGCTCACAGCTGCTCAAGGTGAGTGAAACTTAAATGTCAACAACTTCGACAAACACCTTCTTGGACAACTACCCAGTGGACAACAGCTGAGATTGTCAGATGTATTATTGCCCCTAAATATATACAGGAAATGACCATCCTTGATAGATAGCACACAGAAACTTTGGGTAAATTGCCACCTTAGGAAAACTATCAACTAATAACCTCCCCCAAATGTTACATCCTTGTACAATAACAGAGACAACTTAGAGAGATTTCATGATAAGTAAAAGTTATATCATCTTGCTTTTACCATGATTCAGGTCTATAGCATATGACAACTGCTGTACAGCTCTTACAAAATGAGAAGTGTACATCAGTGCAATGGTTATCACCAAGTGATGGATGCTTATGACACTGATGCTTTTTGCACTTAGCCATACAAAGATTGAACTTTGAAAGAATTTGTAAATTATGTCAATATGTGCATCTTCTTGCTTTTATCATCATCTAGGTCCTGGGCACACGTCGCTTGATGCACATCAGCCACGAGGAATTTGAGAAGGTGATGGCAGCGTGCTTCGAGGTGTTCGGCACCTGGGACGATGAGTATGAGAAGCTGCAGGGTCTCCTGAGGGACATCGTGAAGAAGAAGAGAGAGGAGAGTCTGAAGATGGTGTGGAGAGTGAACCCTGCTCACAAGAAACTACAGAACAGGCTGGAGCAGATGAGGAAGTGAGTACATTTATTCTTTGTAATGACTTTGATTTGATAATATAATTATAATAGACTTGAAAGAGAAAAGGGATGAAAGATGGATCATCTAGGGAATAAACAAATGTGAAATGAGCTTCAAAATTGTTTCTAGAGTGAACCCTGCTCACAAACTCCAGGACAGGCTTGTAGAGATGAAGATGTGAGTAAATAAATGTTAAAGGGACTTAGTAACATTGTCCAAATCCTCAAAATCCAATTGGAATTCTAGTGGTTCCCTCATACCTTGTTGTATTCATATTAACAATTGAAGCATGGGACAGGTTTTGGTTTTTTAAATGTCCATTTCGTTCAAAAGATATTTACGATTGAAGTGTTCAGATGTTAAATTATCAACGAGATCTTTTAAGCCGTGTACAAAGTAAGTGCAATGAGTAAGTGAATATCACTTTGCATTTTCGCTTATTTCTCGGCCAAATAACATCCAATCAACGTGAAATTTTCACACATTACTTTCTGGACATATAAGATCACACCAATATACATTTTATTAACCACGCATCACTTTTTGCACTTGTCAACAAAGTTACTAGATCCCTTTAATGTTTGAACTTAATAGTGTGAATGAAATAAATATGAACTGAGTTGAAATTGTGATTGTTTTCCAGGTTCCGTCGGCAGCATGAGCAGCTGCGTGCAGTGATAGTGCGTGTGCTGAGGCCAGCCGTGACCTCCCAGATCCCCAGCAGTCCAGGCACCACACCCAGTGAGGAACCCTCTCAGGCCAAGCTCAATGAGCTCATGATGGACGCAGCAGATGCTAATGCCATCGAGGTACATTTTGTTAACCAATTTAATGCTAATATACCGATATTGACCACTTAAGGGAACAAGAAAAGTGGCCACTCTTAGACAGTAAGGCTGTTGACCTATATAGACAGGTTCAAAGACATTGTCTTTTGGGACAATTTTTGGTGGCCATAATAGGCAGGTTCACTGCTATAGACAGGTGGCCACTGGGACAGTTTTGTTTGTAATTTTGTTTTGAATACAATCAATGAGATCAATGCTTCTACTACAATTTTCATTGATCGCAAGGAAAAATGTGTTTCTTTTATGTCTATTTGTATTACCATACGCACAATTTTAGAGATCTGAAGGATAATATTGGTGTTTGATTACATTGTACAGTAGTTTTTGTAAAGTAGAATTAATTGATTAATTTAAATTTAGTATGATTTCTCACTTTGGGATTGTTTCATTTCATGTGTTGTATTGTTTCCATGATAGGAAGTGAACCTTGCCTATGAGAATGTGAAGGAGGTGGACGGACTAGACGTAAGCAAGGAAGGAGCAGAGTCCTGGGAAGCCGCCATGAAGCGCTACGATGAGCGAATCGACCGTGTTGAGACCCGCATCACCGCGCGGCTGCGCGACCAGCTGGGGACGGCCAAGAACGCCAACGAGATGTTCCGTATCTTCTCGCGCTTCAACGCCCTGTTCGTTCGCCCGCACATCCGTGGCGCCATCCGGGAGTACCAGACTCAGCTGATACAGAGGGTCAAGGATGATATCGAGTCACTGCACGACAAGTTCAAGGTACCAATTGATCCTCACTACCTCTGTATGAAAATAGTAATGATGATGATGATGATGATGATTATGAACCAAACAATGAATAATCATCATTGTAGTTCAGAATGAACATAAGATATGACATTTATCAAGTAAAATGAACTTGTTCTTATACATCAATGTATGTAGAATGAGCAAATATTGACTAGTTATATGTTTACTGCTACCATACTATCATTTGATACTATGTTAATTCACTTTTCTTTTTTTTTCTTCTTTTTCCTTGTATTACAGGTGCAGTACCCACAGAGCAAGGCATGTAGGATGAGCAAAGTGAGAGATCTGCCCCCAGTCTCAGGATCCATCATCTGGGCAAGACAGGTAGGAACATTGATGAGTTATCATCTTTTAGAATCACTGGAGAGATTTTGTCTCCAAGACAGCTACCAAAAAGCTACCAAAAATCTAGACGTAATATAGATAATATTAATCATATAAATTGTTATTCAAAAAAAATGTTTTGTACAGAATCTAACTCAACTAAATTTGATTGGCAACAACTTTCTTTCAAGCGATGGATGAGAGAGCACCACATTTAGAAAGATATTGAAGAAATTTAGTTACTAATACTATTTCATGTATTAATGAGGTAATATATAATGGCTACTCACTTTATACATGTTACTGGATATTTCCCATGACCATATGAATTAATATAGTAATGAACCAATACTCTCTGTCTGTATGATTGTTCCAGATTGACCGGCAGCTGGGCGCGTACATGCACCGAGTCGAAGACGTTCTCGGCAAGGGATGGGAAAACCATGTTGAGGGACAAAAGCTGAAAGCCGACGGAGACAGCTTCCGAGCCAAGCTTGACACCCAGGAACTCTTTGATGAGTGGTCCAGGAAGGTAGGTCAAGAAACATTGCAAACTGTTGCTGAATCAAAACTATTGGCCAAATGGAGAGAACAATAAAATGAGAGAAAAAGTTACTGACCATACAGTATATGTTACAAAATAAATTTTGTTTAGACCACATTCTGCATTAAAAAGATAAAACTGGTACAATGACAACAACAAATACAAACTTAGGAGCACGAAATAGATGCAATAAGTTGTCACAGAAAACTATTATGGTTTATTATGCATACATTTCAAACTGTATTTTTATTTGTATCTCCAGGTCCAGATGCGACAACTAGGAGTGTCTGGCCGCATCTTCACCATTGAGAGCATCCGCGCCAGGACTGGCGCTAAGGCAGGCAACTCTCTCAAGCTCAAGGTCAACTTCCTTCCAGACATCATCACCCTCTCCAAGGAGGTAAGGAAAATCAGTAATTGATTTGGTCGATTGATTGATTGATTGATTGATTAAGAAAGTAATTCTAGCTGTTTTGTGGTGAAAGATTGTAAGTGAATATTTTGATTTAGATTATCATTCATCCAGTTGAAGTTAATAATATCTCTTTATAAATCAAGAAACTGAAAACTTATTAATTGTAAGGCGACTTTTCGCCGGTGAACTATCGGCTTCTTCTGGCTACTCTCCAAAGTGTAGAGCAGTATTTTATAGGGATGTGCAGGAATCGTCTCGCACCACTGCATACATATTGCATGTAAGATGTCTTGGGATTTCATGGACGGCCCTGTCCCACGCGTGGGAAAGGTTGAAACGAAGGCCCCCCCTCTTGTTCAGTCTGGGTTGCTCCACTCTTTCACTCCTCGCTCAAACCACTTTTTCTCCCTTGTAAGTGAACTGAAAGAAAAAAGAGAATGATGGATCAATTAGGATTTTATTAGTAATCCATATATGTTTACCTCCTTGTTTGCAGGTCCGTAACCTGAAGTGGCTTGGATTCCGAGTCCCACTAGCAATCATCAACAAGGCTCATCAGGCCAACCAACTCTACCCGTTCGCCATCTCCCTCATCGAGAGTGTCCGCACCTACGAACGAACCAACGAGAAGGTACGAGAGTCGTCATCATTACAATATTACTTATTGCTTATCCATGTTTTGATTACTACATGTCACGGGTTACGATCCAATGCTTAGTGTTCAACTTCTTTATACGTGACTCTTAGCTTCTCCTTGATATTATCCGATGTCTTCCTCTTCTTCTTTTACCTGACATATAATTTGTGTAAGAGTATGTGATCCAATATATGTGGCCAAAGTTGAGCTGCAAGTGATTTACATCTTTAGACTCTCAAAAATAATAACACTAAATCAAATAATTTAGTTTTCAGGAATAACCTTTGACTGGTAATGAATTAGACAATTATAGACGTTATTGTGCCTTGTCGAGCAGAATGAAACCTAAATAACATAACAAATAATTAATGAAATGGAATTTATTTCAGGTCTTTGAAATAAACCGCAATGATTGTTGTGTTCAAGAGTTTTATTGAAATAATAGTTACATCGGTGCTTTGCTAATTCAATCAATGCTTTGAAAATTAAAAATGCTTTTGTTTGATCATATATCGATTTGGTTTTGTAATTTTTTGTTTTAGGTCGAGGAGCGTTGTTCCATCACTCTTCTGGTGGCTGGCATGAAGAAGGATGTGCAAGTTCTCATCTCAGAGGTATGATAATAGAGGTCCTAGAGTTATATTCATTCTCAATCATTTAGATATAATTGCTAAGCATACTGTCATATTTTATTTTGTTTTAGTTTTTTTTTAAATGGCATATGTTGGTCACTGGTTAAAAAGAGTACATTGTAACATAAGAAACATGCGATTTATGATTGTGTGCATGTATACATTATATGTTATTTGGTTACCAATTCAAATTGTAAAAGTTCAATCTCTGTTTACAGCTGTTAATAAACATTTTCATGATGAGACATGATGAAACTTATAGCCTGCTACAATGTAATCTTTAGATTCATTATTAGATTAATACCTGTTTCCAAAATATTGCCTTCCAAATAGTATACCCTAATTTTGAGTATTCTACTTTTAAATGTATATTACAAACTGTGCTATTGCAAATAATACTTAATATCACCACGATCACTCTTTCATATTGATAATAAGTATATTTAACTGCTGTATGTAACATATTTTACTTCAACTATTATCCTTTTTTCCTGTAACTTTCAACATTTTACTTCAATTTCAGGGATCACACCTGGCCTGGGAGTCCTACAAGCTGGACAACTATGTTCAGAAACTAGCAGAGTCTGTCTTCAACTACCAAGAAAAGGTAAACAATGATTTAAGCATATCTTGTCTAGTTTCTGTCCCATATATTCCTACCTAATTTGCTTTTCATAATTAATGTGAAAATTATTCATGAAATGTTCAACTTCCATAAATGAAATTTTACAATGTTAAGGGTGAAATATTTGTCTTGCGATGTAAGCAATCAAAATTTGTTGGATGGTTCAGGCAAAGCTGCTGCCCTATGTCAGGTGGTGAAGGGTTGCTGATTTGCCTCGAACATCGTACAGATTTGTATTGTTTTTTTTTGCGAGACAAACGGTTAACTGTATATCTGCATCTCATCCACAATGTATGATATTTTCTGTATTAATGTGAAGTTTATTTGGCCTTTTGACAAGTTAGTATTAAAAGTAAATACTGGAAAATAAATAATTTATACTCAACAACATAGGTGCATTACACAATCATGTCCTTTAATGACTATGTTATTTATGTCATATTCATATCATTGTTTGCCAAAGTTTAGTAAATTGTTTTATGTTCATTTATTGCTTTAGGTTGATGACTTGCTGGTTGTGGAGGAGAAGATTGACGGAGAGGTGCGAGCCCTGGACATTTGCCAGTATGCCCCGCAGATCATCGCAGAGATCATGGCTCGAATCCAGAAGGCTGTAGATGATCTCAGTCTTCACTCCTACTCAAACCTCCCACAGTGGGTCTCCAAGCTGGACCAGGAAGTAAGTTTTTTAGCAACTTGCTGAAAACTGAATAAAAACAAATTATTATTATACAAAAACTACTTTCAATTCAATTCAATTCAATTTTGGTTTATTCAAGAAAAATACTGAGTAAAAAGTCTGAAGACTAAACAAGTCAGTTTACAATGTAAAATGCATTACAAAATATAACAAGGTAAAAACACATTGATAAATTAAATCATTAATAAGTAAAAAAAAGAGACTTAATATCGCCTACTAAATCAAATTACAATGTTAAAAACCAAAGAATTTCAGCAAGAAATAGCAAATTATATCCTTTACATATAAACGTACTATAAATAACAATTAAATATCCCATATAATTAAATATACTTCTCCATCGGACCCCTAACAATTCATCTCGGATTCTTCAGTCTCCAAGTTCAACCAGGAATATTAAGTATTTACAAAAAGTATTTGGGTTTTGCAGTCCTCCTTCAAATCAGGAATACATAGAAAATCCAGTCAGGGGGAAATTCTGTGAATTAAAAGAAAACTTTTATAACATAAACATCAGGCACCTTGATGCCAAGAATGGCGTGGTTCATATTTTTCTATAATTTCTATTGCTAACAGGTTGAGAAGCGACTTGCCAAGCGTCTGCAAGCTGGCATCCAAGCCTGGACCCAGTGTCTCCTTGGAGACGACAAAAAAACCATGGATGACATCATGGACACCGATGCTCCGGCCAAGGTCCGACCTGGAGGGGATCCCAAGATCACGGTAAGTCGAAACAATGTTCCTGTTCTGATTTTTCCTATTAATTGATCTTACTTTCCTCTTCACTTCATTGTCTATTCTGGAGTAATTGTACATAAATTTGTGTTCACACATATACACAACTTAATATTATCACACTTATAATAATGAAGCAAAAAAAAAAAAAATTGGTTAAAATATTCTTATTAAGGAATGGTCACACTATTCTAGTTGATTACTGCCTTTGGTTTATAGTTTGGGTTGTGACTTGGAAAAAAAAATTCCTTCTGTTTTTTTGTTTATCTTTTAGTGCTTTTGGGGCCTGATCTATGAGATCTACCTAAATTATTATGCTATGTACCTGTTTTTAGTGTCGAATATTATAATTATGCTTTCAATATTTGTGATTTTAAACTGGAAACATTGCTGTTTCTCCTTGTCTTCTTCAGGGTCTGATCCATGAGATCCGCATCACCAACCAGGTGATGTACCTGTCCCCACCTGTGGAGGAGGCTCGCTACCAACTGATGCAGC
Source organism: Echinarachnius parma (assembly GCA_037951105.1). NCBI lineage: Eukaryota > Metazoa > Echinodermata > Echinoidea > Clypeasteroida > Echinarachniidae > Echinarachnius > Echinarachnius parma. The sequence goes on along the minus strand of JBAMJV010001316.1, from coordinate 54,909 downwards.
AACTCTTTGCATGGGAGAGTTTCATCCTCACTCAGAGAAGACTGGAGAGCTCTCGATACCAGGTGAGACAAGTGAACCATTCGCTTTCACTAGAGATGTCATTTAAATTTGATCTTTTCTAATTAAACTCATTAGTTTTGAAGTAGAGATGCTAGTTCACGTATACTTCACAAATGCTCCTCTGGTAGAAGATGTGAGATTCCAGCTAAAGCAGTAGCTCTTTGCATGAGAGAGTTTTATTCTAAGTAAGAGAAGGCTGGATAGCTGCCTGATTGTCAGCTTAACCTATGAATGTAGTTCACTGCCATTTCATTGCAAAATTCTCTTTATACAAATGGATTATTATTGTTTCTTCACTGTAGGTTGGTGTTGAGCAGCATGAGTCCACCAAGGACCAGATCTACCGCAACCTGCTGTGCATGCTTCCTGATGGCCAGTCAGTTCTGGAGGAAGCCTATGGTGCCATTGAGAAGATCCTCAAGAAGGTCCAGGACTATGTCAAGGTGAGACAAACAGTTGTCATATTTTTGAGCAGAGGAAGAACAACGGTTGCATTATTTTTAGGGGCCTACTTTTCACTGATTCATACATTTCCTGCATCAAACATGTTAAAGTATTTGTAATTAGCGTAAACGGGGAAGGGGAGGGGTGGCTAATTTTTGAGAGCCCCTGGTGTGAACCAGTTGATTATAAAAGGAAAAATAGCTACTTCCATGGACTTATGATCACAACCTCTCTTTCAGATCATAGATCAAGATTTCTTGTCATTAGGAATGGCTCCAGTTCCATTCCATGTGAGAAAAGCAGTCACACAATGTGTATGATCACGTTACAGACAAGATGAAGAATGAGATGAAGTTAAGAATGAAAAAAAAAAAAATAACATGGATAACTAAACTGACTTAAGATTTGATATAACCCAAATAGTCCCCATCAAATCATTCAAGATGTTGTTTGATTGATTTTTTTTAATTTCCAGAACAAATATGAACATACATATATAAACAAAAGTGTCCCTTTGAAATTGTTAATTATTTGTTTCTTTTTGTCTTTGTTTGTTTGCAGGAATGGCTCCAGTTCCAGTCCCTGTGGGACATGCAGCCACACAACGTGTACGACCGAGTGGGAGACGACATGAACAAGTGGATGATGCTGCTCCAACAGATCAGGTCAGTCCAGCATCTTTGCATTTTGTTTTTTTCTTTGAAAATTATTTGTTGGTGCTTGTTTAGTCAGCCTATTTTACCCTTTTTTAATAGTCGTGAACAGAATCCTAACATTTATGAAAGGCAATTAACATCATTAAACTTAATTCGAGTCCAAAATTATTGATCCCAGAAGACAAAAGAGGGAATATAGTTTAGTATGACAGGTGTTCACTGTCCCTTTTTTCGCACCACCTTGGACATGAAGTGGTCTTGGATTGAAGAAAACAGTGCAAATGATATTTTTGTTTGCTGTCCTTATCATGCGGTATTGCTAACAGACTATTAAAAGAAAAAAGTAATTTAGCCATTGAAATTTAATCAAGACCTCAGCCAATCTCAGTTCATTCCTCACAAGTGTTTGAAATAATATAGTTATCTGTGTTTGTAATTCTTGACATAACCCCTCAAATAAGACTGTTATTTCTATTTTATTTTGTACAGACAATCTCGCACCACCTTCGACAACGCAGAGACCAGGAAGGAGTTTGGACCCATCGTTGTGGAGTATGGCAAGGTCAGACTTAAATAGCATTATTTCAACATTTGTTGTAATGCTTATTATACGGGTGTTAAAAGTATTTGGTAATTTAATTATAATGTACTTTGATGCTTATATGCTTGCACAATAGGCAATGCAAATTTTTATTGAAAACATAAGATTTGTTTAAGATATGAGTGAAAATGAAAATAAAGCAAATACAACTAACATTTCATTAGAGGAGCATTAGATGTAGTATTTTCTTCTTCAAATTCATGGCTATTTTCATGTGATAGTTCATTGTCCAAACTCTTGTATTACCAAGTCAGGAGACAAACACACAGGTACGACTACTGGTATCTAATCTCTGAAAAGAACAGCTTTGCCATTGCCTTTAAAAGCTGCAATGTCACCATGTATATTGTTTCCATCTCCCATTGATGGCACAGGTCCAGTCCAAGGTGAACATGAAGTACGACTCGTGGCACAAGGAGATCCTCAGCAAGTTTGGAAACCTGCTCGGAGGACAGATGACCGAGTTCCATGGATCTCTCTCCAAGGTAAGAAAAATGACAAGTAACTCTAACTTTAACCATAACCTAAAGACCTACAAATCCTTGCAGAAATGATGTACCTAAAAAGACCTTAAGATTTGTGTAGGTATTTCCCCCTCTTCTTGAATTTTGCTTTGTTCATAAAGTAGGTCATGATAAATTGTTTTGGTATTTTTCTCATGACGTTATTTCTTCTTTCCCCCACGTAGTCTCACACAGCCCTCAAGCAGTACTAGGTGGACGTAGCCAATATCATTATTAGTGTGAACTTTAGCACATCTGATGCGGTCAGCTTCATCACCTACATGCGAACCTCAAGCGCAAACAGCATTCTCGTTTATAGTGACTTGTTTGCTATCAATTCTTTCTCTTTGTAAGAAAAACTTATGATGCATTATCTCCCTTTTTGCTTGCAGTCTCGCACAGACCTGGAACAGCACTCGGTGGACACAGCCAGCACATCCGATGCAGTGAGCTTCATCACCTACGTGCAGAACCTCAAGCGCAAGTACCGTGCATGGGAGAAGCAGGTCGAGGTTAGTACTTTGGTGCTTTATGCGATATTATGATGCAAGAAATTAATTTTGTTTTCCTTGTTGCACAGTCAAGACAAGCTTAAAATCAAGAATTTCTCATTTCAGTGGCCCCAAACAAAACAAAACATATTGAAAATGTCATTTTGAAATTTTGAAGGCCCGGAGCCAATTTTCAGTGGCCCCAGGTAGGCAGGCCTGTGCTAATTTTGAGCATTGTAATACCCATTGATATGGTTTGATGATGGAGCTTCTTCACAAAGTGGCCGTTGATATTATATTTTGGGGTTGTATATATGTCCCATTCTCATGTCTTCAAGAGCTAATGATCTGATTTGTTATGGGGATCATGAGATCAAAGGTGAAAGGCAAAAGGGCAAAAGAAGGCTAAAAGGAGATCATCTCAATATCTGAAGAATTAAGAATCATTTTGCTATCAATTATTTGAGTGCTTTTGGAGGAGTTTGATTACAGCTCGTCATTCATGCAAAAAGTTATTGATATCATATTTTAACAACCAAGTTCATGACAGATTAGCATCAAAATTGAAACTTGTATATGCTTAGAGGATTACATGATCAGAAAGATTTGGAGGTCATGGGGTCAAATGTCATAGGACTAGCTTGTTCACAAGACACTTTCATCTTTACGTATGTTTCTCTTTTAACTCTCCTATTGCTTTTGTATACAGCACTACCGTGGCGGCCAGAAGCTGCTTGAGCGCCACCGCTACCAGTTCCCATCCAACTGGCTGTATGTGGACAACATCGAGGGAGAGTGGGGTGCCTACAATGAGATCATGAAGCGCAAGGAAGGTGCCATCCAGACTCAGGTCAGTTAGAATTTCATTCATTTTGTTATTTTTCTGGAAGTATGTTTATCTAAAAAATCTCAAAATGTGGTGTTAATGATATGAGAAATGTACAGCAAATTGTCTTCTTTCTTAATGGTCAGACCATTTAATCTTACCAGAAACGGGAGTATTACTGATTGAAAATGATTTCTTTCACATTTGTAATGCTTGTTTGTTTAGTGTAAATCTGTGTTGTTCTGTGAAAGGAAATATCTGATTAATTTTGTCTTCTGGGGGGTGTTTCACAAAGATCCTAAGTTGAACTTAATTCTAAGTTGGACTTAAAAAGTATGGAAAGCAATTTGTAGCCTTGGAATGAAATATATTCGTAAACAAACATGCAAGTATTTTAGACTTTTCGTACATTTTACATGAAAGAACATGAAATCTCCTTGATAATAGAAAAAATATTAATGATTTGAAACAACATTTTATGCCTTTTTAAAGGACTGTTACAAAACAGATTCAATGAAACTAACGGTTCTCCATACTTTATAAGTCCAACTACGAGTTAAGTTCAACTTAGGATCTTTGTGAAACACCCCCCTGGTCTCCAGACAAAAATGGAAACAGGAATGACTAACATCCCTGCTTAACCCTAATAAGACTGGGGGGGGCTGATTTAGCCCCCCCCCCCTCCTCTATTTTCGCGATTACTTCACAACGCTTAAATATTTTACGGAGCCACTTCAGGACTTTTTTCCTTAGAGTCTTGCGCAACTTTTGATACCAAATTTGCGACAACCGGGTGTACCGTTCTAAAGTTACGTGACCTTTTGTAAGTGAGCGTCGGCCCGAAAATCGCTAAATTTTGTGATTTGTGTACAAATCCTATGGAAATTGACTTTTTCCTAGAATAAGACAAAACCTTCATTATTTTTCATTCTGATCACTGCAATCATTTAATTTTAAGCTACAAATGGTTGAATAATGGTTAATATTTTATTCCATCGAAAAAATATATAACAAATATTTTTAAAATGCCAAAAATACGAAAAAAATGCAATTTTTGCATAATTAATTAGCTCTAATTAGCATATTATAATTAAAACAAAACATTTAACTATGCAATATTGTATGGCTCATGGACATCTATCACCATGCCAAATTTGGAGTCAATTGGAGTTTCGATTGCCGAGAAAACTACAAAAAATACAAAAAAATACAATTTTTGCATAATTAATTAGCTCTAATTAGCATATTCTAATTAATTTTTTTATTTTAACTACGCAATATTGTAGACCTTATGGACATCTATCACGATGCCAAATTTGGAGTCGATCGGAGTTTCGGTTGCCGAGATCTTAGGGGGGGGGGCCCTTTTAGCCCCCCCCCCCCCCCCCCCCCCAGTTTTTTTAAGGTTCAAAATAGCCCAGTCTAGATAGGGTTAAGGCAAAGGATGAGTTGATGTATAATTGTCTTCTGTAACGAGATTTATCAAATTGTGTTGTGTTTGATTTGATGCTGATTAAGGTTTAGTGCAAGTTTGACTAAATCTTTACTTAATTAGATATATAATTTTTTCAATGATTTGTCTTCAGTAACAAGATTTATATATGGTATCCCGTTTGGTTTGATGTTGAGTTAGGTTGCAAATTGTATTCAACCAATAATTAAATTTGAATTGTTGATCTGCTTTATTCTAATAGGTTGTAAATTGTATTCAACCAATAATTAAATTTGAATTGTTGATCTGCTTATTCAATCAATAATAAAATTTGAATTGTTGATCTGCTTGATTCTAATAGGTTGCAAATTGTATTCAATCAATAATTAAATTTGAATTGTTAATCTGCTTTATTCTAATAGGTTGCAAATTGTATTCAATCAATAATTCAATTTGAATTGTTGATCTGCTTGATTCTAATAGGTTGCTAGTCTCCAGATGAAGATTGTGTCGGAGGACAGATCCGTGGAGGCCAGAACCACTGAGCTCCTTGCCGAGTGGGACAAGGGCAAGCCCATCGCAGTAAGTTCATCTATTCATTTATGATGGGAGTGTCGTGGTATATTGGTTCGGGCCTTCGTCTCTAAATACGAGGGTCGTGGGTTCGATTCCCAGCCGCGGCAAGATACTTTATCCACATTTGCTGCTCTCAACCCAGGTAAATGGGTACTTGGCAGGAATTTATTTCTTGAAACGCCTGAGCGCTTGAATAAGGCTGCTCGGCTAAAGCCAAGGTAATAATGCTCCGAGCGCTTTGAGACTTAACTGTAATAAAGCGCTATATAAAAATGGACAATTATTATTATTATACACAATAGAATAGAAATTCACTTCTTTGCCTTGTGGGTCAATCGGGCAAGTAAAACAAGATTTGTCAAGTTCTAGTGGCCTGAAACCCTAATCTGGTGGCCACAAACAAAAGAAAAACGTTAACAATTCTGTTATATTTGGTTGCCCATTTGGGCCAGTGGAAAAAAAAGCATCTATGGAATTTGGTGGTCCAAGCTTATTTTAGCTCCCAGTCAGAGGTCAATTTATCCAATGTGTTGAACTGCTCTTGATCGTGAAATGTTGTGTTTTAAATCAACAGGCAGTTTTAAATCATTTACTTAATGAGAAAGATACTTGCTTTAGAAATGAGGTTATGGTGTCCATATACAAATTGCTCACAAAAGATCACAAGTAATCTTTGTGTTTACTACTACAAAATTACACTGAAGACAACAATTATTTTATGTTGTTGTTGAAATTTCTTAGTATAATTCTTTCAGATATGTGTTATTTTATATAACATATTGTTTTTATAATTCCCTTTCAGGGTGACCTGAAACCCGATGCAGCCACCAACTCGCTCTTCATCTTCGAGGGCAAGTTCACCAGGCTCGCGGAAGACAGGGACAACGTGGCCAAGGCCAAGGAGGCCCTGGAACTGCAAGAGCTTGGTAAGGAATAACACTCTTTTATGATGTGTAAACACAATATTACTATTGCAATCTTACACAGTTAGTTTGCGGTAGCACCATGTAAGATGAGGAGAGATGGGTAGTCCTATAATAAAAGGACTGTATTTATTTCTTGGTTAGTCCTGAAAGGAATGTGGGACTGTTGGTTATTCTTTCTTGAGCTTGTAGTCCCGGGGGTGTATTCTGAAAACGATTTAAAGCTAAAATTTATTGTATCTACGTCATATCTACATCACTAAAATATAACACTGTACTTAAGGAATAGCGGTTTGCTAAAATATATTTTAGTGACGTAGATATGACGTAGATAAAATAAATTTTAACTTCAGAATACACCCCTGGAGGACTACAAGCTCAAGAAAGAAACGGTATAAGTTTGTTGTAGGGAAGGGTAGGGTGATGTGAAGTGTAAAGGAAGAGAATTATTGTATACCTCTTGAGCTACCAGTAGACTTGATATGCAAAGAACGTTGCCTATTGTTCAGAAATAGCTGGTAATCGGTCAAAAGTTTTGTGAAGGTATCTTCCAGGTATACTGATACCCAGTTTTCAAAGTAGAAAAAAACATCTCTACATGCATGAAATGTGAATGTCTCATTCTTTTCCAAGAACCCAGAAGTTTATATTGTTCTTAAATACTGTTTCTTGTTTTGCTATGGGTTTTGAATGGATTCTGGCCCGAGCTACTGAAGGACATTCATGTACACTTTTCTAATGTATAGAAGATATATATGCATAGAGAAAAGTCTTACAGTTAATTTATATTTGTAATCCTTGGTCCAGGTACTGTCAGTGCCAGTGAAGAGAGAGTCCAGGTAGCACTTGAAGAGCTCCAGGACCTGAAGGGAGTCTGGTCCGAGCTGCAGAAGATCTGGGAACAGATTGATGAGCTGAAGGAAAAGCCATGGCTCTCTGTTGCTCCCCGCAAGGTAAGAAATACCGTATTCAGACAACAGTTTTGAAGAAAGTTACCCCAGCTGCAGGACTAAGACTTAGAGAAGTACATATACCTTCCCTGAATAACAGTTTCAGAGAAGCTTTGATAACCTGTTCAATCAGCTGAAGGCAATGCCATTGAGGTTCAGACAGATATCCTATGAATTTGTCAATTTCTGTCTATTCTCTAAGAAACAAAATGATTTTATTGACAGCCTGACCAATCATCTGAAGGCATTGCCATCTGGCCTTACACAGATATCCTATGATCATGTTCAAGTCTATCAATTCTTTAAGGATCAATTTTATTTTTATAGTTACTCAATATTGTTAATGGTGTGCGTTTATTCTTTGTCTTTACAGCTTCGCCAGAGCATTGACAGCCTCACAAATGGGCTGAAGTCTCTGCCATCAAGGCTCAGACAGTACTCTTCCTATGAGCACGTCCAGAAGGTCCTCAAGAGCTATGCCAAGGTAAAGAATGCTTCAAACATTTTGTGTGCGTGTACATCTGTAAGATTGGGGTTTATAATTAATTTCTGATGATTTTTAATGCTTAAGCTGTTCACTATTTTATGGATAATTGTTGCTGTAAATGGTGAAAGATTTCTTTGAAATGGATTGAAGACTTACTTTTAGATTCAATAATGAGGATGAGATGTGTCCAATGGAAACTGCTATCTTGCATATAAATAAAACTGAAAATGTAATTGTGTCCTTCAGGTGAACATGCTGGTGACAGAGCTGAAGTCAGAGGCCCTGAAGGAACGCCACTGGAAGCAGCTGATGCGCAAGCTGCGAGTCAACTGGGTGCTGACCGAGCTGACCTTGGGCCAGGTCTGGGACGTGGACCTCCAGCGGAATGAGCCCATCGTCAAGGACATCATCATAGTTGCCCAGGGAGAGATGGCTCTGGAGGAGTTCTTGAAGCAGGTCAGTTCCTTTCCATTTCATTGTTATTGACTGGTTGATGCAAGAAAGTAAAACTGTATGTGAAGATTTACATGACTACTGACCAAATCTTGGGAAGTTGACCTTCAACAGAACTAGCATCTTTAAGGGCAGTTTGAAGGACATCAAGGTTGCCAAAGAAGAAATGGCTCTTGAAAAGTTCCTGGAGTAGATTAGCCAATAAATATGTAATTATGCCTCCGCAACGAAGTAGCCGGAGGCATTATGTTTTCGGGTTGTCCGTACGTACGTACGTCCCGTTCTCGTGATCGCGTTATCTCAAGAACCGATCAACGGATTTTCACCAAACTTGGGTCATGTATGTATCTTGGGGGGCCAATGATCTGATTAGATTTTGGGGTCATGAGGTCGAAGGTCAAAGGTCACAGAGCTCATTATATATGCAAAAATAGCTCGTGATCGCATTTTCTCAAGAACGGATTGACAGATTCTGACCAAACTTGGTACATGTATGTATCTTGGGGGGCCAATGATCTGATCAGATTTTGGGGTCATGAGGTCAAAGGTCAAAGGTCACAGAGCTCATTATATATGCAAAAATAGCTCGTGATCGCGTTATCTCAAGAACGGATTGACTGATTCTGACCAAACTTGGTACATGTATGTATCTTGGGGGGCCAATGATCTGATTAGATTTTGGGGTCACGAGGTCAAAGGTCAAAGGTCACAGAGCTCATTATATATGCAAAAATATCTCGTGATCGCGTTATCTCAAGAAGGGATTGACAGATTCTGACCAAACTTGGTACATGTATGTTCCTTGGAGAGCCAATGAACTGATTAGATTTTGGGGGTCATGAGGTCAAAGGTCAAAGGTCACAGGGCTCATTATATGTAAAAGTAGCTTGAGATTGGAAATCTCAAGAACTGAATATCAGATTTCAATCCAACTTGATACCTGAATGTATAATAGGGAACAATTGTAGTCATTAGATTTTGGGGTCATGAGGGCAAAGGTCAAGATCACTTATAGCTCATAATTGTTATACGTCAAGATCTAAAAGACAGAGTACCATCAAAATTGAGTTGACAGAATTAATTCTGTGTACATGTTGATTTGGGCTTGACATAAATAAATTGCGTAATGGCGGAGGCATCATTTTCGACTGCGCGCAGTCGAAGATCCATCTAGTTTTTAATCTAGAATCCCCCCCATTTTATTGATTTGACCTTGGACAGATTTGAGACATGAACCTGCAGGGGAATGACAACTTGAAGAGAAATAGGACTTGAAGAATTTCAACAAGCTGGTCTGTTTGATTATTTATTTATATATGTATATAATAGCCTGTACATCGAGAACATTGAAAGTTGTGGTGTAATGATAGTGTAAAGGGCTTAGAGATGATATTGTATCATATTAGGCGCTATATAAATCCAACCTATTGTCATTATTATTCTCTGATTGAACTTATTGATCTTGATGTGATTCTACCTATTCAGGTGCGAGAAGCTTGGCAGACGTACGAGCTGGACTTGATCAACTACCAGAACAAGTGCAGACTGATCCGTGGCTGGGATGACCTGTTCAACAAGGCTAAGGAGCACATCAACAGTGTGGCTGCTATGAAGCTCTCCCCTTACTACAAGGTAAGCTCCTTCATGCTAGAGGATTCTAAAATCACTCTAAAAGTGATCATATATTAAAGAATCAATAGTTCATGAAATGTTGTTTATAAGTATGGGTTTCCATGGCGATGTAGATACTAAGTAGGCTTGTGGTAGCTCCATGTAAGAAGGAAGGCCAGGATTGGATAGTCCTGAGAAGGACTGTTATTCTTTCTTGGGTAGTCCTAAAAAGGACTGTGGTAGTCCTGGAAGAGACTGATGGTTACTCTTATTTTGAACTTGTAGTTCTAGAAGGGATAGTTTATGATACACCGTTTCAAGATTCCTTTTCTGGTAAGTAACCGATATTATAAATAAAACTTGGGATTTCAGTGAGGGGGATGTTAGGGATTGTCTAAGAGGTATGATATGTGTTGGGATTTTACCCATTTATTCAGCAATTGTCACTTTTTTTAGCAATTTACTGTAGTCAGAGTATTGCAAATGGATTTTAAAATGCAAAGTTTTCTTTTTCTCTCTTTCTTTGAAGGTGTTTGAAGAGGAAGCCCTGACCTGGGAGGAGAAGCTGAACCGCATCAACGCCCTGTTCGATGTCTGGATCGATGTCCAGCGTCGCTGGGTGTACCTGGAGGGAATCTTCACTGGCTCAGCTGACATCAAGCATCTCCTGCCTACCGAGACACAGAGATTCTCAAGGTATCATATTATTCAGATTTTACTTTAAGGGGGCACTACACCTTGTACTCTAAAAATAAGTTCAACATCACATTCTTGCTTCCTTTGTATAAAATATTTATTAAAAGTCCATAAAACTATTATGTACACGTTGCTTGATATATAACCAATACATTCGTTCATGTTTCAAGGCATTATAATGTTCATGGTTACCCTGGCAACCAGATGCATACAGCTCATTGGTGGGTACATAAAAGCCTACTACTGCTACAAAATATGCTAGTTTTTATTCATACTTGGTAGATATGTACTACATGATAAATAAAATATTTTAATTGATGAACTTTTTAATGTCATTTCCCGTTACCATGGCAACCATTCTCTAATCAGAATTCAACAGTCAATAATTCAACAAACTAAAGGGAATAAAAAAAAAAATCTCAATAGGTTTGTTTGTTGTGTCCTTATCTTGATGTGTGCCAAATTTGGAGAGAAATTAATGAAGAATTCAAAAGTTATAGGGAAAAATGTAATCAAAGACATATAAAAACACATTATGTAGAAAAGGCCTTAAAAAAAAGTTGTGTTTTTCGCATTACGAAACACATCGAAACGACGTGAAATACCTTGTTTGCAGTGAGTGCTCTATGAACTATTTTCTGCATCAACTGGCAAGATTTGGCCAGAGATGGCAGCATACCTCTATAAGCTTATGCTAACTGTGAGAAAAATCATGAGGATATTTCCACTTGCGGTTGTAATTTTTCTACTTCCGGTTTTAGAAAGTACAGGATTTGTAACCTTTTTATCCCAGTTTTTTATAGAGTAAGGGCTTTATAAGTTTGAAGATATATATTTAAACTACCATTTGGGAGTTTAAAAAAAAGAAGTTTTTTTTCTTCAGTTTTTTGGTGTAGTGCCCCCAAAGTTAATTGATTTGATTTAATTTGATTAGATTTGATGTAATTTTTAAAAAATGTGTTGATGTACTGATATCCGTTTAAATTAGGTAGGTTTTGAAATCTGCAAACGGTTTTGAATGAAGAAAGCCGAGAATCAACTGGTCCCTAGACAAAGTTATATTCTGTTGCGCTGGTATTATGAATAAATTTAGTAATTTGGTCAAGAAATAAAGATAAGTCCCAACCCTAAAGGCACAAGAAGACGTACTATACTTTTACTTTGACTACCAGCCCAGTGGCCTTAGACATGATCAACATATATTGTGTCCTCAGTAACTACCCTTATTTCTGAATCAAAGACTCACACAGTATCTTTCTAATATCTTCCCTACAGCATCAGCACAGAGTTCCTGGCCCTGATGAAGAAGGTAACCAAGGCACCACTGGTCCTAGATGTTGTCAACATCCCTGGTGTTCAGCGCTCCTTGGAGAGACTGGCCGACCTCCTCGGCAAGATCCAGAAGGCTCTCGGAGAGTACCTCGAGCGAGAGAGAGCCTCTTTCCCAAGGTTGGTTCCATGACTATTTATTGAAAATGATAATCACATCTGTAGTTCACTAATCAACAGTAGCAAGAATGACAATGAAATAATGATATAGGAATATAACTGCATATATTTAAAAGGCAATAAGTATGGTTATTAGGCCCATTTGAAAACAAGAATATCTATTTGATAACTCGTTTGACCGATTCTGATTTGCTTGAGAATCAGTCTCGTCTCTTAAAACAAAATGTTTTATTTCATACATTTCCTCTCTTTTTTTAAATATTCCTTGAACAGATTCTACTTTGTGGGAGACGAGGACCTGCTGGAGATCATTGGTAACAGCAAGAACGTGGAGAAACTCCAGAAGCACTTCAAGAAGATGTTTGCTGGGGTTGCCAGCCTCCTCCTGAGTGAAGATACCACGCTGGTCCTCGGTATCGCTTCAAGGGAAGGAGAGGAGGTATGGCAAACTTTTATCAGTCACCTTCATTCATTATATTCTAAATATTTATTGTGTAAGGCTAAGTTGATATATAATAAGCTTTTCAATGCTTGTGATAGTGAGAAGCCATTATAAACCTTATACAAACCAAAGGATAATTAATCAACTTAGGGATTTTGCGCGAGGGATCACCAAAGTGATGCAGCTTTATTGATATCAATTATTTCAAACATCAGGAAACTGACCAGAAATAGAACATAAATAAAATTGGGCATCCATGGGAAAGCCCAATTTTCTTTGCTCATTTTCATTTATACGATATATTTCTGGTCAGTCATCCTATGTTTGAAATATCTTGATGTAATTCTTTACCCGTTTCTTTCATTGCTAATCCACTGAAAATAAACATCTCTCATCTTCAGGTTGTCTTCAAGACGCCAGTGTCCATCAAGGAGCACCCCAAGATCAACGATTGGCTGACTCTGGTGGAGAACGAGATGAGAGTCACTCTAGCCAAGAGCCTTGCTCTAGCTGTAGCAGGGATCAGTCAGTTCAAGGAAGGAGATGTGGAACAAGAGAAGTACCTGGCCTGGGTCGATCAATATCAGGTATGACTTTCAATTACAGAGAAATAATTAACATGGCTGGCATGAGACAATTCAAGGAGATTAGTTTAACTCTTGATGGTAGCTTCCATCTTTATTCTTCTGTCTCAACGAGCAGCTGGTTGACCTTGCAGCCCCGATCACATGGTCAGAATGCACAGAGAATGCCCTTAAGAAGCATGGCATGAAACCTCCCGCAGTGATCCTTACAAAAAAGTAGAAATAATTCCTTGTTTTTGGTTTCCTTCATTTGTGTAATCTTTGTTTATTCTTGTGTGTCCACAGGCCCAGCTGATTGTGCTTGCAGCCCAGATCTCCTGGTCGGAGAGCACAGAGAAGGCCCTGGGCGGCATTGAGAAGGGCGGCATGAAGCCTCTGGAAGGTGTCCTACAGATGGTGGAGAAGACCCTGGAAGTTCTTGCCGATTCTGTCCTGCAAGAACAACCACCTGTCAGGAGGAAGAAGCTGGAACATCTGGTAAGGAGTACATTTTATTGATCAACAAAGTTTAGAGGTCACTTCAGAATAATTTGATTTATCAAGTTAAATATTATTTGCTTTAGTCTTGGGAGAATGACTCGTAATGAAATTCAAATAATCTTGAGCATTTGAAACCTTTTTGGCATTTCTTTGTTCTATCAAGCAAATTCAACATTTGAATATGGTAGGGTATTTACACAATAATTTTTTTATTGAAAAAGATCAATCCTGTTATGATCAAGCTAAAGAAACTTTAAAGAAACAAACAGATTTGGGGGACATAATGCTCATGGTGCCCTTCTCCTAAAAGTATCTCCATTTAGTTCATGCTTCTCTGTCTCCGTTTCCATTCCACAGATCACAGAGCTTGTCCACCAGCGTGATGTGACCCGTGACCTGCTCAAGAGCAAGCTCACTGGACCCACCAACTTCCAGTGGCTCTCCCAGATGCGCTTCTACTTTGACCCCAAGCACTCCGACGTGCTCCAGATGCTCAGCATCCAGATGGCCAATGCCCGTTTCAACTACGGCTTTGAGTACCTCGGTGTGCAGGACAAGCTTGTCCAGACACCGTTGACTGACCGTTGCTACTTGACCATGACACAGGCCCTTGATGCCTGCCTTGGCGGTTCTCCCTTTGGTAAGTTCCTTGAAATCCTTTTAGCAATGTTACATGAAAAGTAAATACAGTTTTTGACCTTTGTTGAATGCCTAAGAAAACAGTGTTCAGATATCGCTGACTGACTATTGCTACTTGACCATAACATAGGATGTTTCATTTTTTTTAAATGCTTGTCTAATATGTCTTTTTAATGTAAACTTTTGATTGTAAACATCTGATAATTTTTCATGTTGTTCATTACTTGTGAACACAATTTGTTAATGTAGTGTGACTTATGAAGGAATTAAAAAGTCACTTATTGAAAACAAAATTCTTTCACCACAGGACCTGCCGGTACTGGCAAGACTGAAACAGTGAAGGCCCTTGGACATCAGCTAGGTCGATTTGTCCTTGTCTTCAACTGTGATGAGCGCTTTGACTTCCAGGTGAGTCCGGCTGAGATATGTGATTTTAACCTATTTGCTACCAGATATTGACATTTTCATTTAATCCGTTCCCTATAACATTTTGCAATCCCCATAGAGTTAATACAGGACCCACCCGGATTTGTGTAGGCAATGGGTCAATCTACACATGGCTCACCAGGTTCCCATTTGCAGAGCACTTGCAGAATGCTTTAACAGAATAACATTGCCTGTTAAGTGTTATTACAAAAATACTTGGGTTTCATTTTTTTCTTTCTCAAAGCTTTATGTAAATGTTACCAGTTCAGATCTAGTCATGCAAATGTTTAAAACATATTCTTAGATCCTAGGAAATGTCACATCAAATATGGTAAGTTTTGTACGTTCATACCAACATATAATGAAAGATAAATATTGGTGCTGTAGGAGCCAATTTGTATCGGTCTTTGTTACATTATTTCTTTTTCATGTGCAACAGGCCATGGGACGTATCTTTGTTGGTCTGTGCCAAGTCGGTGCGTGGGGATGCTTTGACGAGTTCAACCGTCTGGAAGAGAGAATGCTCTCTGCTGTCTCACAACAGATCCAGACCATTCAGACAGCCCTCAAGGAAGAGTTTGCTGGTGACTCCAAGAAAGGTGGGTGCATTTAACCATCCAGAGGCATCTATCTCTTTTGTCTTTCTAAATCTCATGCTGGTAGTTGTTGTCAAACTTTGATGAATATTACAATTTTTAGGAGTGAATTCTGTCTGAGGTCTCTTATCAAAGCCAGACTATCAGCATGCCTCAAGGAATATTTTGTTGGAGAATTCATAGTAACTATTTATGAAGAATGGTAGAGAAATACATTGAAGATATGTAAAAGCACACTAGCTCACAATACTGATAAAACCTTTGTCAAACTTGGTTTATTTATCTTAATATTTTGAATGATATGCCAGAGTTCCAGGTATAACACATGAACCCATGTTCTTTTGATTTGAAGGGATGCAGTTTGCCTCAATGCTTTAGAACAGGGCTATCTTTCCGAATGTACAAATCATAATTTTATGTCAGGGAGGCATGACCTCACAATATTTTCAATTATCATTTCCAATTCTGCCCCCCCCCCCCCTACTTTGTAACTTAATTTTAATGTTTGTTTTCCAGTTGAGCAAATCATTGTGGAGATCGTTGGCAAGCAGGTGCGCATCAACCCCGACATGGCCATCTTCATCACCATGAACCCCGGCTACGCAGGCCGCTCCAACCTCCCGGACAACCTCAAGAAGTTGTTCCGTTCTCTGGCCATGACCAAGCCCAACCGTCTGCTCATCTCAGAGGTCATGCTCTACTCCCAGGGATTCAGGACCGCCGAGAAACTGGGCTCCAAAGTGGTGCCCTTCTTCAAGTAAGTCAGAATTGTTTTCTTTGCTTAGTGTATGGAGTGAAGGTACCCTTTAGTGTTACTTTGTTTAAGGCTATTTTTTTCATGAAGTTGTTCTGTTCACTGGCCATGACCAAGCCCAACCGTCTGCTCATCTCAGAGGTCATGCTCTACTCCCAGGGATTCAGGTTGCTGAGAAACTGGCCTCCAAAGTGGTGCCCTTCTTCAAGTAAATTACTGATATATTGATGGTAGTTTTATTAACAACTGTGAAAGAAATTCATTGAATGGCATGCAACATTTGTCATTCTTAAATGTACCTTTTATTTGACATGCTTGGAGCACAAAGAAAATGTAGTTTTGTTCATGTCCAAACCAAATTATGAAAGTTTGAAACTTGTTTGTATAATCTTTCAATTTTTAATTTTGTTGTTGTTCAGGCTATGTGATGAGCAGCTTTCGTCTCAATCTCACTATGACCTCTATCTGTGAGCCTTGAAGATATACTTGTAAGCGCAGGCAACCTGAAGTGTTACCACATCCAGCAAGTGAAGGAAAAGAGAACTTAGAGAAACCTGTAATTGAATTTAAAACAAATCTTTTTATCTTTCTTTGTTTCCATGCAGGCTATGTGACGAGCAGCTGTCATCACAATCTCACTATGACTTCAGTCTGCGAGCCCTGGAGAATGTGCTTGTTAGCGCAGGCAATGTGAAGCATGACCACATTCAGCAAGTGCAGGAAAAGAGAACTTTAAAGTAATATCTGTAATTGAAATTGTATTAAACTCTTGTTATCTTTGTTTGTTTTCATGCAGGCTATGTGATGAGCAGCTGTCCTCACAATCTCACTATGACTTCAGTCTGCGAGCCCTGAAGAATGTGCTTGTTAGCGCAGGCAACGTGAAGCGTGACCACATCCAGCGAGTGAAGGAAGAGAGAGCCGAGAGGGGAGAGTCTGTTGATGAGGGATCCATCGCGGAAAACCTGCCAGAACAAGAGGTATGCTACATTTCAATACTATGTTTACAATTAGGGTTCTCTTGAAAAGTACTGCAGTGGTGAGGGAACTCCGCCACCCATTATCCAATGTACATCTTGTTCCCACGTTACTCGCTGTTGCAATACAAGGACTATCGGGTGGATATGGACATCACATTTTGATCAAACTCTACTCTGATACCCACAGATTCTGATCCAAAGTATCTGTGAGACCATGGTTCCCAAGCTGGTGGCTGAAGACATCCCACTAATTAATATACAGCCTGCTTATTGATGTGTTCCTAGGTGTTCAGTACACTACTGTTCCTTTTAATCAAACTCTGCTTCAAATAATTATGATTCTGACCTTTACACTCAGATCTTTACACTGTGATCCCTTTTCCCCACAGATTCTGATCCAGAGTATCTGTGAGACCATGGTTCCCAAGCTGGTGGCTGAAGACATCCCTCTGCTCTACAGCCTGCTGACAGATGTGTTCCCTGGTGTTGCGTACACAACCAACCAGATGAAGGGTCTCCGCAAGGAGCTGAAGAGGGTCTGCAAGGAAATGCACCTGACCTATGGAGAAGGTGACGAGGTCGGGGCACCCTGGGTTGACAAAGTAAGTCAAGAGTTTTTATTACCTTGATTGCAGGTCTGCATTGTACTGTATAATTCACATCCCAAGTTGTTGCTGTATTAACCAATTCAAGACTAGTTGACTTTTGGATGACATGCCTTCTCCACAACCCAAGCCCAAGTATTTTGGGGACCAGCCCTGAATGGATTAAGCAAGAGTTTGCTAGGAAATAAACCTCAATGTATAGAGAGGGTTACAAGACATGTAAAGGGCATATCTAAACATGTTGCCTTCAATATGGTGTAGTGCTTATAAAGTTCTTACATTACTTGGATCAACATTTACATTCTTGCTTACATATTTTGCCAACGACAAATTTAGACATCTGTGTTACCACACTTTATTGTTGTTGCTTTTTGTGTAAATTTACAGGTCCTCCAGCTGTACCAGATCTCCAACCTGAACCATGGGTTGATGATGGTGGGCCCCAGCGGCAGTGGCAAGAGTACTGCATGGCGCTCCCTCCTCAAGGCCCTGGAGAGATTTGAAGGTGTTGAGGGTGTAGCCCACGTCATCGATCCCAAGGCCATCTCCAAGGAAGAGCTGTACGGAACCCTGGATCCCAACACCAGGGAGTGGACCGACGGACTCTTCACTCACTTCCTCAGAAAGTAAGTCATAATAAATAGTTCTTGATAGCGCATATCACACCAAAATAGGGTCTCGATACTCATGTGGGTAAGGTAGAAAGACATTGTCTTTTTTTAAAGCTCATTTGAACAAAAAATATTCATTTCTACATTTTAAAAAAAAATTTGGGGGGAGGGGGAATATACTTATTTTGTTGATGCACACCCACCTCCTGACAACTTAGATAATTAAGAAGGTAATAAAACTCCTCTTTGAATGCATCCTGAATTCTTTTGCTTATTTCCTTTCATATTATAAATTTCTGGCCAGTTTTCCCTATGTTTGATTTTAATTGGTCATTCCGTGTAAAATAATGAGAAATATGGACAATTGATGAGGGTTAAATTGTCAATAAACCATTTATTAACAATTGTGTCTTATCTCATTTCAGGATCATTGACAATGTGCGTGGTGAGATCAACAAGCGACAGTGGATCATCTTTGACGGAGACGTGGACCCCGAGTGGGTAGAGAATCTCAACAGTGTGCTGGACGAGAACAAACTCCTCACTCTGCCCAACGGAGAACGTCTTGGCATCCCTCCAAATGTGAGTTATTGTTGTACTGTACTTTACTGTATATTATCCTGTCAAATTTCTGTCTAGTACAGTGAAACCTCTCCTTGACTCTGTGTTTCAAAGGAACAAACTCCTCACTCTGTCCAAAGAAGAACATTTTGGCATCCCTCAATATTTTAATTCATAATGAATGAAACACAAAGGGATAGAAACAGCAGAATGCCAAAGAGTTTTTGTTTAATTCCTATAAAGAGATCAAGAAACAAATCCTGTATTTATTGGGTGGTCTCTTCGTCTACTTCCGTGCTATTATTCCCTGTTGTTACAATTTATGTGTCCTGATTGTGTTAAGAGACTGACTTATTCAAGCCGCAAGGGCGGTTGAAGTCTGATATGCTTCAAACCAATGAGTTTGTACAATTTCCAATGTCATTATCTTCAGACTTGAGTAATCTTTTTCAAGTTTGAGTCATCTGTGTCCTATGTCCTCATTTGCCAATATCCCGCTCTCTTTCTTCAAACAGGTTCGCATCATGTTCGAGGTACAGAACCTGCGCTACGCCACGCTAGCCACCGTCAGCCGCTGCGGCATGGTCTGGTTCAGTGAGGACGTCCTGAGCACGGAGCTCATCTTTGAGAACTTCCTTGCCAAGCTGCGCAACGTTCCCCTGGAGGAAGAGGAGGAGCCCGGCTACATGATGGCCAAGGAGACAGAGGAGAAGGAGGATGTCCTCTCCCCAGTCATGCAGGTTTGTTTTAATATTCACATTAAGAAGTTTACATGGTAAGCACAATCGTGCAGTTTGCTGATATTCAGTGATTGGGGTAATTATTACTTCTATCAAAATGATTAAATCTTAGTTAATATTTTGAGATGGTATCATTATGCATGTATTTGCTATATGAGAAGTCGAATGCATCTTAACCTGTGCCTGTGTCCTCTCAATCGGTCCACAACGATTGCTTTGACAGAATTGTGATGGGCTGCCCAAGTTTAAATTCCATTTTCTGTTTGAATGTCTTTATGTTTCCACCCTTACTACTGTACAAAGCCTAAAGTTTTAGCTCTTGAGGAGCCTCTTTGTAATTATTATCTTCTTTTCTCTTTTTTACTCAGGTCCAGGTGGACTGTGCCAATGTCTTGGGCCCCCACTTCACCTCTGACGGGATCGTAATACGCTGCCTGGAGTATGCCGCCAAGCTAGACCAACACATCATGGACTTCACTCGCCTGAGAGCCTTGAACTCCCTGTTCTCTATGCTCCACCAGAGTGTGCGCAATGTCATCCAGTACAACCACACACACAGTGACTTTAACATGCAGGTGAGAAGTAGTTGGTATTGCTCATCTTTTGTAAGGCATAAGTGATAATCATTAGATAAAATGTGACACAAAGCTAGACCAACACATCATGGACTTGACTAGACTAAGATCCCTAAACTCTCTTTTCTCCAAGCTAGACCAGTGTGTGCACAATGTCATCCAGTACAACCTCACTCACAATAACTTCCCATGCAGGTTGGAACACACATGTGTTACTTTTTGTTTTTAGTAGATACAAGGAACAGTCCGTTGAGTGTGACTTTTTGTATTATTTGCCAATTACTGCAATACTGATCCATGCCCTCCTACTCATTCAATTGATTCAGCTAAATAAGATGAAATAGTTAATAATTACTTCCTGATGATATTAGGCTCTTCAAGTATCAATATGCTCCAGAATCACACTTATCTGTATATATTTCCTGTTGAATGTTCCCGTTACAGCAAGATCAGCTGGAGAAGTACATTTCCCGCTACCTGGTCCATGCCCTGCTGTGGTCCTTCACCGGAGACAGCAAGATGAAGGCACGCACTGAATTTGGAGACTTCATCCGAGGCATCACCACCATCCCTCTACCGGTCCAGCAGAATATCCCCATCATTGACTTTGAGGTATGTGTCTCCTTTCACCACATTTATCATGATTGGAAGAAGAGAAAATTCAAAACGTGGTCCTAATTATCCATCATATTTTTCTCTTTTACCATATTTACTAATGTTTTTCCCAGTCTGCTTGATTTTCTGCTTCCCTCAACATTATGTAATTATGAAGGTGAATAAATGCATGAAAATAAGTGCCTTTGTTTTGATATTTTCTGCCACTGATGAAATGTGGAATCACAAGTGCCTCAGTGGGTACCATGTCAGTCTCGGCTGCCTACATTCAAGGTGGAGTAATTGTCCCCAAACCCTCCAAAATGATCTTGTGTTGATGTTTAGATATATAACAATCTTGCAGAATCTGTTGAAACAAATTATTCTAATCTTATTCAGGTGTCGATCACTGGTGAGTGGGTACCATGGCAGTCCAAGGTGCCCCAGATCGAGGTGGAGACTCACAAGGTTGCGGCCCCCGACGTGGTGGTTCCGACCCTTGACACGGTGCGCCACGAGGCCCTCCTCTACACCTGGTTGGCTGAGCACAGACCCATGGTGCTGTGTGGTCCACCAGGCAGCGGCAAGACCATGACCCTATTCAGTGCCCTCAGAGCTCTACCAGACATGGAGGTGAGTCAGAAAGCTCTCTTTTATAAGGGGGTTGAGTTTAATCCTCTTTGTGATTGTGTTCAATTTGGTTATACTGAGTGCTGTGGAAGAACTTTAGAAGGTAATAGTTAACTTTTGACATGATGTTTCATATTTTTTTTTTTCAAACTCTTATACTGAGCCCTCATGATTGGTTGAGTTATGGGAGTTAAAATTACCAAGCCTCTAAAAGAATACACATTTGCTGCCAATGGGAATTCAACGTTTATTACTAATATCTCATTCATATCTTGACTATTCTCTCTTCTTTTTACACAGGTTGTTGGTCTGAATTTCTCCAGTGCCACCACTCCAGAGCTGATGCTGAAGACCTTTGACCACTACTGCGAGTACCGCCGCACCCCTAATGGGGTCGTCCTGGCTCCTGTGCAACTTGGCAAGTGGATTGTCATCTTCTGTGACGAGATCAACCTTCCAGACATGGACAAATATGGTAGGCGGACTAAATACTTTTCTCTTTGATTCCATCAATTATTACATTTTTATAGCACTTTCAATTCTGATACCTTAGTTTGTGGGTTAGAGAACTGAGTTGAGGTTGTCTTATCATATCATGGTTGTTTCATTTTACCCCCAGGAACTCAGCGAGTGATCTCTTTCCTTCGTCAGATGCTGGAACACGGAGGCTTCTACAGGCCGTCTGATCAGACATGGGTCAAGTTTGAGCGCATCCAGTTTGTGGGTGCATGCAACCCGCCAACAGATCCAGGCAGAAAGCCGCTCTCCCACAGGTAACAATCATAAGCATCTCGTGTGAAATTTATTCTATTTCTTTCTCTGGCTAGATTGGACAAAATTAGACAACTGCATTTAAATGTGTACGTTTTTACCAGGAATACATGGCATTTCTACTGCCAAAAATGAAACCAGATATCTTTCACAAATTATTTCATAAATTCTAAGCAGGTGTGTTTCTATTTGACCATGAAGAAAAGTAAGAAGTTATGTTATTCATTCATTTAATTTCATTTATTGCACATTCTGCATTAAAAAACACGTTCTGCATTATTGATTAAAGATGATTTGGATGTGTAAATCAGATGTGCATTGCCATATTGTGAATGCCATGAACACAGTGCAAAATACACACTGGCTCAGTGTTATGTAAAGTGCACAATCTACCTAATGGGTAAACGTGAAGGAGCATCCCTACGCAAGACAATCTTTGATGATTTAATTTTTGTTTAAACTTTAAAAACATGTTCTTCCAAAACTCAAGCTCAGTCTTTAGTTAGTTAATTGACTACTATACTTCTCCATGTTTCCACACAGATTCCTGCGTCATGTGCCAGTGGTGTACGTGGACTACCCAGGTCCAGCCTCTCTGACACAGATCTATGGCACGTTCAACCGCGCCCTGCTGCGACTCATCCCCAGCCTTCGCACCTATGCAGATCCGCTCACCAATGCTATGGTGGAATTCTACACCATCTCACAGGTACAGTTTCATTTTATGTTATCTTATTTCTTTCCCTTTGAATGACTGATTTCTATTACATATTATTAGACTGCTTATTTTATGTCTTGTTCTTTGCTTAATTTTTATGCCTCCGCCAACGAAGTGGCCGGAGGCATTATGTTTTCGGGTTGTCCGTCCGTCCGTCCGTCCGTCCGTCCGTCCGTCCGTACGTCCCGTTTTCGTTCTCGCGATATCTCAAGAACGGGTTGACGGATCAATTTCAAACTTGGTATGAGTGTACATATTGGGCTGACAATGATCTGATTAGATTTTAGGGGTCATGAGGTCAAAGGTCAAGGTCACTGGACTCAATATATATGCAAAAATGCCTCGTTCTCGCGATATCTCACGAACCGGTTGACGAATCAATTTCAAACTTGGTATGAGTGTACATATTGGGGTGGCAATGATCTGATTAGATTTTGGGGTTCATGAGGTCAAAGGTCAAGGTCACAGGGCTCAATTTGCAAAAATGTCTTGTTCTATATCTCAAGAACTGGTTGACGGATCAATTTTAAACTTGGTATGAGTGTACATATTGGGGTGGCAATGATCTGATTATATTTGGGGGGTCATGAGGTCAAAGGTCAAGGTCACAGGACTCAATATATATGTGAAAATGGCTTGTAATGGCAAAATCTCAAGAACTAAATGTCAGATTTCAATCAAACTTGGTACCTGAATGTTTCTTAGGGAGCCAATTTAGCCATCAAAGGTTGGGGGTCATATGGTCAAGGTCACAGGACCCAAAATATATGAAAAAAAAAGAAAACAAATTTAATTCAGCGCATATCAATTTATGCTGGATATTCAAATCGCGTGATAGCGGAGGCATAATTTTCGACTGTGCGCAGTCGAAGATCCATCTATTTTTTTCTTCTCCCTAACATAAATTTATGTTTTTGATGCTATGACTTTTTCCATAACAGAAAAAGACAATGTCTGCATAGGTGTCATAACTTCTTCTTATAAATGGGTTATATAATATAACCTACTTGTTTCAAGTAAATTGAAGCAAATATACCCAGATACTAAGGAACCAGAAACTAGGGTCACCCCTAAGGTTATGGAGATCAAAGCACTAATAACTTAATAATTTAAGAGGCACATTCATGTGTGTTTGCAGTGTTTTGTTTGTTATTTCTTATTCTGTGGTTTATATGTGTGTTATTCTTTCCAATGTTCCAGGAGCGCTTCACCCAAGACATGCAGCCCCACTACATCTACAGTCCTCGTGAGATGACCCGCTGGGTGCGTGGCATCGTCGAGGCACTGCGCCCTCTGGATTCCCTGTCCGTCGAGGGCCTCGTCCGCATCTGGGCCCACGAGGCACTGCGTCTCTTCCAAGACAGGTGAGTCATGATGCTTGTCGTGATTTGCTTCGACATATGTCATGTCACTTATCGAAGAGTTAAGCTAAAACAAATATTGATTGTGGGTCTGTTGCATCTCTGAATTGCTGTTCAATACATGAGGAGAAGGTGGATACAAAAATAACTTATATGTGGTTGCCATGAAACTTCTTTCAATTTCTAAAGGAAAACAATATTTTGTACTTCTTTTATATTTAAAACAACCCAGGATATGTTCATTGCAAACTTTAATTCAACTTTTATGATGTTATGATGAAAATTGTCTTTGTAGGCAGATGGCCTTTATAGACAGGTTCATGTACCATACAAACTGCGTCTCAGGGAGAATTAAATTAGAAGTCTGTACTAGTAGGTGGCCTTTTTAGATAAGTAATCACAAGAGCAGGTTTGACCGTAATAGATGAATAATTAAACTAATTGATGTAATCCTGTTTGTGGCATAGGCTCGTCGAGGATGAAGAGAGGTTGTGGACGGAGGAGCACATCGATGGGATCGCCATGAAACACTTCCCCAACATCAACAAGAAGGAGGCTCTAGGCAGACCCATCTTGTTCAGCAACTGGCTCTCCAAGGACTACATCCCAGTCGAACAGGAGGCACTGAGGGACTATGTGAAAGCCAGGCTCAAGGTATGGTGGTGGTGGTGGTGGTGGTGTTGATCATGATTATGATGATGATGATGATGGTTATAATGATGATGATAATGATAATGAGCATGGTTATGATGATGAGGATGGTGAAATAAAGATGAGCATGTCGATAACTACCTTGATGATGTTGAAGTTGATATTTTGGGGGTTGTGATTGTGATGATGCTGATGGTGATGATGATGGTGATGGTGATGGTATGGGTGATGGTGATGGTGATGGTATGGGTGATGGGTGATGGGTGATGGTTATGGTGATGATGATGATGATGATGAAATGGTGTAATCTGAAATAAAGTTAATATTTTGGATAGATTATTCGGTGAGCAACATCTTGGCTCTGTGATTTTAATGACACCCCACGCGTAACCGTAAACATGGTAAACATGTGTGTACAAATGATATATTTCTGTCACATATAATAAAAAACATGTGAATAAATGTTGCTTTCCTAACAGGTGTTCTACGAAGAGGAGCTTGATGTGCCCCTGGTTCTCTTCAATGAGGTTCTGGATCATGTACTCCGCATTGACAGGATCTTCAGACAACCACAGGTTAATATTGATTTTCATTTCATGTGTCAGATTTGAACCATTTAGTATGGGAATATGGTGTGCAATATGGTTGTGTCAATTCTTAAGGATTTTAGGTATCAAGGATAATGGTATATCATAAGGATGCAAGGAATATATTCCTTGTATTGATAACATTTGATCAAATGCAAAACCTTGTACACATATTGTACTTGTTTCTTTTTAAGTTTATCACAGCAACGGCACAAGTCATAATCAAGCACATTGCTCCATCTTCCAAGTATGAGAAATTGAACAATCTTGAAAGCAATTTGGAATGCTATTGTTATGGCTGTGGTATTTGATTTATTTAAAGGAAATAAATCACATCGAGACATTGTAATCTTTACTGCTCTGGAAAAGTAAGTTTCCTTGAGTATTTTGACACCTTGCTCATGGAAACCTGGTGGGCCATGTACAAAGTGTATGGGGATAACAAGATCACAAAGGTAAGGGGTTTGAAATATATCTCACCTGTAATATGATGTTTCTTGTTGTTATTGTAGTTTGTTACAAATTTTGAAATGTCAAGTTAAATTTCTTCCTTTCTAATTTGCAGGGTCACTTGCTGCTGATTGGAGTGAGTGGAGCTGGAAAGACCACCCTGTCCCGCTTTGTGGCCTGGATGAACGGACTCAGCATCGTTCAAGTCAAGGTGAGCGCAAGCTTTTAATCAAACTTCTGATTTTATTATCTTGACTTGTTCTAGGTTTAGTAAAGGAAAAACCCATGCTAGTACTATTATACTTTGATTATTTTGTTTCCGAATCCCAAGATGAGACAAAATTTTGTTTTATTTTTATCTTTCAAGCCATTATGATGGAATGTTATGGAAATTTGTGAATTAAAGGGTAAATATATTATTTGAGTAAAATTTCTAAGACAAAGTGAAGTACCTTCTATGATTACTATTGTGATGTATACATTTTGTATGTATTGTTTCTTACTCAATAATTTATATGTTTTGTATAAATAAGTCTTTATGTTTATAGGTTATTCTGTAACAACCACTAACAATAGAACTTAACATCGTAACAATACATTGCAATAGAATTTAACATTGTAACAATCACTTGCAATTGAACTTAACATTCTAAAAACCACTTACAATTGAACTTAATATCCATTGATCAGGTCCACAACAAGTACACAGCGGCTGACTTTGATGAGGATCTTCGTAATGTGCTACGTCGGGCAGGCTGCAAGAACGAGAAGATCTGCTTCATCATGGATGAGTCCAACGTCTTGGACTCCAGCTTCCTGGAGAGGATGAACACACTGCTGGCCAATGGAGAGGTAAAATTGTCATCTTATCTTGTCTTTATTTGCGATCTAGTCCTTTTGGGAGCAAAATCTGTATTGTATGGATATTAAACAAAAACAGTGCTTTATCATGGATGAGGCCAACATCCTTGATTCCCGCCACCTGGAGAGGATGAACACACTGATAGCCAATGGAGAGGTAAGATTGACTACCAAGAAAGAAAACTAACGGTACTTTCCAGCACTACCACAGTCCCTTTAGGACTTCCACCCCACCCCTCCCTATGATAACTCATACCTTCACTGTAGTGCAGTGTCCTTTGACTCTAGCTTTTTGGGAAGCATTTACCTTTCAGGAGTGGTCCTGAATATGATCAGGCAGGAGTCTATGGAGAATGCACATTATGCCCAAAATCGGTCAGTCCTGAATGGGTTAAGACTATAATAATACCTTGCTTTAGCCCCCACCAGAGTGTTTAGTACCAATCCCCAATTGATCGAGACAAGAGTGCTCAAAAGGTACAGGGAATATTTAACCTCGATAGACACAATTTGTCTTTCTTTGTTCTGGTGTAAAGGATGTCTGAGGGTAACATACTTGAATGTTTTCCCCTGCTTATTTTCAGGTGCCAGGTCTGTTCGAGGGTGACGAGTACACCATGCTGATGACACAGTGCAAGGAAGGGGCGCAGAGAATGGGCAGCATGCTGGACTCTGCAGAGGAGATGTACAAGTGGTTCACTGGACAGGTCATCCGCAACCTCCACGTGGTGTTCACGATGAATCCTTCATCAGAAGGCCTCAAGGACAGGGCTGCCACCTCGCCTGCCCTCTTCAACAGGTCAGTATTTTGTGGACGGATTTAAAAAGTAGTTGTCGAGACTTGTGCTGAGGTACTCGATATCAGGAAATAGTGTGAATTCAGCCACTAGTAACCATCCAATTCAGGCTAAATCTAATCATTCTTTTCAATTTCTCTCCTATTCATTTATTTCATTCATAAGTGAAGAACTTGTATTAAATTCCTCTGATTTTCATTCATGTCATTCATTGTATAGGTGTGTGCTGAACTGGTTCGGCGACTGGACCACCCATGCCCTGTTCCAGGTCGGAAGGGAGTTCACCAATAAGGTGGATCTGGACAAGTCTGACGTGAGTAACATTCCATTCAGTTAAAGTGATCCATTAACTTGTCAAATTTAATTAATAACACTTGGAGCTTTTGCACTTTTCTTGTACCTTGTTGTTTGGCTTATGGCAACAGAAAATTAAAAAGTTGAACATATTTCCAAAGCACTTCCCTATGTGTTTTGTATTATTACTATCATTATTACTTCTACATTACAAACCCGCACAATGACTTTGTGCACCATCTCAACTGCCTAGAGAGCACACATAGCCAAGAACGGCCATTGAACCTGTTCACTACCAGATTTGGCGATTCCCATAGGGTTAATGCGCAGGGTCCACCAGGGTCCTATAGGCAATGGGTTAATGGCACTCGGGCTATTTAAATAAACTTTTTTTCCCTTCACAGTACATTGCTCCAGACTACCTGCCTCTGGCCTACGAAGACCTTCCCAAGCAGCCTACACACAGGGACGCCATCGTCAATGCCTTTGTGTACGTCCACCTCACCCTGCACCAGGCCAATCAGAGGCTCCAGAAGAGAGGAGGGCGTGTCATGGCCATCACACCAAGGCACTACCTAGACTTCATCCACCACTACGTAAGTATCCAGGGGTTGACCGAAGATTGATTGTACCCTAACCAAGTTCCCACTGCACAGTTATTTTAAGAAATGGGGCAACTTCTAGCTGGTTGCCATTGTAAGGCTTTCACTGGGTTATTCACAGCCGGCAGAAGATAGGAGGATGTGTCAATCTCGACCCTAACCCTAACTCTGAACTTACCCCCTACCCTAATCCGTATCCTTGATCCTAATCCTAAACCAAGCAGCACTTTACCAAGTATCCCATTATTGATAGAATGGAAAGAGACCCATAAGCAGTTATGATGTCTTCCTGGATATATACCTAATATAACATTATTTTCTCTCCTGCGTGTGTTGTCATTCCTTGTATTTATAGGTGAAGCTCTACAACGAGAAGCGTTCTGATCTGGAGGAACAACAACTCCATCTCAACGTGGGTCTGCAGAAGATCAAGGAGACTGTAGAACAGGTGGAAGAACTCCAGAAGAGTCTCGCCCTCAAGAGCTCGGAACTGGTAGCCAAGAACTCTGCTGCCAACGCCAAGCTTAAACAGATGGTAAGAAACTTGGAAGTAGAAGTGTGGGAACATGATGACAAATCAGATAATGAACACTGCTACCAACACAAATAAAGAAATATAAGAAATGATGATTAAAGCATTGAAGTAAGAGAGAGGCAGAGAAAAGGGGAGAACAGATGGAGGTTAAGAGCAATAACAAATACTGTACAAGCAGATCAAAAGTATTGCTGAGAAACGCAAGAGCGTCATGGCTCAAAGCCTACTGTCAATAATAACATATGTCGTTTTCTCGCCTAAAGGAAGAGGAATTTCTGAAAACTTATCGCTATCTCCCATTTTACAGGTGAAAGACCAACAAGAGGCAGAGCAGAAGAAGATGACAAGTCAGGACATCCAAGAGACATTGTCCAAGCAAACCAAGGGCATCGCTGAGAAGCGCAAAGACGTCATGGCTGATCTCTCCAAGGTCGAGCCGGCTGTGAAGGATGCCCAGCAATGTAAGATCTCTCTCATTATCATATTTTTATGGTAATTTTCTCTCTAAAAAGTTGGTAAAACAGAATTGGGGTCTTTTCAGGCATCCATCTAGTGTTCTGGATGTAGATGAAACTCTCTCAGGAGAAAAGGGGTTACAATCCTCTTTAATTTTTGCTATATTTAGTTGACAAAGGATTTCACTTAATGACCTGGATGGATGGATGGGCGGATGGATGTATGGGCGGATTGATTGATTGATTGATAGATGGATGGATGGACAGCCTGATCGATCAGTAGATAGATAGTAAATAGGTAATATAACCCAGGAATTCTCAACTCTTGTGTCCTGCAGCTGTGAAGGGGATCAAGAAGCAGAACCTGGTGGAGCTGCGATCCATGGCTAACCCACCGCCCATGGTCAAGCTGGCCCTGGAGTCCATCTGCATCCTACTAGGAGAGACCAGCACCGACTGGAAGTCCATCAGACAGATCATCATCAGGGACAACTTCATCACCACCATCATCAACTTCACCACCGAGAACGTCAGGTGAATATTACCTACTTATCATCACTGTGTAAAAAGATAATACAAGAACTGCTAATTCGCTATAAAGGCAAATTTTGTAAAATGTAAGTCAAAATTTGTGAAAAGATGGATGTAGAGGGAGATTTTATGGGGTATTGATAACGATCAGAATCATCTCCACCGTCATCAACTTCACTGAAAATGTTATGTGACTGTAGATTTCTGAAGTAGTGATGTCTCATCCATTTGTTATAATGTGGTGATGGTTCTAAACAATTTGGCTTTGATTTGGTAGGTACCCATCAGTACACCTGCTTAAATAGTTACCGGGAAGGAATGTTATTCCTTTGAATACTGATGGGCCTTATCATGGTATTTCAGCTAAAACACGAGTGATAAGGAAAAGGTGTATTAAAAATGTGGTACTATGAAAGCTATTATGACATTAAATAAGCTGTTTTTGTCTTCTTTTGCAGTGATGATGTACGAAGCAAGATGCAGAAGTATCTGAGCAATCCTGACTACAACTTTGAGAAGATCAACCGAGCCAGTTTGGCCTGTGGTCCACTGGTCAAGTGGGCTATCGCTCAGGTAAGAACCAAGCTTGTTAGTCGGCTAGTTTTTTGTATGCATATCCATGTACAAAGCTTGTTTGATAATTTTCTGACATAGCAACAACTAGTAATGAATTGAATTTGTTGGGAGTGGGTTCATTGAATAGCTCATCTTCAAGTCATAAGGCAGGGAGCGTTCATACAGTTGTTTGATATGCTAGTGAAACATTATATTTGTTTCAAATCAGATCCTTCCTAATACTTCTCTAAACTGTGTTTATTTATGTATTTATTGTTTTTTTTTAGAGATTATAGTGTTAATCTAATCGGTTGCTTTGAAATATTTGTTGTAATCTCAAGTTATTCAGAAGGATAATTCATTCCCTTCAACTAGGCAATATTTCAGTTTTGAATCTTTGGATAAAATAAGTCATAATATATGAACTCATAAGTTGCATTGGAAATAGCTAAGTAAGTTTGCTCATCTCAACGACCTAGCTTTCATTATATTAAAATACTTTACATCATCTAACAACCTCAGATCCAATATGCTGAGATGCTGAAGCGTGTGGAGCCGCTACGCAATGAACTGAGTCGACTGGAGGACGAGGCCAACGGCAACAAGATGAAGCAAGAGGAAGTCAACAAGCTGATCAACCAGCTGGAGCGCAGCATTGCCCACTACAAGGAGGAGTATGCACAGCTCATCAGCCAGGCTCAAGCCATCAAGACCGACTTGGAGAACGTCCAGATCAAGGTAAGATTGGGTCAGATATGGTGATCAGATCATAGAGAATTTTAGGTGTGTTATTATAATTGAGCTTGGTAAATGAAGCAAGAGGAAGTCAACAAGCTGATCAACCAACTGGAGCGCAGCATTGCCCACTACAAGGAGGAGTATGCACAGCTCATCAGCCAGGCTCAGGCCATCAAGACCGACTTGGAAAACGTCCAGATCAAGGTAAAATAAAAGAATTATTTCCAGAGCGTAATGTTACGCATGTTATTGCTAACTGATCTTAGTAAATGAAGCGGGACAAAGTCAACGAGGACAACGATTCAGTTGTACACCATTCTGGTAAACTACAGTATGTATTTACTTTGAGGCCTTTCAATTCTTAGGGATATTTTATCCTCTAGCAATCTAATTTGTACATCTATTAACTGATTGCAGGTTGACCGCAGCACAGCCCTCCTGCGCAGTCTGTCGGTTGAAGGGGAGCGCTGGGAAGCCGGAAGCGAGTCCTTCAAGATGCAGATGTCCACCATCCTGGGAGACGTCCTTCTATCCTCTGCTTTCATGGCCTACGCAGGTTACTTCGACCAGATGATGAGGCAGAACTTGTTCAACAGCTGGGCTCAGCACCTGCAGAAGGCGCGCATCAAGTTCAGGCATGACATCGCCAGGGTGGAGGTAAGTAAGAGTCACAAGGCTCTTTCTATTTGCCTTAGTATTATCATTACATCGTGATCATTCTGGTTTCCAAAGAGTAAATTAGTTCATTGAGCTGCTTAGTAATTATTTATGTAATGAAATCTTATTACTGGCAGAAGGTTTTTATGCCTCCGCCAACGAAGTGGCCGGAGGCATTATGTTTTCGGGTTGTCCGTCCGTCCGTACGTACGTCCGTCCGTACGTACGTCCCGTTTTCGTTCTCACGATATCTCAAGAACCAGTTGACGGATCATTTTCAAACTTAGTATGAGTGTACATATTGGGGTGACAATGATCTGATTAGATTTTGGGGTTCATGAGGTCAAAGGTCAAGGTCACAGGACTCAATATATGTTCAAAAATGCCTCGTTCTCGCGATATCTCTAGAACCGGTTGACAGATCAAATTCAAACTTGGTATGAGTGTATATATTGGGAAGACAATGATCTGATTAGATTTTGGGGTTCATGAGGTCAAAGGTCAATGTCACAGGACTCAATATATGTGCAAAAATGCCTTGTTCTCGCGATATCTCTAGAACCGGTTGATGGATCAATTTCAAACTTGGTATGAGTGTACATATTGGGGTGCCAATGATCTGATTAGATTTTGGGGTTCATGAGGTGAAAGGTCAAGGTCGCAGGACTCAATATATGTGCAAAAAAGCATCCTTCTCGCGATATCTCAAGAACCGTTTGACGGATCAATTTCAAACTTGGAATGAGTTACATACACATCGGGGTGACAATGATTGGATTAGATTTGGGGGGTCATGAGGTCAAAGGTCAAGGTCACATGACTCAATATATATGCAAAAATGGCTTGTAATCTCAAGAACTGAATGTCAGATTTCAATCTAACTTGGTACCTGAATTTTTCTTGGGAGCCAATGTAGCCATCAAAGTTTGGGGTCTATGGTCAAGGTCACAGAACTCAAAATATATATATGAAAAAAAAAAATATTTCAGTGCACGTTATTTTGGGCTTGATATTAAAAATCGCGTCATAGCGGAGGCATAATTTTCGACTGCGCGCAGTCGAAGATCCATCTAGTTTGATACCATTCAGAATCAATTACATCAATGACCAAGTAAGATGTTTTCAAAGATTGCAATGAGCGTACTTTTATCATATTGATGGTATGTTGTAAATATGCTACCTCGGTGTATTTTTCTTTTTCTCTAGTACCTGTCGAATGCAGATGAGCGTCTGCGTTGGAATGCCAGTGCGTTGCCATCTGATGATCTGTGCACAGAGAATGCCATCATGCTGAAGAGGTTCAACCGCTACCCGCTCATCATTGACCCCTCTGGACAGGCCACAGAATTCATCATGAAAGAGTACAGTGAAAAGAAGATCACAAAGACAAGGTAACCACCTTTTTGTTTATCACCTGTTTGATTATCTCAGTTTAGAACTATTAGAATAACAAAAGATTGGAGAGATTGGCCAGCTCTCCGGAATTTTCCCATTCAAATAAGTTTATCATTTTATCTGAATTAACTTTATAGAGGATAATTTGTTGAATGTCCCCTGAAATAAAGGATAACATCAACCTATCTGTCACAATACTTCCAAAAGATTAAAATTCCAGTGAGTAAAAGCAGGGTCACATGAAATTAAGGATCACCTCAATCTAACTGCCTCAATCCTTAATATTCTAGTTATTTTTAGCAAGATCATAAAAGTCTTGCCCTCTTCTTAACTCCTTGAGTGCCAAGCTCGCATTTTTGCGAGTTACAATACACACAAATGCCATAGATCTTTGAAATCCCTGGCACTCAAAGTGTTAATAAGATCTCAGTTTAGAACTATTAGAATAACAAAAGATTGGAGAGATTGGCCAGCTCTCCGGAATTTTCCCATTCAAATAAGTTTATCATTTTATCTGAATTAACTTTATAGAGGATAATTTGTTGAATGTCCCCTGAAATAAAGGATAACATCAACCTATCTGTCACAATACTTCCAAAAGATTAAAATTCCAGTGAGTAAAAGCAGGGTCACATGAAATTAAGGATCACCTCAATCTAACTGCCTCAATCCTTAATATTCTAGTTATTTTTAGCAAGATCATAAAAGTCTTGCCCTCTTAACTCCTTGAGTGCCAAGCTCGCATTTTTGCGAGTTACAATACACACGAATGCCATAGATCTTTGAAATCCCTGGCACTCAAAGTGTTAATAAGATAATAATCAGTGACATTAACTGAAATTATTTTCTTTTAAAAAATCTCTTCTAGCTTCTTGGACGATGCTTTCCGAAAAAACCTTGAGAGCTCTCTGCGATTTGGAAATCCATTGCTAGTGCAGGTGAGTCTCGTGTATTGCTTGTTGCATTATGTCTGGATCTGGATAATGTGTGTCAATTAATGGTGCCAGGATAAAGGCAAGTCCAATGATTGTTTGAACTTTTCAATTTGAGTGGTGGTGTTGAATCCAATAAATCCCACAGAGAATTTGTGATGTAGGTAACAATTTAAAGATTTTTCAGGATTTTGATAACTATGACCTTATCCTGAATGAGGTTCTGAACTGTAATTTTGTGTACTCATTTGTCTGGATGATTAGGACATTGATTTTAAACAAATTATATCACATCTTTGTATTATGTTGGACAATATTGATGAATTGTCTCTTCTATCCGTTACAGGATGTGGAGAACTATGACCCAATCCTGAACGCCGTTCTGAATCGTGAGGTGCGTCGTACTGGTGGTCGTGTGCTCATCAGTCTGGGTGATCAGGACATCGATCTCTCGCCATCCTTCATGATCTTCCTCTCCACCAGGGATCCAACTGTAAGCATTCTTCATTTTATTTATTTATTTTTTTATTTTTTTAAAATTTCAATCCTGTATTTCATATATTGTTTATATTTATTAAAATGTAGCAAATTTATTTATAATTAATTTAATAGTATATGTATTTTTTTTCAACAAGCAAAAAATGGAAGAATTATTTGGAGATTTGATTGATCTTACCGTGCTTGTTTCAAACC
This sequence comes from Echinarachnius parma, assembly GCA_037951105.1. NCBI lineage: Eukaryota > Metazoa > Echinodermata > Echinoidea > Clypeasteroida > Echinarachniidae > Echinarachnius > Echinarachnius parma. The sequence continues at coordinate 19,951 of JBAMJV010001316.1, read as the reverse complement.
TTGTAATTGTTTACTGTTGTTATGTTATTGTAAATTACGGACCATTGGACTCATGAAATGGTGATAAGTGTTACTTGATGTACACAAAGGAACAGGAATTATTTTCAATTTTTATAGACCATATGAATCTCTCATGAGATTAACTCCTACGATGGACCTTTGTCTCTATGCACAGGTTGAGTTCCCACCAGACATCTGTTCCCGTGTGACGTTTGTCAACTTCACTGTAACCAGGAGCAGTTTGCAGAGCCAGTGTCTCAATGAGGTACAGTACCAGAAAATGTGTTTTGTTGCCCTATTTCGTTTTCAAACCCATTGCCTACAGGTAACCTGGTTGTTCCAATATTAACTGTAAGGCCAATCGCAGTTCAGGTATACCTCACACGCACTCATGCACCCACATGGCATATTTTTGCCTACCATTGTGAAAGAGGATATAATAAATTAATTGTGCATGTTAAAACGAGACCCCAAAACTGATTTTGAGCAGAAATTTTAGCAATGATATAACTTACAAATTTATTTTGTGTGCAAATATCTATTATTTTTTGGTGACCCACATAGAAGTGCATATTTTGTGAAATAGCATTAGTATGATTGGGATGATAATGTTATAATATTATTTTTTCACCATGACCAAGCATACAAAAGGCAATATTTTATCAAAGTTGTAGGTATACCAGTTGTAATTTGCTATTGAGGATTTTCTAATTCCGTCATCGGATTAAAATTCTTGTTGCCCAATCATAAATTGGATACATTTGTAATGTCCCTAAGTACAATTTGACTAGCCCCAGGCCAGCAAGCCAGTGTCAGTGTAGAGCTCTGCCTAAAGGAAACAAAATGCACCCTGTAGTTGTACTAGTAATGCCAGTTGCAATTATGCTCTGCTTAAAACTTGTATTTTCCCCTCTCAGGTACTGAAGGCCGAGCGCCCAGATGTGGACGAGAAGAGATCTGATCTGCTGAAGCTGCAAGGTAAAAATTACTCAAAAGGAATTCAAACAAAACACAGTCTCAAGAGTTTTCATTGTTTTCATTCAGTTTGTATTGGAATATTTGAATGTATTGGAATCTTCAAAGAAGAATAAATTAAATCTAAGAAAAGGGAAACTATCATCTAATAAAGAAGATGAATATAGAACACACGAAATGATACAGTTGCACACTCAAACAAATATCAAGAGTTATTCTTTATAGCTGACTAATGAATGTTCCAAAATTAATTGATAAATTATTTAGATTTTTTTATTGTATGACTGATTCATCTGCAGTAAATTTTGTGTACCACTTCCAAATGCAGGATAGCGTAAGATATTTATTTGCTTAGTATGCAAGAAGATTATTATTTGGAAGCTGTAGATTCATTTTAAATTTTGAATGTTTTGAGTAGTTTGAGGAATAATGTTCGCATGGGAGCTGCAGATGACAAAAAAGGAATGATAAAGGGATTGTGTATTTAAAGGACGTTTTTCTGTTCTGTTTTTGATTTGCAGGTGAATTCCATCTTCGCCTTCGTCACCTTGAGAAGTCACTCCTGCAAGCCTTGAATGATGCCAAGGGAAGGATCCTCGACTCAGACAGGTAAATTAATACATTTCATTGAAGGGGGCTTAAATTGACTTGGTCGTTGTAAGTGAGGGGATCTTTAAGGGGTTCACTGGAAAGCACCATTTATTTCTTGTGTCTTATGGTCGGTAGCTGTCTGAGAGCTGAATAAATGTTGCTTACGCACAATTCTGCAGGCACAGTGCTGCGCTGCACATTTTCTAAATGACCTTTAGAAGTGAATGCATTAAGTCAAAATTTTCCTAGTCAAAATTTGGGAAAGTTAAATTTTTCTTAAAGTTTCAATGGATTTGCAAAATGGACTGAATTGTTTACTCTTCTTGCCTTGTATAGCATCATCACCACCCTGGAGACGCTGAAGAAAGAGGCAGCAGAGGTGACGAGGAAGGTGGAGGAGACGGACCAAATCATGGCTGAGGTAGAGACGGTCTCCCAGCAGTATCTGTCCCTTGCTCAGTCTTGCAGCAGTATCTACTTCACTCTGGAGGCTCTAAACCTGGTAATGTTCCATATTTCTTACTTTTAACCCCCTATTTTATCATCCTACTGTATTTACTGTTTTTAACTGCAACATAGTCTTCTAGCAGTCTGTATCCGTCGCCCATTCTACTTATGGAGTGGGCACACGAGACTTGCGACGACCTGCAACAGCCTGCAACAGCCTGCAACAAGACAATAGAACTTATGAAGGGCCGATCATGTTCCAAATAACTAGACGTTACAACAGAATGCAAATATCGCAATAAATTCGGTCTAAATCCCAATTATAGCCATAAATAGGTTCTGTGTATTATATATCGGCTAGAATAAACCTTACATATGATTTATCGTACTTAATAAGCAGTATAAGGTTGTTGATCAAACAATAGCACGACCGGTCACATGAAACGCGTGCGCCGTGTGTTCTCTTGCGACGGCAGGTTCCCGTCGCAAAGGTTTTCGAACATCAAAATATCGGTTCAAAATCCGTTGCGACCAAAACAATAGAAAGGAGAGAGAGCGTGCGGTGATTGTGGTGATTGCGGTGGCTGCAGCTTACCCTATTGTCCTATTGAAATTGTATCAATGCCAAACACTCATGGTTTGGTAGACAATACTTAATCCTGAATACTTCAGGCAAGTCTCATCGCATGCGGTAATTGCGGTGACCTATTGAAATTATATCCATGGCAACGGTGCATTGTTTGGTAGACAATGATTTATCCTGAATACTCCAGGCAAGCCTCTACATATTTCTCCTTTTCATCAAAAGTTATTTATTCTCAATACACACCCTCGCCATTGAAAGGGAGGTATTCAACCGACAGATTTATATTGTCATGATTGGGATCGGCATCCACATGACAACGCTGGGGGGGGGGGGGGGGGGTTCTCGGCGCCTGCGCTCTTAGGCACAAGATTCTCCTTCATGTCCCACAGTTGTTATTGTTGTTGTTTGTCTACCTTGTTTACCGCGGTATTTTATATTTGGCCCATTGGGGGGTCTTTGTATGAGCTAAAAGCCAAAAGCTTGCACCACGTACTATGTTTACATTTTGCCACATTTGTCTTTGATATGGCTCCATACTCGGGCTAATTTCATATAAGCTTGGTGCACCAATATGGCAGCCCACCGCTAGCATGCTCTTCGGGAAGTAGAGGATGTGTACAATGCGGGTCCGACGCTTAGAGGCTATTATGCGCCTTATAAATTATTATAAAATTATATTATTGTTATAATTATCAATATTACTATTATAATTATTAGTATTATTAGGAGTAGTAGAAGTAGTAATAGTATTCCATAATTGTTGCAACATGACCATATCAATATAAGAGCAGAGAGATATTAACGGTCATCCTTGAATTGCGGAATATGTGTACAGGGCGGTGATGTATTACAGACTTTGGCAAAATCCGCCTTTCATATGTGCACGTGACCAATCGCAAGCTGTTGCAGGTCGTCGCAAGTCTCGTGTGCCCACTCCATTAACTGATGCTCTAGAGCTTATAAGTCTGTGGGAATTCGGGGTAAACTCAAGATCCTAGCAATCATGCATTAAAAGGTTAAATGTTAATGACTCTGGTTTGGCTTTCTGGTTTAGTTTCTGTATTTTGTAGTATCAAGAGCTCCTCATCATTAATTGCCCTGAAGGAATACATAATTCTATAATAACCGATCCTTAATAACCAATACTTTCTCTCCTCTCTATTCCGTTCATTATCCCAGGTCCACTTCCTGTACCAGTACTCTCTGAAGTTCTTCTTGGACATCTTCCACTCTGTGCTGTATGACAACCCCCATCTCCAAGGAGTCACAGAGTACTCGGCAAGACTCTCCATCATCATCAAGGATCTCTTCCAGGTAATCATGATGATGATGAGGAGGAGGTGGATGAGGATGATGAGGAGGAGGTGGATGATGGCGATGAGGAGGAGGTGGATGATGGTGGTGATGAGGATTATGATGATAATGAAAATGATGATAGGAGGTGGTGGTGTTGGTGATAATGACCGTGGCAAGGTGATGGTAACGGTGATGGGGATGATCATGATGATGTGATTTATCATAATGATGGATGAGGATGTGGAGGAGGAGGTGGATGATGGTGGTGATGATGATGATGAGGAGGAGGATTATAATGATGGTGTTGGTGGTGTTGTTGAAAATGACCGTGGCAAGGTGATGGTGACGGTGATGGGGATGATCATGATGATCATGATGATGTGAATTATCATAATGATGGTGATGGTGATAAGAGATTGTCATGATCATGGTCATGGTGAAAGTGTCAGTGATAAGTAACATTAGTAGTGACAGTGTTATGATGGTGATGATGTTGGTGATGGTGTGGGTATGATGATCATCAGTTTTTAAACCTGCACAAGTGTTTTATGAAGTGCGTTATTCAAGATATATTATCGTCATGATATTTGTAATGATTAATTCTTTTAATGTTCAGATTTCTTACAATCGAGTTGCCCGTGGCATGCTCCACCAGGACCATCTTGTCTTTGCTGTGGTGCTCTCCAGAATCCACATCAGAGGCATGCAGAGGTAAGATCAATGCTCCTCATAAAAATGATGGTGATGATATAGTGATTTGTACCTATCATAGCGCTTTACATTTTCATTATTGCCTGGATCATTGGATAAACTCTGCAATCAATGTAGCACACAGAGTGCATTTTTTCAACTCCACTGGGGAGTATTCCAACCAGTCACCCGTAAAGCCTACACAGTGCACGATACGAATGCACTTACATTCCTGATACCTATTTATACACTTGTGTAGAGAGCACCAATATGGATTAAACATCATTCTGAAGGAGAAATGCCAGGGATGAATCAGATTTGACCAGAATATCCACACCCTTTTATTGCCCATGATTGAGGGCTTGTCAACCTGAAAATCTGATACTGTAGTTATTGATGTATCATGAATAATGTTTATTTGTACATTTAACTCAGTCATAATGTCCACATTGCACCACTTCTTTCCCTTTGTCTATTCTTAACAGTGAGAGAGACTACAACCAAGAGTTTGAGCACTTCTTGCGAGGGGCTGACGTGACGATCCGCACCTCATCCGCTCCCAAGATTGAGGGTCTGACCAACGATCAGACCGAGGCCATGATGAGACTCGCCAAGATACCAGCCTTTGCCGGACTGCCAAACTTTGTGTCATCATCAAATGTAAGTACCGTTTGGTACCGGAAATTTGCTCTTAAGAAATACAGTTTGTTTATTTTTTTATATTTTGTAGCAATTACATGTTTGTATTTTGTTGAGTATGAGCACTTTGTCCAATGATCATATTATAGCGACTGTGAGACTCTCAGAAAATCATATATGCCTTCGCTGTTCAGTTTGTATCAGTTTTTGTGCCATCATCAAGTGTTAGCTACTTGAATCATTCTCGTGAAATGTATTTCTGTGTATTTTGATTTTGTAGCATTTACATTTTTGTTCTGCATTTCTTTGAGTATGAACGCTTTGTCCAATAATCTGTTACAGGCAATGATGAGATTCTCCCAACTGTAGACCATCACTGGTCTGCCAGATTTGTTTGTCCTCAACTAGCGTTAATAGCTCATTTAGGAACTACCGTTTGTTTGTTCTTTTACTTGTGTTATTATGTTGATTGTTTTGTTTTAATTGAACCTTCAGTTTAGTTGTATCTAATTTGTGTTTAGCATCCATTGCTAGACGTTAATTCACAACAATTAGAGTTATGTATAACAGACCTATTCCAATGCAATAGATTGTTGAATGCTAATCATATTTCAGTTAATGCAAAGTGAGACTTGTACATTATTTCAATTGTTTTTTAATTTCTTATATTCTTATTGCATTATGCAATTCAAGATCTTCAAATAAGACATCTCTTACAGTGTAATGTGCAAGCGACAAATGAACAAAAAATATCCTATCCATATTTTGTTTCCCCCTTTTGTAGATCTGCATTTTGTGTGCACCTTTTATTTGTTCAGAAAATATATGAGCATTCTTTTAATCATGTTTAGACATTTTTCATTTACCAAAAACAGCCACAATCCATGTTTGGTGAATGTAATTACGCGGTCAGTTGTTTTCTATTTATTCAGTTTGTTTGATACTTCTTTGCATGTCAGACACCTAGAAGATAGCTCCTTCAAAGATCTGTTTTAGTAAACCTTACATTCTAGTCTTGCTGTATTATCTTAAATATGTTGTAAAGCTTCTTCATAGTAGAAAATAGTGGGAAATATGTCTAAAACCAAAGTGGTCTTTTTAATGTGATTATGTTTGTCACAGATAATGACAATGTCAAAGAAAAGAAATTGAATAATATAATAACCTTCTAGCATAAAGATGAATAATTGGTGGTGGTATTTGTTTTTAAATTGCAGTAGCATTAGAGACATGAGTCACTTTAAATATCAAATGCTGCTTTAGTAAAATCCTAGTCAATGCATGCCAAAGAATAAGTAAAAGCAAGTACCTGCAGCTGATATGATCAAAATTATTTTTTAATATGTATTGGTTATGTTGATTGTAATTCAAGCAAATGATACTCAATATCAGTAAGGAAAATGTATGGTAGAAAAACTTATAGACACAGAGTTGCCTATTCAGATTTTGTTTAATCAAATTTTAATCATTATGCTTTGTATGTGTACTTTGTACATTTCACTTTTGTTCCAATTTTGCCTTCAAATTATGTTTTCAACTGTGCATCAATTAATTAAGTATGTTTTTATTTGTCTGCAGAAGTTGGTAGCTAATTGTACAAATCTGTTATTTCCGCCCCCAGGACTTCCTGAAGTGGATGAATTCACAGAACCCAGAACACACTCCACCTTCCTGCTGGAAAGAGGCTACTCCTTTCAGTAAGTATGATATAGATAATTAGTATGCTCCCCAGGGAGTTAAGATGATGCATAAGTATTTTGTGTTTAAACTGTACCCTGCACCTCTGAATAGTGCACATAGATAGACAGTGTGCTGTAAATGCTGTACATTATGGATTACAACAATGTCAATATCAACGAGTAATGCATTTATTGAGAAAGAATATATATATATATGATCACATACCACCAACAACAAAATGTATGTTGAAGACCAGTTTCTGCATGTCACTGTAAAGAGGATGGAGCTGGCCATTTCATAAAAGCAAAGCACTTTGGAAACCATGTATTGCTTATTTTGTCTGTGAATCTGAACCTGGTATCGTTATGCAGTATTTGGATAGGTGTTTGTGCATGCTACAGCAAAGGAGATTGATCTTCACATTTCATGAATTTCATGTCATTAAACCCCTTTTAAATAATCTCTAATAATGTTCTTTTTCTTAAAATTGCAGCTGGTATTGGCAAGGCCCTGTACCAGATGTTACTGGTCCAGACCTTCCGGCCGGACAGACTGCTAGCATCCACTCAGATGTTTGTGGCTGCGGTGTTTGGAGAGCGGTTTGTGCACGCTGCAGAGAAGGAGATGGACTTGGCCAATGTTGTGGACTCTGAGGTACTAGGAACAAAAATTACTCTTCTTTGGTGACCACTTGTTCTGATGGTCAGGGCACAGTTGTTGCCAAAGGGATCAGTTTTCATGGAGGGACACTTGTTGCATTAATTGTTGCCAACAACGATTAGCAAAGGGACACTATATACCTTAGTAGATCCTAAAACCTCTGTCCTGCTTTACTCTTCATTATATTGTAGGAAACAGATTAATTGTCTAATGAAATACTGTGATTTTTTGGTTATTTTTAATGATTAATATTCTGCACAGAACAATACAAAACAAAGTAGCATTTTGTGCAAATCCATGGCTGCGAAATATGGATCTTGAAAATCATGCAAACAATTTTCATGCATATACAAATTTTGGTGTGCTGAAAATAAATCAACCTTACTTGATATCACATACTGTTCTCGATGTGATATTTTCTCTGTTTTTAATAGTAATCCCTGTATCATTTTGTAACCCACAGCTGAAGAGCAACGTGCCGGTGCTGATGTGCTCTGTGCCTGGCTACGATGCCAGCTGGCGTGTGGATGATATGGCAGCTGAGCTCAACCGCACCATCTCCTCCATCGCCATTGGTCAGTATTTGACAAATTTTAACAATTCAATATTTAGTGGATATGTATTTTCTACTAGTATCAAAAGCTTACGTCAGTCAGTTGGTTAGTTAATTGTTTGTATGGTAAGTTATATATGTGTGTATTATATGAGTTATTTAACAATCTGGTTAGTTGTTAGCGTGATAGTTTGTAAGCTAGCTAGTAAGTTAGTTAGATAGTTAGTTAGTTTAGTCAGTTAGGTTAGTTGGGCTTATATGATGCAAGCCAAAGGGTTATGTCATTTCTAGACTACCCGCTTACAAGTATCTATCTATTGTTCATTTCCACAGATAAAACTTGTTCCTTGTCCTCAATGATAAGTGTCTATGTATTATTCTTTTATCCAGAAGTCTATCACTAATTAGTAATGAATTTTGTTTCAACCATATTTGTATTTTGTCTTGTAGGCTCTGCTGAGGGCTTCAGTGATGCAGATAAAGTCATCAACTCTGCTTCCAAGTCGGGCAAGTGAGTACAGACGTTCTACCTAGAATATCAACAGTGGTTTAAATCTTAACCTGACTTTAAATGTGTCATGGATCAAAGTTTACCCATGGACAAAAAATTGAATTACTAGTAGCATGTTTATTCTACTCTCCAGGAATTATGCCATTTTGTTTTTGACATATTCATTTATTTTATGTATTTAGTTGGTTTCTACATGTCTATTATTAACCCATTTAGATATTGTCATAAAAATACTTTGGCTGTGCATGTTATATAAAATCAATTAAATTGAGAATTGAGTGAGAATTTGGTGTCTCAAAGCTTAATTTCAGTGGCCCTGGGATAGCAGGCCTGTGCTAATTATGAGCAGTATTTAGTATGAATTTATGTTTTTTGTCTGATTACTAACTTCTAAATATCTAACTTTGCCCCTTGCAGATGGGTGATGCTGAAGAATGTGCACCTTGCTCCTCAGTGGCTGGTCCAGCTGGAGAAGAAGCTGCATAGCCTCTCGCCCCACCCCAACTTCAGACTCTTCCTCACCATGGAGATCAACCCCAAGGTATGAAAGACCCTCCCTCCCCCCCCCCCCCCCCCCCCACCCCCGGCACACTATTCCCTAACAGAAACATACATACACTTGTGATAGGAAGCTGCACAGCCTCTCACCCCACCCAAACTTCAGACTCTTCCTCACCATGGAGATCAACCCCAAGGTATGAAACACCCTTCCTCCCCCCCCCTCGGCACACTATCCCCTAACAGAAACATACATACACTTGTGATAGGAAGCTGCACAGCCTCTCACCCCACCCAAACTTCAGACTCTTCCTCACCATGGAGATCAACCCCAAGGTATGAAAGACCCTCCCTCCCCCCCCCCCCCCTCCCCCCCCCCCACCCCCGGCACACTATTCCCTAACAGAAACATACACTTGTGATAGGAAGCTGCACAGCCTCTCGCCCCACCCCAACTTCAGACTCTTCCTCACCATGGAGATCAACCCCAAGGTTTGTAATACAAAGACAAACCCGTTACACATGTACACACTTACCCACATCTGTGCACAAATGGCAGACATGAATTTTAAAAAATTCTTGTAGATCTTGTATATTTAAAAAAAATTATGACATCTTATGTTTATTATTCATATATTTATGATAATAGCTTATAACTTAAGCCAACGAAACTGTAATTAAAATATCACTAAATTATATGTCAAACGGGGATGATTTTCAATCATAGAAGGAGCCATTTAAATCCACCCATGATTATTGTTTTATTTTTAATTGTGATTTTTGTAATGCTGGAATGTATATTTCTTCTCTATGCAGGTTCCAGTGAACCTATTGCGTGCTGGTCGGATCTTCGTGTTTGAGCCTCCTCCTGGAGTCAAGGCTAACCTGTTGAGGACATTCAGCACTGTTCCCGTCGCTCGCATGAACAAGGTCAGTATTAAACTCCCTCATCACTTTTATTTCCTCATTAACATCTTCACTCCATTTTGTCATCTTCTAAAAAGTTACTTGTTTCCCCTCTTCCTTTCTTCTCATCATTCCTTCTTTTTGCCTTCTTCCTTCATCATCTGCTTTATCCACTTCCTCTTCTTTCCTCCTCCCTGTGCTTCTGTATACTTTTGTCCTTATCCACGCTTGTCTCTCTTTTAGTCTCCCCTTTCCTGTTCCTCCTCCTCCTCCTCCTCACCATCATCATTATCCTCTTTTGTACTCCTTTCCCTGTACTCGCCCCCATATTTCTATTCTACTCGTCCTCCCCCCTAATGGTGAACAAATCAGACCCGAAATGTAATGTTTATATTCTTCTTTCCCACCATGCTCCCAGCGAGTGAGCTCACCTGTACTTCCTGCTGGCCTGGCTTGCATGCCATGGTTCAAGAGAGGCTGGTTGACAGCCCCGGTTTGGCCAAGGATGAAATGCAGTCATTGATTCAATAGGAAAATGCTCTAGTTGAGTTAATCAGATAATGCTAACTGATATTTATATTTATTTTCTTCTTTCCACCAGGCTCCCAGTGAGCGAGCCCGCCTGTACTTCCTGCTGGCCTGGCTGCACGCCATAATACAAGAGAGGCTGGTCTACAGCCCCCTGGGGTGGGCCAAGAAGTATGAGTTCAGCGAATCAGACCTCCGCTGTGCGTGCGACACACTGGACATCTGGATCGACACTGTGGCAAAGGTGAGAAAGATGATCATGATCATAGTAATTTTATACTTGTAATGTGCATGGATGCAAATAAATTTCATAAAAATAAATTTCATTAAAATGTTATTAGGTACAGATGCAAATCAATTTCATAAAAGTCGTGTTTGATCCATGGTCATGCCTTCAGTAGCATTTCATTGGCAACTTGCAGTCAATCCAAACTCCCTTTATGCTTTAGGCGGTTGAATTACATTTCTTACTGACGTTCTTCAATCCTACTGACTATTCCTTTGTGTCTTTTCTTTGAAACAGGGACGCTCCAACCTGCCCCCAGACAAGGTGCCATGGGAGGCCATGAAGACCCTCCTCTCTCAGTGCATCTATGGAGGACGCATCGACAATGATTTCGACCAGGTAGGCATCTTTTGACTTAACATCTAGATATTCTGCAGCCTATGGGTCATTTCATTTCAATACTACATTTGGGAGGAAAATCTTATGAAGTTAATGGATCACTTCTACATATATTTGAAGTTTAAGAATATGTTAAATGCATTTTTGTAAAAAAATACAATATTTGCATTATTATTTGGTATTAAAGGGTCATAATGGGTGGCTAGATTACATGACAAAATGTCTGAAGGGTAGATCTAAACTGGTTCTGTGTTTTCTCAATTTTTTTGCCAGCGCCTGCTGTCAGCCTTTGTGGAGAAGCTGTTCCAGTCCAAGAGCTTTGACTCTGACTTCCCTCTCATCCCAGACGTAGAGGGCAAGGCCATCTGCATGCCTGAAGGCATCAGGTAATGGATGATATTGATGATGATGATGATGGTGACGACAGTAGTGATGGTGGTAATAATGATGAAGATATGTTGATGATGATGATGATGATGATGATGATAGTGGTGGTGATAAGGATGATGATGATGGTGGTGATGGTGATGCTCATGCCTCATGGTCATGGCGATGATGATGGTGATGGTGGTGATGATGATGATCATGGATGATGGCATTCATGATTATGGGGGTGATGATGAATGATGATGAGGAGGCTGCTGCAATTGTATAATAATCATGATGGTGAAGGTGATGGTCATTTTGATGATTGGATGATGACTATGATAATGATTATAAGGAAGATGGTTGTGATGATGGCATTATTTTGGGATATTAATATTGTGATAGCAATTATGGATGAAAGATGATGTTGAGAAAGAGGCTAAGGAGGAAGGGGATTGGTATGATGATGATATAATTTAAGAAGATTGGCAATCATTAAAATTAAGAGATGATAATAATGAGTTGAACTGATTATTTGATCTTGTTTGTACCTTCTCTATCTTGTCATCTCCTAGACGAGAGCAGTTTGTGCAGTGGGTGGAGGCTCTGCCAGACAACCAGACCCCGTCCTGGCTTGGACTACCCAACAATGCAGAGAAACTACTCCTCACCACACAAGGTAACTAATCATTCTCTTTTAGTTCTCATTCTAATTTGTTATATTTTCTTATTTGTTAGTGACGTGATTCATGCATTTAGAGACAAAATCTAATTTTGTTTTCACTGGGTAGAGATTACCAGACTCAATCCTGGCTATAAACATTGGTTTAGAGTAACTTTGAGTTTTGGGTGCACTACTGTTTTTCAGGAACCAGTCTGATCACCAAGCTGCTCAAGATGCAGACGTTGGAGGATGAAGAGGACTTCATGCAGGGAGGAGCCCCAGAGACGGAGGAGAAACGAGAGAGACACTCGTCTGACGGACGCCCTGCATGGATGCGAACACTCCATGCCTCCGCCTCCAACTGGCTCTCACTCATTCCCAAGGTAAAGAAATATTCCTATAATAAATTAAAACATAAGAAAACTGACCAATAATATTTGTTAAATAAATGAATCCCTTTGATCGTTGAAATTCTGACCTTTTTGATGGTTCTATTAATTTGTTAATTTATTTATGTTTTCTTAATATTGTAGCATCATCAGTGCTCTGGCACTAATATCAGTGGCCATGTGGTACAAACAATACAAATATAACAAAGTAGAACATAACATACAAACAAGTAGACATGATGAAGTTATTTTCAAAATGTTTGTTCACCCATGACAGAAACTGACCCTGATGAAGCGCAGTGCTGACAACATCAAGGACCCACTCTTCCGCTTCTTTGAGAGAGAGGTAAGAACCCGAATTCAATTGCATAGCACTAAATCATTATATAATATCAATTTGATTGATTTAAAATGCCATCCACAACATTGCCTGGATGTTTGATGGCTTCTGTTTCACCATGGCTTGCCACATCTTCCTGTCTTATGTTAACCTTGTGGCTTGAGTTAGAGAATTAATGCATCTATTGGCACAGTCTTGTTTAATTTATGTGATCGACAAATGACATCATATCTATCATCACTATTAATCATAGATGCATGGGGAATTAATCATGTAAGCTTGTATTAAGGGTCCAGAGGATTCTTCCAATTTAACTTGCCACTCAGAGTGTTAATTGATCAATTATCATTAACATCCTCTAGGTGAACCATGGCAACCAGCTGCTGAAGGATGTGCGCAGCGATCTCAACGACGTTCTTGCTGTGTGCGTGGGCAAGAAGAAACAGACCAACGATGACCGCGCCCTGATCAGCACCCTAGCCAAGGGCATGCTTCCAGATAGCTGGAATCGCTTCACCGTGCCCGCCGGCCTCACCGTCATCCAGTGGGTGTCAGACTTCAGCGAACGCATCAACCAGCTGCAGAAGGTCTCCACGGCAACCGCATCGGGTGGCGCAAAGGAGTTGAAGGTAATTTCAACAAAATATCATTGCAGTGGAGAAAATCTTTGTACTTTGTATCAAACTTTTTAACAAAAAATTTAAAGTTAAAGTATTTGTACCTTGTATTATTTTAGGAGAGAGTATTTGCACTTCATCCAAATTTATTTGAGTCATTACATGGAAGTACTTATCAATACTGAATAAAACCTCCATTATTGAAGTCTACTGTATTATTGTACAATCTAAACATAACTGACCACTCGTTGTGGCAATATTATTTATATATATATAGATATTTTAAATCATTGTTGTTTACAATTTTAAGAATCTTCATAAATGTTTCAATGAATGAAATGCTCCACAGATTTTTATGAACAAGTGTTTGCTAATAACCATAGATCTGTCATTTTGAATCAATACTGTGGTATCTCGTACAAATTAACGAATACCTTAATAAGTTACAGAGGAACCAATCAATGTGGTAGTTCATCAGAATTGATGAATACCCTTACAAATTAAAGAGATAATAAATCATTGTGGTAGTTCATCAGAATCGATGAATACTCTTACAGGTTATAGAGATAATAATTTGTTTCATGTTTTTCTATTGACAGAGCCAGTGTGTGTGGTTGGGCGGTCTGTTCACTCCAGAGGCATACATCACAGCTACCAGGCAGTATGTGGCTCAGGCAAACAGCTGGTCACTTGAAGAACTTTACCTAGAGGTAGGCAACTGATTGGTTGGTTGGTTGGATAGATGAATGGGTGGATAAATGGATTGAATAATTGATGGTGTTTTATTTAATACATGAACAATTATGATTACATGAAAGTAAAGCAACAATGGAAATTCTGTTTTTATTTGAAGTGACCAGAGGCAGTATGTGTCGAATAGTCCATCTTTCTATCCTGTTGTGTAATCCCATGAACCAGTTGACATAATTATCATCATCAAACTTGGACCTTGAGTAGCCAATGATATGATTAGATGTTGGGGGCATGAGGTCAAAGGGTTTCTTACTATGTATATTTGTTGCATTTATTTTCATTTGTTTTCTTCATTTGCAGGTGACCGTTACAGACCCAGGTGTTGAACTGAAGCTCACAGACTGCAGCTTTGCTGTATCAGGTATGTATTCAATTCCTACCTTGTACATTTTAACCATCTTCCATTGAAGATGGAGTTGATGATTTTGGCATAACATTTATATTCTCCATAGACTCCAGGTCAAGGTGTTTTTTTTAAAAGCTAGTCCTGAATGGATTATAACTGTAGTATAAACAAACTATCAATATAATTACTTGTTACAAAGATAACTATAGCTTCAAATTGATAGGAAGAGATTTAATATTTAATTTAACTTCCTAGCTTCAAAGAATAAGGAAGAGATTTAATATTGAATGTAATTTCCTAGCTTCAAAGAATAAGGAAGAGATTTAATATTGAATGTACAGTCAAACCTGTCTTAGCGGCCACCTGTCTATAGCAGCCAACCTGCCTATAGTGGCCACTCAAAGTGATCCCTTGCAGAGAAAAACAGTGTAATTGAACCTGTCTATAGAGGTCACCTGTCTACAGTGGCCACATTTCTTGTCTCCCTTGGGTGGCCACTATAGACAGGTTTGACTGTAATTTCCTAGCTTCAAAGAATAAGGAAGAGATTTAATATTGAATGTAATTTCCTAGCTTAAAAGAATAAAGAAGAGATTTAATATTAAATGCAATTTCCTAGCTTATAAGGAATTACTTCCTAGCTTAAAATTATGAGGAAGTGATTTGAAATTGAATGTTATTATTTCCTCCTCTCCTTTTGTTTCTTTGTATGACAGGTCTGAAGCTGCAGGGTGCAGTGTGCAAGCTGAACAAGCTTGTTCTGAGCAACGATCTCCTGTGTGAGCTACCACATACCAGTCTGTCCTGGATCCATGTGGAGAGCGGAAACATGCCTAGCCTCAAGGGCATGGTAAGTCTTAGTCAAATTAATGTAGACTAGAAATGTAAAACCATACGTACAAAGAAACAAATACAAAACAGCATTGACCGCACTGGCATAGATCGGTAGATTTGTTTGTTACATGGTTAGGGGGGGAATGAATAGATCATTCCTCATAACAAAATAAACCACTTACAGATCTACGCTAGTGACTCTATAGCTGCCATAGTCAATCAATATATAAAAGCTGGCATAGACCACTTTGTCCTGGGTCCATGGTGATTGATTGACTGCATTGTTAAATATCAGATTGATCTGATTTAAATCAAATTATTGATTGATAGATAATCTGTTAACTTTGTTGAACAATCAATTAAAGCATTCACTCGATTTAAACAGAAATCATGATATAACAAGTGTCTTTTATATAATTTGTGTTCAGTTAACTATCAGTATTTCCCTCTCTGCTACTCTCTGTACAGGTGAAACTCCCAGTGTACCTGAACCAGACCAGAGCTGACCTGATGTTCACCCTGGACATGACCATGGGGGAGGCTGCCAACGATCTGACCTTCTATGAGAGGGGCGTAGCCCTCCTGTGCTCTGGCCTCTCAGCTTGAGCATCCCACCAACACCCCCCCCCCCCCCCCCTTCCCACTCTCTTCCCAAACCCCTAAGTAAGACATAAGGGGATTTCATGTTTCATCCTGGACATAACTGATGCTGAGGCTGATGCAAGTTATCTAACCTTCTATGAGAGGGCTGTTGCCCTCCTGTAATCTGGCCTCTCGGCTTGAGCACCCACATTGAACATCTTCCTCCACCCCCTCACCCCCTCCTTATCTGTCACGTACCAGTAAGACACATTCAGCGGTGATTTCATGTTTTATCATCGACATAACTATCGGAGGCTGGTCCAAGTTATCTTACCTACTATGTAAGAGGCATAGCCCTTCTGTGATCCAGTTTCTCGGCATGAGCACCCTGATTTAAGATCTCCCCCTCCCCTTCCGCCCATATCTCTCACCTGTCATACCGGTAGGATAAAAACAGATGAAACATGTTCATTATGGACCTGACCATTTGGAGGCTTTTGCAAGTTATCTAACCTTCTATGGAGGGTTTCGCCCTATTGTGATCTCAGCTTGAGCCCCCCCCCCCCCCCCCCCCCAACAAAAAAAAAAAAAGGAGAGAAGAAAAAACATAATATAAGACATCAATTTGTGGTAATCACCTCTCATCCTAATCCCTATAACCCATTGTCCCATTTATATCATGATGTTGTCATTAGATGTATATTGTTTTACTTTTAAAAATGTTGAATTCTGAATTTAAATCCTATTGATATAGGCTAAATATTTAAAGCCCTACAAAGAACAGAGATACAAAATGATTAATGACATTGATATTCAATTTTCACAATTCTAAATGTAGACTGAGTAAATCTTGTTGTAATCCTTATTATCTCTTGTCATCCATAGATCATTTGAAAGATGTGATGTATTGTCTATATGTTTATTGTTGAATTGATATTTAGACAGTCATTTTGCTTCAACAAAGAGAAAAAAAAAAGTTAAAAAGGTATGTCTGATGTACCTATTGTATTTTAAGAACACACCAAATGTAATAAAAGTAGCATGATTACTGACTTACACTTACCAGGAAGAAAATAACATATTTCATTGCCTTATAAAGCATAAGAAGTAGCAAAATCACAATTTTTCTGGAAACCGTGAATAAATATATTTGACATTTCTATTTAATTAAACAGATGTGCTGTAATAAGTGGTTTTACCTATTTGAAATGTGTAATGTAGTGCAGATATGTGTGATCTTTGTGCTTCAGAAAATAGAGACGGAATGTCATCTAATTTTTGTCAACTGTTTCTTTCTGAGATTGAAAAATAATTGTCTTTGTAAAAGATCTATCCCAGGCTTATGTTGAAACTTTTTGCTTTAAAGAATTATAACTTTCACATTCTCTTGAAAGATTGTTTTTCAATGTAGTGAGAGAGAGAGAGCATTTAAACTTTTCTTTATATCACAATTTTTTGTTTGTATTTTGCACTAAAATTCTGGTGATCATGGAAATCATTACTTACATCACAAGGAATTAAAAACCAACTTCAATGATATTGTGAGTAAGTTGTATTGTATTGTATTGTAAGTTGTAACTGTCTTGCTGTTAATTATTACATCAAGTGTAACATCAAGTGTCAAATGAAATATAAATTCAAATCCCAGTTTGGATATATTTTATCATTCTTAATAAACGTAATGTTAAGAGTCTAAAAATCAATTTCTCAATGCTAAATGATCATTCTTATAGATTTGTGCTTAACTGGTTGCATGCTATTCATTAATATTATAAAACTTCAATGTATGTTAATGTAATTGCAGAATAAATGAATTAGTGGTCCCATAAATGAACGACTCAGTTTTGTGTCCATGCTTTGCTTTTTCCTCTCAGGATTTGTATGAGTAAAAGCTGATAGGCAATTTCAATACACTTACATGTACATAACTTTGATTTCAATATTCTGCATTTGTGTAGTGTGCATGGTGAATGATGCAAGTTGCTTTGAAGATATTTTTTTTGGATTAATTATGATACTTTTCCCCTTTTCTCGAGTGTTTTTTTGCCCTGCAGTTTATAAATCGTAGTATCATTGAGCTTTAAAAGAAGAATTTAAAGGGATATTTTACACAAAATGTTGGGTTGAAAAGTGTTCACATTCAGAATAGAAATCATTAATGCCCAACTGTTTTATAAAAATTAGGGGCTAGATTATAGAAGTATACAGTGTTCAAGCTATGGATGGGGGGGGGGGGGGGGGGCATGATTTGACAACGTCTAAATGTGCCCCCCTTCCCCCCTCCCCAATCAGTCGCACTGTAAGCAAGCATGGAGTGCGATTTTGAAAAAGAAACAAGCTAGAAATACAGTCAAATCTGTCTATTATACAAATAGTGCATGGTTTGGAGTTGAATATACCAGAATAGACACCGATACATTTTGAATTTCTCGAGTGCATTTAATATTGCATCGAGGCCGCAGGCCGAGTGCAAATGTAGAGGTGTGTATTGTGGAATATTTAACGACAAGAAGCATGTATTATTTATTATATAAGATGATTATTTTGAGGAACTGATTTTGTTATGTTGATAAACCCAAATTGACCTTGCTCAAATTGGGAGTGTTCTCTCGTCGGCCCTGCGTACTTTGTACAAGGGCCAGCGTGTATTAAAAATAATTGTGCGCTCCGCGCATTTTCCCCATTCAAGAACAAGTGCACATGCACAAGCGCACATTACGCACTCCAAGGCAATCCCTGCGCAGTTATAGTGCATATGCACCCTATAACTTTACCATTTACTATACCGGATTAAGCATCAGTAATCAACCAATAGGAATACTCAATTTCCCTTAATTATGACGTCATCATCTTGTATAAAGAATTAGAATAAGGGGCATCCGATCTGTCTCTAGCTATAGAGTGGAATATAGAATTAATAATTGGGCAGGCACGCCGATTCCACCGAAAACACAATGCATTGGGGGGGCAGAGCATTGTTCACAAACAATGCTCGCCCCCCCAATGCATTGTGTTTTCGGATGGAATCGGCGCCACTGTAATTGGGTGATTTTTCATCTGGGGGAAGCAGCTATAACCCCCCCCCCCCCCCCCCCCCCCCCATAATCTTTGTTGACCCTGTAGCTGCACAATTGTAACCCTTCTTATAGGAGCTCCAGGGGCAATTGTATGAATCAATGAATACAAATTAGGCATGAGCCTTATATGATTTCGTAATGTTATGTTTGAATGAACGCCCTAAATCAAGAACAACAACAACTGGTACGTGCAGTAACTAAAATACGTGCGGTCGATCAGGTTACGGAGCCCGGCCCCGGAGCCGGCGGGGCGGGCCGGCCGAATGCTCACGAACCTGAACCCTTCGAAGTGCTCTGCTGGATTTGCTTTTGACTTTTGGAGGGGGAGTTGAACGATTGATTGAGTTTCGGTTGACCGTCATCGTTTCTAGTTAAGATGGAGCTGGAGAAAGAAGCTGGCGATTTAACTTCAAATTTGGGCCATCTGGATTCGTTTAAAGTTACTAATGTAAGGATCATTTTGATGAATGAGATGATTTTTGTTTTACTCATTTCCAGTCCCACGTGTGCATTTCTGTGTGTGTGGTCTGGAATGGGAATTTTCATTGAACTTGCCTACTTGGGCAGTGTAAAATTACTCACTATTCTTACTAATACTGACAATTATTTGTAAAGGAAACAAACAAATTACAATGAAAGAACAATACCAAGAAGTAGTAGTAATATTTAAGCTTGAAAATTGAGAATGAGAGATTAATGCAAAGTCAAAGTGACAAACACAAAGACCCAAACTTGGAAGGAAACATATTCAATGCTGAATAAACAAAATATAACTTAGTTTGTATAGAGATAACAAAT